>JAZDUH010000443.1:3655000-4177500 GCA_036419115.1 Scarus forsteni
CCAGTGGACACCATGCATGTCAGGGCTCAAATATTTTATCACCCATTACTTTAAGCAGGAGACTAACTTCAGAGACTGCAGCTCTCAAATGTCACTCATAAGTGATCTCACGGCAGATTTAAATCATGAACACATTTACAAAAAGGAGCAAAGGAAGCCAAAAGTCTGAGCAAAAATGTGAAGATTACTGCTATCATATGAATACATGACATGTGAGGTGATCCAGGTGCACCAGGTATGAACAACTGCAGAGGAAAATATTCAAATCTGAAGACATTTAACAAAACTAGATCATGAACCTTTTTGAAAGGAACTGTTTTTGTAAACTCATTTGTATGCATCACTAAATGCACTTGTGATATTAAAAGAAAAAAAGGCTATTAAATTATAAAATAGACTTGACTAATCAGTGAATATTTTGTTACATGGACTAAAAAAACAGTTGCAATTGGCCTGAATTCTGTGGTTTCACTCATGCAGACAAGTTTTAATATTTCTATTTGAGATAAAATAGAAGAAAATATTTTAAATATTGGTACTTATCTAGAGATATTGGCATAATAATATATTATGGAAGTTTCATACCTGTTTGTTTTGTAGTATTCTAGTTATCACAGATTTGAAATTGAGATTGCACTAAATTCATTTAACACAATACAGAAAATAATGTGGCCTTCAAAGTTGCTCATCCCTGCTAAACAACAAAACATGGTAATATTATGTGTTGTGGTGTTGTTTTGATACAATAAAGAAATTGAATATCAACTGATAGAAAGAAACTCAACTTATTGTTTTGGTATTGTAGTTTAGCCTCCAGCTGAAATCAGTGATGACACTGCCAATTTCTGTAAAATAAATAAAAAAAACCCAGATAAAAATGACATTATAATAATAATAGTAATGATAATAATAGTAATAATCATAATAATTATTATGATTATATCTATTATTATTGTTGTTGTTGTTATTGTTTATTTATTTATTTTTGTTTTGCACTTTACATTTTTGAAATCTCAAAGTGCAACATGATTTTAAAAAAATTAAAGAACGAAAGTCAAGATAGAGAAGTTTGAGTTATGCAAAGACCAGGTTTTCTTTAAACAGTTATTATCTTTCATGTGTTGCAGATCACATTATTTGTCCAGATTCTTGTTTTCTGTTTCTTTGGTTTTCTCTTCAGTTTGTTTATCTCTGCTCTTGTTCAGATCGTCTTTTGTTTCCTCTTTCTGTCGCTCTGTTTTCAGGTTTGATCCTCTCTGATCCACCAGCTGACCTCCTGACACACTTTTATCCCACGTTTTCTCTCCTCCTCCTCTTCCTCTTCTTCCTCTTCCTCACACTTGCTATCAGTCTATCAGAGACAGGTGAGACACACACACACACACACACACACACACAGAGTTTTAGCAGAGTTTCTCTCCTGATAAAAACATTTACAGACAAAAATGAAGATACAGAAGCATTTTTCATTTACTTAAGAATAATTGTTTTCTCTTTTTTTCTGAATGAACAACGATATTTCCTCCAAATTACAACTTAAGGTTTTATGAAAAACAAAAACTCCAGTCCAGAAGATCATGGCAGGTTTTTGGGTCAACAAAATTAAATTGGTAATAGTTCCTGCAGGCAGCAGTGAAAAACAATCCTGATGACCTGCTGCTGTGGACCTGCTCCACTCCATGAGCATCAACCACCAACAGAAACATCATTCAAATACATATGCATATACCAGTCAACCTGACAAGCATGTTTTGGCCTGTGGGAGCAGTGTTAGTTATGACAGCACTGTTTAATTTGGTTTTAGTTATAGTCTTTTACCTAAAATATCTTTTAAACATAATTTATTCTCTAAATTGTTTTGATTTTAATCTAGTTTTAGTCGAGGAAATCTCTTGTAAATTTAGTCGATTAAAATATGAAGTGTAAAGTGTAAGGCATTTTTATGTTTCCTTGAATTTCTGAAGTCATGTTTTCCTCTTGGATAAAATCAAACATCTAATAACTCTTTATTGAATGTTAGTAAAGTCTGAATGTCTAAATGAACAGAAACAAATGTTCCTTTTGTGTGAAATGCAGTCACCTTTATTTAGTCTACCTGGCAGAACATCTCAGTTACAATACCAGAACTGACAACAAACAGTGATCCTGCTCTACATGAATATATCAATTCATAAAGTGAGCAGCTCTGATTGGATCGCTCCACAACTTATCCCACCACCACCAAGCTAAGGCAGCTGTGATTGGATATATTCCTAACTTGTCTCTACTTTCTACATGACCACATTAGCTCTGATTGGATAAAGTCTGTCAGACATTTGAGTCTACTTTTTATTTGTTGATGAAAATGGCAGTTGATTTAGTTTTACCATTGTAAAACTAAACCTGTTGTTGTTCTGTTTGAAAGTTTGTAGTGTTTGCAACTGTTGTGACCTACCTCCCTGCGAACATTTTTTGTTTTTTGCTTTGCATGTCCTTTGTTTTTAAAAGTGACATTGTCAGCCATAAAAGTAAAAAAAAAAAAGAAAAAGAAAGAAGCAGTCAAAACAATGACAATGTGGCTAATGTGCACTGTAAAAGCAATAATGTGCATCTAAAAAGCAATGGGAATGTACTGATCATAATGCAAATTTAATGTGTTTTTACAAAGCAAATTTTCAATTATTTTATTTATTTATGTATTTATATCTGCTTTTATAGGTATTTACTTTAATAGATTTATTTTTCATTAATATGGCTTTGCATGCATTTAAAAACAGACCAATTTTATAAAGCCTGGGAACCGTATTTGAACTATTTAGAGCCTGATGTTTCTAATATCATGATACTAGGATTTTCTTTATTGTCATTACTGTACACTTTTACTGTAACCCCGAACGTTATATAATTAGATCTGAGCTGGTGTTTGTTTTGTTTGAACAATATTGTGTACTCATCCTATACTTGTAAAAGTGAAAATTAATAAAAAATATTGTTAAAAAAAAAAAAAATTCTTACATAGCCACATTATTTCACTTTTATTCTATTATAAGCACATTTCATCTTATTTTTTAAATGTCTTTATATTTCTGATTTAGTAGCCTTGTCTTTTCTGGAATCTTTTTTCCTTTTTTTATAAATATTGCTTTATATAGTAAGATTATTTATTTATGTATTTAAAGCTAGGGTCAACGATTGTGGCTGTTTAGTCAGATTTGAAAATGCAGCCCCCCCTCACTCACCCCTCCCCACTGTGTTCCAAGATCCCGCCCCCCTAGCTCATGTCGCCTCCTAACTCTCTCTCTCTCTCTCTCTTCATATATATATATCTATATATCTATATATATATCTATATATATCTATATATATATATATATATTTTTTATATATATACATATATATATGTATATGTATATGTATATATATATATATATATATATATATATATATATATATATATATATATATATATATATATATATATATATATATATATATATATATATATATATATATATATGTGTGTATATATATATATATATATATATATATATATATATATATATATATATGTTT
This sequence comes from Scarus forsteni, assembly GCA_036419115.1. Classification (NCBI taxonomy): domain Eukaryota; kingdom Metazoa; phylum Chordata; class Actinopteri; order Labriformes; family Labridae; genus Scarus; species Scarus forsteni. Next base: position 3,658,553 of record JAZDUH010000443.1, read on the forward strand.
ATATATATATATAGATATATATATACATATATACATATATATCTTCCTTACTTCAGCCTTTTCCTAGAAACTTTTACGTTTCCTTCCCTTCGATGTGGAGGGTGAAAGAAGCAGCCTCCTGGTTTCAGTGCTGGTCTTCTCCGGCTCCATGACGCTTCAGTAGCTGTGCAGCTCGCTGCTCACCGGTACATGAGGGAGGTAGTGGGGAGGAGGCGGGACGATGCGAGCAGGGGAGACAGGGGACTGGATGGACTCACGGACCAATCCGATTGGTCAACTATTATGCCGCTTTGCAGCGGATATACTGAATGGATTTTTTTCATTCTTTTTGCTCTGTATATTGCGTAGATTGGACCATAGGACCATAACGGCCTTATAAACTGTGTTATTAAGACGTACCAAGCTTCCAAATCATATACCATAGCTTTAATGTGTAAGAATTTTTCTTCTTATTTTTTTAATTAATTCATTCATTTGTCTAATTTTTTTTAACTATGATTATCCTTTTCTATATAAATTCATTTTTGCTTAATATTTCTTTTTATAGGGACTTTATTTTTTATGTGATTTCCTTTCAGACATTTATGTTTGTAATTTGGCACTCTAACTACTCCAGAAATACTGTCTTGTTTAAAAGTAACACAGTGTGGGAGGATGTGTGAGTGCACTACCTGCTGCACCACTTGCCGCCATGCAGTTGAAAACACCCTGTAAGCATTGTTCTTCCTCGTAGTGGATGGAGAAAGTGACCACGAGCGTCAGTGGATTAATGGGGGTGCAGCAGGTGTCGGGGTCGCCACCTGAGCGAGCAAGAGCCACTTCAGCAGAGAGCCGAGTGCAATCTAATGTTGTCCTCTCCTGAACCCGAGATAATCAATTAACGTGATTTAATACACAGTCACTCCACACAGAGGCCGGAGTCCTGCTAATTTATACCGTATCGACCCTCACACACACGCAGAGAGCAGCAGCGCAAGTGTTTGTCAGTAAATCTGGATCCTCAGGAGGAAATGGAGGGATTGTTTTATTATTTTGCAGTTTAACATCACACTGTAGCTGATTTTTGTAAACTTAACAGCATCTTACTATGATATACAGCTACCTACTGTACACAGATGTACAGTCAATTACTGTAAATGGCAAAATATGACAGATTCAGTTGGAAAAGGGTGAAAGAAGGAGTAACAAACTTATCTAGTCCCAGCCCTTTTTCCTTTTCAAAATGTCTTACTTAAAGGGATGGTTCAGTATTTTTGAAGTGTGGTTGTATGAGCTCCTTGTGTACATAAGTACATTAGATACAGTAGAAAGTTCTCTCCTCTCCCTCAGTAAGCCACAGTCTGTAAGAGTCTGTGACAAAGAAAAAGACGCTAACAGGAAAGAACCGTACTAGGAGACTCTATCTTGATGTCCAGTGTCAGTGGATGTTTCCTCTGTATTCCTTTTGGTCTGTTCGGTCTCCATCTGCAGCAGCTCCTCTTCTGTCAACTTTAATTTCCTGCATTGTCTCTTTCTCACACCACTTAGAGTAAAAACAAAAGAAATACGATATTTGATAATAGTTACACAAAGCTACAACCGGCGTCTGAAGTCGCTAGCTTGTATGTTTTGATCAGCTGAGAGGGAGGTGGAGTGATTCAGCAGCTCACAGCAGCGCTGCGCGGAAGAATACATGACGTGAGTTGGCTTAGGTCCAGATAAACTTTATATTTCCGAGAGGTTAATGCACCTAAAAACACTTATATGAGGGGTACTCTTAAACTGTGGTATTACTTTTTGATTTGAGTTCTTGTAGGTGGAGAAAATACCCTTTGTTCTTGGTACGGTACTTTCCTGTTAGTCACAGACCCGAACAGACTGTGGCTTACTGAGGGAGGAGAGAACTTTCTACTGCATCTAATGTACTTATGTACGTAAGGAGCTCATACAAGCCCACTTCAAAAATACTGAACTATCCCTTTCAACATAAGCACTCTTCAGGTCAAAAACAATAATATATTTAGTAACAAAAAGCAACAACAAGCTCAGACAAATAATAACAAAAACAACAAATTTCCAAACAAAGACACATCTGGATACACAGTACTCATGATGTTACTGAGTTTCTCTGTTTATCCATCTGTATCTGTTTAATATTTCAGTTTAAAGATGAATTTATGGAAAAGCTGCAGTGATGAACTGAAATCATGTAAAACAATACATAAGTTTAAAGTAACTTCTTTAACTGAGACACAGTCAAGTTTCAGATTTGTTCTCTTATTGTGGAAAAACATTCAGAATTTTTATTAAATTTACAGCATTTAACATCACATGCACAGTTATATACTATAAAATGTCCATAAAGGAATTCCTGAAAACGGTAATGGATCAAGAGGAAAATCCACTTTTCCCACGAAAATCAGTAATGTTTCACTTATTTGATATTTGATACAATAAAATATACCTTTATTAGTCCCACAGGGGAATATTTCAGATTTACAGCAGCAGCAGGATATGAGAGAAATATCAGAAAGAGACTTACAATTACTGTGCAGTTTGTCTAACAATGTGCAAGTACAATGTGAAATTGACCCTTTGCTAAGCCCCGCCCCCCTTGGTTACTGTTGCTACGCCTGTTAAGCTTTCCCTCGTAGAATGAAAAAAACTGAGTTTTTAGTGGTTCGGTGAGTGATATTCCTAAATAAAATATCTGCTCATTTCTGGACATTTTCTTCAGATATATCAAAAAGGAGTGGACAGAAAAATCTCCAGTGTGCTTTTGAGAGTTTCATGTACAAGTACACCCATGTACAATCACTTATCCCGCGTGCAATTACTCAATAAATGTGTAGAAATCTTTAAAAGATTTGCTTTTAGTTTTGTACCCAGGCCCTTTGTATATTTAATATTTTATATCTTATACAGGTAGAACAATGTACATGCTGCTATTTTTATACTTAAGTGCATTATTTATTCTATTAACGCTGTCCACTTTGCTGCTGTAAATTTTCCTGTGTGGGATGAATAAAGGTTTATTCTGTTCTAATCTACAAATGAAAAAATAAGTAATTAAAATAAAAATAAAAACAGCATAAATACAACTAAAATGAAAATAAATGAAAAGAGTGTGAGCCTTGGGGAAAACAATTATTCGAGTAAATGTATTTTATTACATAAAAAATGATGTTTATTTATTTATTTATTTTTTTTACAAAAGTACATCTTGCTAGTACACGGTCAGTAAAATAGTTAAAGACATTTTTATTTGACTAAATTGCAGCAAGTTCACTGTAATTTAAATGCATTACAGAGTCGTATAATCATGATAGTATAAATGAATAAACAGTTAGGATGCAGTTTTTGATTATACAGTAATGATGCTGTAAATTGAAGTACAGTAATGATTCCTTGAATGAAAATACAGAACTGAATTGACATGAGTTCGGCTGGAAAAACCATGTACGGTATTTTATTACTCCTAAATTACAGAAATATCAAAGAGCTGAGACATGTAAGTGTTGGAGAGACAGTGGATGTGATGAGGCAGATCACCTGCATATTTCCTGGAGGTGCGTAAAGGTACAACTGTTTCGGGAAAATATTAGGATTACCATGCAACTGATCCTTGGACAGCTGTTCCCTCTGACTTTTACATCATTTTATTTAGGAGATCCACCCAAGGAAATAAAGGGATCTGATAGATACCTGTGGAAAATATTTACAGAAATTCACGAGTTGGAAAAGTTGACTTTCCTATTAAAACTGAGAAATGATTTGTACATTAAAAGATGGATTAAATGGAAGTTATACTTGAAAGAATCAAGTGATGCCCCTGTTGGACGGTCTTAAACATATTCACATCGTTGGAATTCATGAACTACTCCTTACTGTGAACTGTGATTACTTAAACTCCCTGTGCAACTAATATTGTACCTTTTTATGTCTGGCAATGTACTTTTGTTCTTAATATTTTTGTTACTTCCGCCAAGGAGGTTGTGTTTTTGGGAGAGTTTGTCCGTCCGTCTGTGAACAAAATAACTCAAAAAGTAGTGGATGGATTTGGATGAAATTTTCAGGAAATGTTCAGCATGGGAAAAGAAAGAACTGATTTGATTTTGGTGTTGATCCGGATCAGCATCTGGTCGCCATGATGAAAAATGTGATTTCTGTGAATAACTACTGAACTAAAATAGATATCATTATGAATCCATTTGCTAATGGTATGTTTTCATGGTCAAGGAATCTAAATATTTAGATGACATAAAGGTAGGACTAATATTTATGGTGAAAATCACAATATGGCTGAGGACTGTGGTGCTGGCGGAGGTCTGCGCTCTCCGAGTGCTTTTCTAGTTCTTAATATAATTGATATGTTTGTCTGGAAAATAATAAAAATTTAGAATAAAAAAAAGAAAATACAATACTATTATCGAATTCACAATAATATTCCTGTTAATTTAAATAGAGTAAAGGTACTATAAAGACATTTACAGTAGCTAATTTATTGGCATCTTGTTGCCTGTAAATTACTGTAACCCTTTTACAGTGCAGTAAGGTTTAAGTAGCTGGAAAAGAGGAGACTGACTCTCCTCTGAGCCTCCGTCTAGCCTTTGGCACAGAAAGTGAGCCTGCATATTACTCAGTCTATCACAACACAGCAGGAGAATGGGAGGAGAATTAATACACTTGGCTTTCATGGCACTGTGCTCTCCATCTCTCTCTCTCTTCAAGCTCTGCTGGACAAAAGCACTCTGTGTGCTAATAAAATTAACTTGTAGATCGCTCTTTCTCTCCCTTTCAATCCAATAACAAACACACCGAGCAACAAAAAGTGGAATATTTGAAGATTGACTTTGTTTTTACTAAAGCAGTCTGCTGCAGGGGCAAAGATGTATGTGCATTTCAGTGACATTAACAGTTTTAGTTCATCTGAAGGTTATGTTTTTGTCGGCGTTTGTCTGTGACTATCAGGCTGTTTTGACCCGACTTCCCAACCAAGCATGGCAAACTCCAGATTATCTGCTGTCTAATGCTGTTAGCAGATTAAAAAAACTGAGAGATTAATTAATGAAGACCTGTAATTGATTAATCTAATTAATCTATTTTTAATCTCACATAGAAAATTGCTGAAAAAAGCCTCAGCTTGAAGTATTTTCATTGAAATTAATAAATAATAAACTTTATTTTGTATAGCACTTTTTTAAAACAGAGGGTTACAAAGTGCTTTGACAGGAACATAAAGACAGCAAAGCACAAGAGAATTAAAATCAAAGAACATTCAAGACAAACACAAAAGGCAGAATGAAATTGAGATAGACGATGGCATAGCAACCCAGACAATACAAGAACCCTGCTACGTAAAAGAGACCATAAGGACCAAAATAAAAACTAAAAAACTAAAAGTTTAATAATAATGATGATTATAATAATAGTCCTACTACTACTACTACTTCTACTACTAATAATTATAGTAATAACAATAATAATAATAATATTGATAATACATTGGAATTGAAATGAAGTGAAAATTCTTTAGATCAGGGCTATTCAATTAGAAATTCATGCGGGCCAGATTTTCAGACTTAGGACATGAGCTGGGCCGGACATTTTTGGTGGACAGTGAGCAAATTTAACCACTCAAAAGACACAAATAGATAACAAACACACTGGATGTTTATTAATTTATTGCCATATCCAAAAGGGCATAACTCAATCAAGAGCAGTCGCCCCTGAATCAATGAGCCGTACTGCGCATGCACAGAGGCAAGCATTCTTCTTCTTCAGTTCAGAGGTCAGTACAGTCACAAAAACATGGGTGGAGCGACCCCGGACTGTCATGGAGGAGTCGTGTGAGCCGACCATGATGAAATATTGGTGAAACTAATGAGTTTTTGGACGATTAATGCAGTTTTAGGGGCGGCGCTAACATGTGCTACCATTATACGGATGTCCGCCGCTCGATTTTGGATCTGAATATCTCCTGAAGCACTGTTTGGATCAGGAAAGCCTTCTGGGTGAGAATATTGTTCTACTTCATTCTATAAACAATGTGAACGCTTTAGAAACCGAACTTACTGTATCCTTTAAACCAAACCTCTGCTGAAGTACTGTTTCTTTAAATGTAACTCTTCAAACAGATAACTTCAACATGTTTTGACAGGTAAATACAAAAACATATTAAGGTGTGAACATAGAAGTGCAGATTGAAAACACCATCTTTGGTCACATTTAAAAGTGCATTAAAAGTAACTTGATGAACAGCAGCCTTTCAGAACGTGTTGCATTCAATGTCTGTAATAATGTTGGAATTTTTGTAAGACCTGGAATGTGTTTTTAAAATTTTTTAATAAGTAAACCCCAATCACCTTGATTTCGGGCCACTTGAGGGTTGCTGTTGGGATGAATGTGGCCCTCGGGCAGCTAATTGAATAGGGCTGCTTTTAATTATTGTGACAGATCATAAGATTGTTCTCCACCCCCCAAAAACTGAGGCACAAGAAGCCCAATTTATAAAAACTCTCCAGCTTTAACGGCCAATCAGGGGACAGAGGCGGAGCTGCAGATGTGACGACAACAGGAAGTGACTGCATGTTTGAAAACAACAGCGGCGTGTAAAAGTGATCTCCGTGGATGCAGAAAGATCTGCAGTTTAATCAAAAATGGACTCGATTTCTCCCTTAACCCTTTAACTTCCTCATAAAAATAGCAAGGAAAAATGTCTTTTTTGACGTATTGGGGCACTAATGCAACATTTTTATAAGTATTTACAAACCATTAACCACTGCCAAATGGTTATGGTGGAAGTTTAGAGTCGAAGAAGTGTATTTTGATTTGATTTTTGATTTGATTTGTTTTGGATCCACCATTAGTTACAGCAAATACGCAGTAGCTACTCTTTCTGGGGTCCACATTTTTCCTGGGTTTTCATTGTACAAGTGAAAAGATATCAAAAATCAGGTAAAATGTCATTTTTGAAAAAAGGTTATAACTTTATGGATGTCATATTCAATTCATATAAGCCATTTTTCTTATCCTGGCCATTTTTTATAACAGGATGTTTACTTAAATTGAAATTGCCCTCTTTGATAAGACACAATGCTTTTTCCTTATGTTCAACCCCCACGAAATGGATGGCCTAATCAGGTTTAAGAACTTTTAAGCATTTATGAATAAGACAAAGTTATGCCAAGTTTGTTCTACCAAGTGGTTGAGCTGGCTGTTAAAGGGTTAAAAGAGGAGCTAAGAACGTCACTTCAAGCTTTCATATGGGAAATTATGATTTTCCTCTTCCCCACTGCTGGGACACATAAGCTGTGTTCGAAATTGTTCCCTATCACAGATATAGTGCACTATATAGTGTGTTTGCCATTTTGTAGAGTTGTTTGTATCTATATAGTGAACTATAAAATACCCACAACGCACAGCAAATGTGAGTGTACATACAATGTACCCCATTTTGTACTCCCATATACCACAATGCAGTGCGGGTCGTGTTTTTTTCTGTAGAAGAAGAAGAGAAAGAAGGCTGTTAGGAGCTGCTTCAGTTACAACTGTGAAAAATGTCAAAGTATCTTTAACACGTTCGTAGCATAGCTCTTTTACGTCTTTTTGCAGCCTAAAACAGCTTCTAAATTTGCTACTTATCCTCCAGAGTGCCCGGTTTGTTTACGTGATTTTTGGCGTGTCCACTTCCATCACAGGGATGTTTTTTATTTACAAATTATTTACAAACACCTTACAAACGTCCAGCATAAATGCAGTTACAAAAATTATAGAACTCAACAGGTATATAACGATTAACATAAAATAAAATAAAAACGTCACAGGGATATCCGGCTCATCTACTGATGCTATGACATTCAGAAAATTTCAGTGTAGTGTCCGAAATCTTGTTTGGTCATTCCCTATGTAGTCCACTAATTCATTTATTCTAAAAAGGTAATAGTGAGTGAGTGAATGACTGAATGAGTGGACGATGTCGAAAACAGCTATAGAGGCGCGGAAAGGCGCGTGAATGATGCCGTAGTCATGGTTACCCTAGGATATGAAATTTACACTCCTCAGAAGTTTACCAGGAGAACTTGGTGGGTTTTGTCTTTGACGAGATTAATGTCACATGAGGCAGATGACACATCTGTGTGGTATCATTTAATGTGAGATAAGATGATAGTCTAAGGCAGCCCCATTCAATTAGCGGCCCGAGGGCCACATGCGGCCCAAAAGCAACTCTCAGGTGGCCCAAAATCAACATGATTTGGGACTTAAGTCCGGCGAGGAAAAACAGGAAAAACTTTTACAAACACTGACAAAGTCTTACAAAATTCCAACGTTAAACAGTGAATACAAGAAAAGAGGGTGTTTTTAATCTGCACTTTTTTATGTTCATATGCACCTTAACATGTGCTTGTATTTACCCGTCAAAACGTGTTAATCTGTTTAAAGTGTAAAATTTAAAGAAACAGTATTTCAGCAGAAGTTTAGTTTAAGTACTGCTCTTAACCCTTTAACTACCAGCTCATCTGTTTGGCAGAGGTCATCAATACATTCTGGGATATTTAATTTTTAAACAAACTAAATAAATCAAATCCTTGTTTGATTGTGTTAACATTTTAGGGAACAAGGAAAACTACAAACAAGCCAAAAAACAGATATTTTCTTGGTCTGGGATTTGAAAGCTTGAAAAGCTAACATTTGATTAGGTGATGACATGAAAATGCACAAAGATTTCGGACAAAATAAATTAGAAAAAGCAGAAATGTTTGTAACAGATGATATTGAGTTTGACAAACACATTTTTTTCAATAACATTATATAGATATATTAATCATCATATTAGTAAATGGTTAAGATAAGTATGTAAATAATAATGATGATAATAATAACAACTTTTAGCTTTTTAAATTCTACACATAGAAATTATTTTTCCTTTGGTTTTGTTTGCAGTTATTACTGTATCCTAAATCATTGACAGAAACAAGTTAAAATGTATTGTTGATGTTTTTTAACATGAAATATTCCTGCATTTATTGGGAGTTAAAAATCTGGCCTGACTGAATTTCTAATTGATAAGCCCTGGTCTAAGGACTGAAGTACTCGTAGTTTAAGCTAATGGCTAACAACAGCTGCTACGTCATACTGTGGCTCGATTTGATTGGTCTGTGAAGAGTGTGACGAGCGGACTGGTCGTCCAATCACCAGCTGCCCTGGTATTTTAAGGTTCTGCCCTCTGAAAATAACAACAAAAATCCAAAATCTTGAGACTTTATTTTGTTTTTCCTGCAGCGGCTCGGTCCTCAGAGGCAAACATTGGAGTCTGTGTGCATTTCAATGACGTATATCTTCTCCACCATACCCTCAGCTTCCATGTTTCTGCCTCCCATAAATCTAAATGTCATTAACATTTAGAGAAAACTCCTCCCGCCTGTCTGTGCTCGGCCTCTCAGACAGACAGGCAGGAGTTTTATTCAGCCAGGACAGACGGGTATAAATCTGAGCCAATGAACCGGGTTAAGAGAATATCACCCTCTGCCTCCTGAAACTCCTATTTCCCCTCTCCCATTAAATATGTGTTTCATTCCTGCCTTATTTGGACGGGAAGTCATTTTACCCCCTTTTATAGAAGGTCATAAAATATATAGTATTTTTAACGCTCTGCATAACATTTACATTCTCTATTGTATGAATGTGATCGCGGCGACACGGAGCTGAATAAAACATTCATGGCAAAAGCCATTTCTTCTGTGACATTTGCTCCTCTATCTATCATCAGTTTTCTATATGCAGCCCCGAGAACAAACGCCGGTCAAATGTTTAAATGTGGCCTCTCCACATAAAATTCAAACCCCTGCTTTCACATTAACACCCGCTGGCAAGTAGATGGAAATGCTTTTTTTTCCCAAAGATAAGAGAAAAGTCAAATGGAAATGACTCGCAGGGCTGTTGTGGCGGCGGGGAGTGGGCTGATGGGCCCGGGAAATTGAAGCATGTCAGTAAAATTAGAAAACGCCAGCCCTGCTTCAGCTGGCAGACATGTAAATGTGGCAGAGCCCCTCAGATGAGTCCATTATGGACCGTCCCACGCAGCCTTTCTCATCAAAAATCCCATCAGTGTATTAAAAGGTATAGCCCTAGCACTGACAAATTAATTCTTTCTTTGGGCTGATTTGAATCACAGCTGAACTCGGCGATGGGCGGCCGTTCAATATTATCATTCATCTTTTCTCCACAGAGAAATATCAAACAGGAGCAATGGAAATGATTCATTTGTAATGCAATTGTGTTTTCTAAATCAATAATGTGAAGAAAACACAATTGCTCAGATAGCACGGAGGCCATTATTTGAAAATACAAGGCACATTATATTACCAGAAAATGATACAAGGATAACATTTATTTTCTGAACATTTAAGACTGAGGTCTGGATGTTGATACAGGACTGAGAAATCATGGTGAATGGATGATTTTAACAGCCCCTTTAGCCTCCTTGAAGGGACAGTTCAGCATTTTTGAAGTGGGGTTGTATGAGCTCCATAAAACCGCTAAGTACATTAGATACAGTAGAAAGTTCTCTCCTCTCCCTCAGTAAGACACAGTCTGTAAGAGTCTGTGATGAAGAAATAGACGCCATAAGTATCACCTGTTTCCTCTATCTATTCGCAGTTCAAACATTTGCACCACTTTGTATTACCGACTCTTTTTTGATGTCCAGTGTCCGTGGATGTTTCCTCTGTATTCCTTTCGGTCTGTTCGTCACCATCTTCTGCAGCTCTTCTTCTGTCAACTCTGGTTCATACAGGTAACTTCTTGACTCCATGGTGAATGGAACTTCATCGGCACTGTCATAATCATCCCTTTTTTAATTTCCTGCATTGTCTCTTCCTCGCACCGCTTAGAGTAAAAACAAAAGAATTACGGTACTTGATAATAGTTACATGAAGCTACAACCGGCGTCTGATACCGCTAGCTTGTATGTTTTGATCAGCTGAGAGGAAGGCGGAGTGATTCTGCAGCTCACAGCAGTGCTGTGCGGAAGAATACATGACGTGAGTTGGCTTAGGTCCAGATGAACTATATTTCCAAAATTTGAGTGCACTTAAAAACAGTCATATGAGGGGTACTCTTAAACTGTAGTATTACTTTTTGATATGAGTACTTGTAGGCGGAGAAAATACCCTTTGTTCTTGGTACGGTATTTTCCTGTTAGCGGCTATTTCTCCGTCACAGACTCCTACAGACTGTGTCTAACTGAGGGTGAGGAGAGAAATTTCTACTGCATCTAATGTACTTAGTGGCCATATTATACAGCCCCACTTCAAACAAACTGAACTATCCCTTTAAAGAGTCATACCCTGCTATTTGACAGTTTAAGTCATGTCTCTGTTGTCTATTAAGCAATGATTTTACTTAAGTTTAATAAAACTCTATGCAGAGGATCTGATGTAGCTCCTTCCCCTCCCCTTTGGAAATTCAAGTAAGGGGGCGGGGCTACAGAAGGATTCAATCAATCCTTATTTGTGTAGCGCCAATTTATAACAAATGTTATCCCAAGAAACTTTACTATAGAGCAGTGATCACCAACCTTTTTCAGCTGAAGATCACCTATGATGTTGGCATGATCTACTTGCCTAAATTCACTGAGAACCAGAAACAAAACTTCATATTTGAAAAATCATCATCTAACTTCACAATCAAAGATGCAATCTTCAATCCATAAATGTGATAAAGGGCAGGAATTGAAAATAAAGATGCTGTGCATTTAAAATCACATTAACCCTTCACAATGTATGTAACCTTACAAAACAAAACTTGTCACTTATAACTGAAACAATGTTAGCATAAAAAACAATTTACGTCATTTTAATATCTTTCTCATACTCAAAACTAATGAGGTGGAGAGGAATCAGTCAGACCCGTTTTATCTTGCAAAGCAGCTGGATTCACCAGATATGTCATGGATAAGCAAAAAGGTGTGTGTCAGATAAAGTCTTGAAGATCTACTCGAATCGTCTAAAAGTAAAACACTTGTCTTTCAAATGTAGTGGAGTAAATGTCATAGGTTTGCAAATATAATACTCAAGTAAAGTACTCAAAAAGTGTACTTAAGTACAGTTCTCAAGTAAATCTGCTTTGTTACCGTCCACACCTGATTGTGGGGCATCCATTTTACATGGAGCTACATTTTTTGACACAAAGTGAGTGTTGAAAACTCTGGACCACGTTGGTTTTGAATTGGAAACAGGAGCTGCCAGTGTGAAAAACAGCAGCTGTGGGCGCTAGTGTGTCTTTTTATAAAAGGTTTCCTCATCCGCGCAACAAAGAAATCTTAAATATAAAGACAGGAGACCTTTGACTTTCATTTGACATTTTATTGGCATTCAAATCTATTAAATCAAGTCGTGCTTTTGGAAACGCCGTTACGAACATCTTCAGTCTTGTCTTTGAGAAGAGCTCAGCCTGAGATCACCAAACCTGTTCAGGACACTGAATAAAACAAACTGATAAAGAAAACCAGGACCAGCGCTCACAGGTAGAAACTACTACCCAGAAAATGAAACTGTGAGAAAGTTCTGGAAAAGAGAGCTGTGGAGCATGGAGGACAGCTGCTACTGTCTAAACCATGAAGTTCAATATTAGCTTATGAGAAATCTAACTTTAGCTCTGTGTGCATACTTCAGTTCAAAGCTGTTTTCAGTCTTCTTCTCATGTGTGATGCACATGTGGAGTACAGTTGTGATAGCGCTCTGGACAGATCACGATGCTACATGATCTCATGTGGTTGGATTTGTTTTGCATAACCTGCAGAGCTGCTCTTCAACTCAAGTTTCAGCTGAGCAGCTTCACACGACTGTGACACTGACTTGAGCCACAGTCAGTTTGTCAAACTGAGCAACTGCAGAGCTGTAAAATCATGCAAGAACTTTCCCGTTAGAGACTGCATGACAACTTAGGCTATGTTTGCACGGAGACTCTGTGATTTAAAACGCAAAGATTTTTCCTTTGTGTGTTCAAAGTCGATCCGCGTTCAGACGAGACACTAGAAACAGATGAAAACGCTGTACGTCTGTGTAGATTCCCAGATTATCAGATTTACCATCTAAAAAACATTGACAAAATCAAAGGTTTAGTGTCTTAGCCTGACCTAGAGAGACCTATCCATGTATTTGTCTGTAGGTTATATTACTTGAACGGCATGCTCACTGGCCTCTCCAAACGAGCTGTAAGAGCTCCAGTACATCCAGAACGCTGCTGCTCGGGTCCTGACAAGAACCAGGAAGTACGAGCACATTAGTATGTATATGTCACATATTGTGATTTTCACCATAAATATTGGTCCTACCTTTATTTCATCTAAATATTTAGACTTCTTGACCATGAAAACATACTATTAGCAGTTGGATTGATAATGATATCTATTTTAGTTCAGTAGTTATTCACAGAAATCACATTTTTTGTCATGGCGACCAGACGCTGATCCGGATCAACACCAAAATCTAATCAGTTCTTTCTTTTCCCATGCTGCATATTTTTTCGTCATGGCGGATCCAGGCGGTGATCCAGATAACTCCCAAAATCTAATCATTTGTTCCTTGTCCCAATCTGGACATTTCCTGAAAATTTCATCAAAATCCCCCCATAACTTTCTGAGTTATGTTGCTAACAGAGAAACAAACAAAAAACAAAGAGACACTAGCAATAACATAACCTACTTAGTGGAGGTAATAAGCAATAAAAAACACAGGGATTAGGACCACAAAAGACATTAGAGTACAGAGATCACACAGCTGTCATGCTGAACTAAAAGCCAAGGAATAAAAATGAGTTTAAAGACGTGACTTAAAATTAGGGATGGTGCGGGATTTTTTGATCTCGAGTGGTAATTCATTCCAAAATTTTGGAGCCACAGCTGAGAAAGTTCAGTCACATCGGGTTTTAAACGGGTTTTAGGGACGACAAGATGAAGCTGATCAGCAGACCTCCAGCAACGTGGGGGGTGTAAACATTTAAGAGGTCAGAAATGTACTGAGATGCTGATCCGTTTAATGATTTAAAAACAAACTATAACATTTTAAAATGAATGCTAAAATGAATGGGAAGCCAGTGGAGGGACACCAGAATAGCAGTGGTGTGATCATGTTTTCGTTTACCTGTTAAAAGACAAGCAACAGCATTTTGGACTAACTGTCAGCGTGCAAGGGAGGCCTGATTTACACCAACATAAAGATCATTACAGTAGTCATTCAGTGTTGAAATAAAAGCATGAAATACCCATTCAAAATCGTAAAAAGATTAAACCGATTTAATCTCGGAGAAAAGCCTCAGATGACAAAAACTGGATGCAACAACAGAGTTGATTTGTTGATCCGATTTAAAACCATTGTCAACTTTTACACCAAGTTTTAAAACCTTGAGTTTAAAATAAGGTAAAAGAGGGTCAAGCTCCCTGAGAGGTGCCTCCTGGGCTCCACTGGAGCCAAAAATTATCAGTTCTGTTTTCTTTTAATTAAAATTTAAACAGCTCAAGGCCATCCAGTCTTTATTTTTTAAACAGTATCACAGATGTCTCAGAAAGCTGGCATAAATTTTCTTCTTTGGACAATAAATCGGAGTGTCGTCTGCATACAGATGATAAGATATTTATTAGTAAAACAACATTTTGTTTAAAGCTGTGGTCTACGATTTGAAACCGCAGCCTGCCCCCCCTTCCCTCACTCCTCCCCTCCGTGTTCCAAGATCCCGCCCCCAGCTCGTGTCGCCTCGGACAGAGCTACGAGCGACTAGCACAATATATCAGCAGCAAACTCAATCAAAAACAGCTCAGCTCAACTGAAAGTATCAAACACGACAGACATCCCCCTTGTAACACACAGCAGTAGCCATTTCAATTGGACCGGCTGCAATGCGGGTCTGGCGCCGCCAGAGCGGAGCCGATTGTGGGGGAGGATTTATCTTTCTCGGCCTGTCCTCCCAGCTCAGCTTACAATGCTAACGATTAGCGGCTAACAGGCTAACCCGCTCCGCTACAAGTCATTAGCCAGGACAGGCACAGACTAACCAGAGTTATTCAGCAGACATCTCCCACTGTAGTAAACAAAGCCGTTAGCCGTTAGTCCGCTAACAGGCCTCAACCCGCGGGCAGAGCTCCGTTGGGCCCCGCGGGAGAGGGAAGCGGCTTCCCGGTTTCGGCGCTAGGCTTTTCCGGCTCCATGATAGTTCAGTAGCTAACGCTGCTAGCTGCTCACCGGAGGTAGAGGGGAGGAGACGGGACCATAGGCATGACGCTGTGTAGTGAGGGAGACAGGGGATTGGATGGACTCATGGACCAACTCACGGACCAGTTGAACCTTACTGCCTTCAAGGCTTGATTGGTCAGCTAGTATGCAGCTTTTCAGTGGATATACTGAATGGATTTTTTTTCGTTCTTTTTGGACTTTATACTGTGTAGATAGGACCATAGGACCATAACAGTCTTATAAACGGTGTTATTAATATGTACAAAGCTTCCAAATCGTAGACCATAGCTTTAATTGTACTACTAGTAAATTCAAAATATCTCGCTAGTAGTACTATTGCTAGAAAAGGATGAATGTTTTTCTTGTTTGTGAGTCTGTTCTGTGTGTTTACAGCTTTTATTTTTATTGAATAACCCTTTAACTACCAGATTAACTGTTTGGCAGGGGTTATTTATAAATTCGGGAATATATATTTTTTGTAGCTCACTTTTTATTGTTTTTGGACATTAACAACAATACAAAATGTAAACATTAAGAAAGAAAATAAAGTGTGTTAAACAAAATAAAGAAAATAAGCCAGTCATTAAACTTAAAAAAAAAATCAGCGGGTCAGTTCAAGCATTTACGGGGTAAGCATTATCAGTGTCCATCACATTTCATCTGTTCACGCCTTGGCAATGGCATCAATAATAAATTCAGGAACATTTAATGTTTTTAAAAAACTGAAAAAAATAAAATTATTGTTTGATTCATTAGCATTGCAGGGAACAGAGAAAACTGCAAACAAACCAAAACCAGATATTTAAAAGTTGAACAAGCTTACAGTTGATTGCATGATGACATCAAAAATCAAAAATATTCGGGACAAAATCATTAAAAAAGATGGAATGTTTGTAAATAAAATAGCAATCAAAATTAATTCAAATATATGATACTGAGTTTGACAGACACACAAAAATGTTTTTTGATTCATATCAGATTTCATATATATATATATACCATCAGGTCAGTTAATGGTTGAGCTAAGTATATGACGGTAATAATAATAACCTTTAAATCCAACACAAAGAAAATATCAGTTCCTTTGGTTTGTTTGCATTTTTTCTGTATCCTAAAACACAGTCAGAAACAAACAATGGCCTGTTATTTTTTTAACACATTAAATATTCCTGAATTTACTGATCTTTGCCAAACAGTTGAGCTGGGAGTTAAAGGGTTAAACTCATACACATAGGAAATTCTAAATGTGTTCATGGACACGATCCAATCCTGGAGTTTGTTTACACGCATCAAACATTTTACTTTGAACAAAAGCATTAAAAAGGACATTATAACAAATATGAGGAGTTTAAGGAACCTTTGAGGTAATAATGAGACTGATCCTCTCAGACTTCACGACCAGTCCTGATGAGGAAAGATTTAAACCTGATGAAGAGGAAGCTGTTTGTTTCCCCGAGTCCTCAGTTTGGAAACTGCTGCCCCATTTCATGTTGTGTGCAGGCCTCCCACAGGTACTCATTAGTATTGTTTACGTGTGAACCCAAAGGAGCCGTGTTGTCTTCTAATCATGGATTTTTTACCACACCTTCTAGAGTCTGGCACCGATTTCACACACTTCTGTGATCTCATGGAGGAATATTTCAGGTCAACGTGTGCAGGAAATTAATATACAGTGAATTAAAACAGGAACTGAGAGTGTTTATATGAAATGGTGTGGGGGTGCTCCAAATTATTTAATACATATGATTAATAAATTCATCTATTGTGCCTGTTTGTCCCTGTTAGTGTCAGTCATGATAATCGATTAGTCTCAACGTATGTGACGGTTTGTAAATGAGGCGATATTCAAGGTGCAGCCACGAAACATATTGAATTCTACAAAAACAACATGAATTTAAATCAATAACTCTTATTATGATTCCCCGTCATGGAGCCACACTGCCTCAAGGATGATAAAATTCTTAAGATGATGGAAACTGAAGGGTCTTTCCTGGGAGGTTCATACTTATTTGACAATAACTTGTTAAACTATTTTTAATCTCTGCTGTTTTTATTGCCATCACCTGTTTCTGGGATCCTTGGTGTTGACTGCCTGCTGCTGTGGACTCACGAAGCCCGACATTAACTTCAGAGAAATCAACAAAATTAAATACATGCTAGTTCCTGCTAACAGCACACCTATATTAGCATGACCTTGAAAAACAATGACCTGCTGTGGACATGAGCAGTCCATGAGCATCAACCATCAACAGAAACATCATTTCACATAAATTCATAGTATTGGATGGGTTAAACCCATTTTAAAGACAGTTCACCTGGTATATTATATATATACTAGGGGTGGGAGAAAAAAATGATACACATCAGTATCAGGATTTTTTTGTTTGACGATTTTTAAATCTATTTTTTTGGTTAAAAAATCATTTTAGGCTGTGATAAAAAGCCACTTTTAAATGCATTCCATTCTTTTGAAGAGAGAGTATAAACAGCTGGTCAAAATATATTGCTGAATAAATCCTAAAAACAGACTCACATGTGATGTGTATTTTTCCTGATATAGTCTGTAGGCATCATCATTGTTCATGCTGGTGTTAAGAAAGCTAACTAAAGATTGCAAAAATTGGCAAAAACGTAGAATCGAAATCAACTTTCCACTTTTTTCTTGACGTTTAACTTTAATCCAATCATTTCAACTTTAATCACGAAATTGTACTTAAAAGAGACATATCATGCTGATGCATGATTTAATACTTACATATAATAAATTTGAAAACAAGACCTTACACCCCCTTTATTTTCAAAAAATGAGATATTGTATTTTTTCTGATTTCCTACAACGAGATTTGATGCCTCTGAAAATAGGTCATTGCGAGATGTCCACAAGATTTAAATCGTCGTGACGACACGAGGTACATTTCTTTTTATTGGAGTAATCTGATAAAATACTTCCTCCTCTGTCATGTCCGTGAGCCACAAAACCGTCAGCGAGGAACACATCCAGCAGCAGCAGTATATAGATCCCTAGCTCACACTCACTCATTACTAGCTCTGACCTGTAGGGGGACTCAATACGCGGTCGCTGCTTTGAGCCTGCCGGAAAATACAGTAGAAGAAGGAGGACAGGCTGGCTCTACCCCCGATAAAAGTGACCAATCAGAGCACAAAGGGCTGTGACGTTGCAAGGTAACTGTAGGTCATCCTGGAGACCGAGTGTTTCAACGAGAGCTTGATAATGGCCTAAAATGAGGAATTTGAGAACACTATTGTGGGGCAATGAAGGAACTAAATGACTTGTATTGAGGGCAGAAATGCTTTACAGGCATCCTAGTCTGGCATAGTGAAAAGGAGAAACAAGCATTATATGTCCCCTTTAAACTTTATTGTTGACATATTAACTTTAAACTTGTCATTTCAACTTTTGACTCAAAATTTTGACTTAATTCTCATCACTTCAACTTAATCTCCTAAAATTGATCTCCCATTTTTTTTTTGCCATCTAACAAGGCCCTTATATATCGAAAAGCGTAAGGGCCATTTTAGATGGAGAAAATGATTTTGGTGAAGTCAAGATTAAAATTGAAATTTCACGATTAAATTTGAAATGACAAGATTAAAGTCAAAACAGAATTTTGTGATTAACATTAAAATGTCAAGAAAAAAGGCAACATGTTGAGAATAAAGTCAAAATACATTGTATGTTGACTTTATTCTCAACATTTCATCTTTAATCTCAACCTCCCGTTTTTTTCCCATTTAAAATGGCCCGAATACTCTTCTGTAGAATTACATTTTGTGTATTAACTTATTAGCAAATAACTACAGAGGAGCATTAGGGTCATTTTAGGGGAAAAATAATTTTCGATAGGTTGAGATTAAAGTCGAAATGTCAACAATAAAGTTGAAATACAATTTTGTGATAAAAGTCAAAATGATGAGATCAAAGTTAAAATGTTGAGAAAGGAAGTCGAAATTCTAGAATAACAATGAAATAAAATACGTTTTGAACTTATTTTTGATATTTTGACTTTTTCTCGACTTTTCACCTTTTTTCTCGACATTTCACCCTTTTTTTCTTAACATTTTGCCTTTTATCACAAATTGCATTCAGACTATATTCTTGTCTTGTCTATTCTTGTCTTGAAATGACTATACTTGTCATTTCAACTTGAACCTAGAAGTATTGCTTTCATTCTTGTCATTTCAACGAGATTTAATCTTGATCTGCTGAAAAAGGTTATGTTATTGCTGGCGTCTGTTTGTTTGTTTTACTGTTAGCAACATAACTCAGAAAGGTATGGGGGGAGTTTGATTAAATTTTCAGATTGGGACAAGAAACAAATTATTAGATTTTGGGAGTGATCCGGATCAACTTAAAACCGCCATGACGTATAATGGGATTTTTGTGGATAACTACTGGGCTTAAAAAGATATCATTATGAATCCAATTGCTAATCATATGGTTTCATGGTCGAGGAATCTAAATATTTAGATGAAATAAAGTTAGGACTAATATTTATGGTGAAAATCACCATGTAGGGCTGGCGAAGGTCTGTGCTTTTCCAGTGCTTTTCTAGTTTTTACCTGAAATGGACCTGATACTGTTCCGTAAATATCAGAGGAGTAAAACAGTTAAAAAAAAATCTGCAGGACCTGATGGACCTGTGGTATCAAAGGGGGAAGTTATAAAGTCTGATGTGTATGAACTGACATGCTTAATTTGTTTTATGGACATGTACAGTTTGGTGTACATATTACTTTGCATTGATTTGGTTGTTGTTGTTTGTACTTTTTTTTTAAAGTTTGAGATAAATAAATAAAAACAAAGAGAAAAAAACACCCAGTTTGTATTTCCCCCCTCTGTTTGAAGTGCATCTCCGCGGAAGTCTAACATTTCCGACAGCCTGTGAACGCAGCACGGTGGAACAGCCTCCCTCTCTCTCCCGCGCCCTGGCCGCGCGTGTGCCCGCCGGTGAGGGCGCGCGCACGGGAGGTGGCGGGGGGTTGTGCTCGCTCGTGCTCTCTCTGCTCTCTGACCCCAGTGGCAGCTCCGACTCACTGCACTCCGGCTCCCCCTCCGCCACGCCGAGGCTGCCGCTCTCCTCTCTCCCTCTCTCTCTCCTCCTCCGCCCGCTGTCTGTCAGTGTCTCTCGCCCTCCTCTCCGGCTCTCCCTCGCTCTCTTGTCTGGTTTCTTTCCACAGGAGCCAGCCGAGGTCCCGCCGGGTCGAAGGTTCTGCCCTAGCCGCCCAGACCGCCGCGAGCCCGGGGACGCACGGCCGCCTTCCCGCCTGCCGCTGCTGCTCTGCCGCATGGACCCGCGTCTCCTCGCCGCCGCTCCTGCCGCTTCTCCCGCCGCGTAGAGGGCGACCCTGACCCGACGCTCTTTCTTCCAGACCCCCGCACACGACGAAGGTACGGCACCGTTTTCCGCTTCGCCTCGAGCCCCGGAGGGGGAGGGAGGGCAGCGGGGAGGTTTCTGACACAAAGCCCTCGGTGGTAAAGGTGGCTTGTCATTTACGAGGACGAGCAGGAGGTTAGCGCGGCGCGGCGCGGCGGTGTGTGACACCCCTCCACCTTTGGCTGTTTTTATTATTCCAGGAGCAGAGTTCAGGAGCACGGACCTCTCTGTCTTTTCGGTAGCTCCCTCAGTGAACATGCACGGCAGCAGAAAGGGTCAATTTATTCGCCCCGTTTGCTCACCGAGCTGCTTCTGCCTGTGAAGTTAGCTACGCGGAGTTCCAGCTCAGGAGCGACAGCCTGCAGGAGGGCAGCTCGGCTCGGAGCTCCAGCCGCATGATCAGAATGAAACATCCACAGCAGGGCAGCCTTTAGCAGGCTAAGCTACACGGCTAAGGCGCTGCTACTGTAGCCACAAGGTAGAGACAGACACACACTCTGCGAAGAGGCTGTGGAGCATGTTGCACACAAGTCTGCAGCTCCTCGGCCTGCGTTTGCAGAATATCAGGAGGGAAGTGAAGGAGATATTCAGGGTTTAACATCAGAGGGAAGAGTTAAAGCGAGGGAAGCCTTTAATTAAAGGGAAATTACCCAGTTCTGCAAACTCTCCTACAGCCATAAACTGGAGTAATTCATGGAGAACTTGAATTTTCAGGTTGCATTATTGGGCTTTGTCACCTATTTGGCTGGGATAGTTTCGTTTTTGCACGTATCTTAGAGAGGAAATTACTCTTTTTTAAATTTTTTTGCAAACGTATCCTGCCAGCAGCAGATGAACATCCTGGATTTAGATTTTTACATTTCTAAGAGTTTTTCCTGCAGTTGTAATCATCCTTGCTTTAGTATCACCTGGCAAAAAAACTTGCACATTATTGCAAATCTTTTGCCCTTGTTGGATTTTGATGACTAATCGATGCAAAAATTTTGTTCTGATCGTTGCTGCTGGATAAATGAAACACAGCATCTACAAAGTTGTTTGACTTTAAATGACACATTTTTACTTCAGTAAGTAGTTTTATAAATGTTTCCACAAACTACAAAGAGGCTGTAAAACAGTCTTTGACATGCGTTTGCAGAATATCAGGAAGGAAAATAAAGGAGATATTCAGGGTTTAACATCAGAGGGAAGAGCTGAAGGCGAGGGAAGCCTTTAATTGAAGTCAAAATTACCCAATTTTGCAAACTCTCCTGCAGCAATAAAGTAAATCATGGAGCACTTGAATTTTGAGGTTGCATTATTATATTTTTCTAAATGCAGCACTGCAAAAGCCTGGACACACTCTGACTCTGTCACCTTGTTTGGCTGGAATAGTTTAATTTTTGCACAGATCTTTGAGAAGGAATTACTCTGTGTTTGCAAAGTGATGCTGCCAGAAGCTGATGGACATCCTGGATTTAGATTTTTACATTTTTAAGAGTTTGTCCTGTTGTTGTAATCATCCCTGCTTTAGTGTCACCTGGCGTAAAACCTGCACTTTTTTATATCATTTGCTCAAGTTGAATTTTAATGACTAATTGATGCAGAAATTATTTTCTGATCATTGCTGCTTAGATAAATGATATATATAAAATGTGTGCTTCAGAACCCCTACAAAGTTATTTCATTCTTATGACACATTTTAGCGCCAGTAAGTGATTTTATAAATGTTATAGATCAGGAGGAATATGAAGCAGATATTTAGAGTGAATGAGGGGAGGGTTGAAGGTGAGGAAAGCCTTTAATTAAAGGGAAATTACTCAATTTTACAAACTCTCCTGCAGCTATAAGCTGCAGTAAATCATAGAGCACTTGAATTTTCACATTGCATTATTATATTTTTCTAAAAGCAGCACTGCAAAAGCCTGGAATCACTCTGAGTCTTACTGTCACCTTATGTGGATGTAATAGTTTTGTTTTTGCCCGTGTCAATTATGCTGCCAGAAGCTGATAGGACTCCTGGAGATCCTGGATTTAGATTTTTACATTTTCAAGAGTTTGTTGTGCAGTGTGATTTGCAGAAAATGAACTTTTCCCCCTTCAGTGTTTATGAGAAAAACCCTGCACATTATTTCAAACCATTCGCCAGATTTGAATTTTTACAACTAGTTCATGCAAACATTTAGTTTGACTTTGTACTGTTAAAGAAAGAAAATAGTTTTGTCTCTTATTTTCACTTGATTGGCTTGAATACTTTTGTTTGTTCTGCAGTTTAATATGCAGAACGCCTGTCAAAAAGACCCTGCACATGGTTGTAGATCATTTTCTTAATTTGGATTTCTATGAAAAATTCATGCAAACATTATGATCTTCTTTTTAAAGTAAAAAAAAAACAACAACACCAAGTATACAACCGTTTTCCTGCTGTAGAGCTTCTACATAAAGTTATTTGACTATATTTCACAAATTTTTACTCAAGTAATTGATTTTTAAAACATTACATCAACCTGCAAAGAGGCTGTAAACAGTGTTTGGCCTACGTTTGCAGAATTTCATTGAGGGTAAAGAAGGAGATATTCAGGGTTTAATGTCAGAGGGAAGAGTTAAAGTGAGGGAAGCCTTTAATTAAAGGGAAATTACCCAGTTTTGCAAACTCTCCTACAGCCATAAACTGGAGTAATTCATGGAGAACTCATATTTTCAGTTTGCGTTATTTGGGTTTGTCACCTGCTTGGCTTGGATAGTTTCGTTTTTGCATGAATGTTAGAGAGAAAATCCTACATACAGATGGAAATTACTCTATTTTTGCAGACTTAGGGATAGTTGAAGGCGAGGGAAGCGTTCAATAGAAGGGAAATTACTGAATTTTGCAAACTCATGCAGCTGTAAACTGCAGTAATTCATGGAGAACTTGATTTTTGAGGTTGCATTACAGTGTTTTTTCCTCCATGCAACACGGTGAAAGCCTTGAATCATTCTTTGTTTTACTGTCACCTGTTTGGCTTGAATACTTAAGTTTTTGCGCACTGCACAGAGAAGGAAAATTGTGCACTTGTAAGAGTTTGATTTGCAGAATGCCTGGCAAAAGAGGCCTGCAAATGATTTTAAATAATCTCCCTAATTTGGATTTTTATAAATAGTTCATGTAATCATTATGATCTTATTTGTGATGTTAAGGAAACAATAACAGTAACACTGATTATACAACAATATTCCTGCTGTAGAGCTTCTGCTTAAAGTTATTTGACTTTTAGGGACATGTTTTCACTCTGGCAATTGATTTTATGAATGTTTCTCCAAACTATAAAGAGGCTGTAAAACAGTCTTTGGCCTGTGTTTGCAGAATATCAGGAAGGAAATAAAGGAGATATTCAGGGTTTAACATCAGAGGGAAGAGTTGAAGGTGAGGGAAGCTTTTAATTAAAGGGAAATGACACAGTTTTGCAAACCTTCCTGCAGCAATTAAACTGCAGTAATTCATGGAGAACTTGAATTTTGAGGTTGCATTATTATATTTTTCTAAAAGCAGCACTGCAAAAGCCTGGAGGCTCTCTGACTCTTACGGTCACCTCTTTGGCTTGAATAGTTTCGTTTTTGTGTGTGTTTTATAGAGAGGGAATCCTACGTGCAGGTGCTGCCAGAAGCTGATGGACTCCAGGAGATCCTGGATTTTGATTTTACATTTTTAAGTATGTTCTGCAGTTTAACTTTCAGGAAACCTGCTCATCCTTCTTTAGTGCACATTATTATAAAGCATTTGACTAATTTGGATTTTAACAAGTAATTCATGCAAAAACTCTGCTCTACTTTTACCGTAAAGCTAAAACCAAGAGTGATTTGTCTTTTAATGGCACCTTTATTACTTTAGTTATTGACTTTATCAGTGTTTAATCGACCTGCAGAGAGGCTGTTAGCATGTGCCACTGTTTGGCAAAATTTCCAGGGAGGGAAATGAAGGAAATCTTCAGGTGTTTTTCAGGATGAATGACAGAATAGTTGATTGTATATAAGGCAGAAACATATGATCTATCGTTTTTGTCATTTTTCGAGTTTCTGTTACAGTTTGGTTTTCAGAAAATGAATTAATTCACTAGTCTATGTCTCCTCGCATTGAGCTGCACATTGGTACGATGCATTTGCCTAATTTAGATTTTAATAGGTGCTTTCTGATTTATTTACACGAGTAATTCATGCAAAGTTATGCTTTGCTTTTTTACTGATGGAGTAAATAAGGGTAATAACAGCAATAATGAGTGTGCATGCATATTTAAATCCTACCTGGAGCCTTTTTTGCTTTTATAGCTTCCTGATTTCTTTAAACATTTATTTCTTACATATTATTGAAACTTGCTGCACACTCTGGTGCAGGCTTTCCAGGGAGATGTTCAAGTATTTGTCAGGAGAATTATAGAAAAGGGGGTGTATATGAGGCAGTGAAGCCTGTAGCTAAAGAGAAATCACTCCGTGTGATGTGTGCAATTTTAAGAGTTTATGCTGCAGTTTTATTTGCAGAAAATGAATCACGATTCTTCAGTGTAACCTGGCAAACAGAACTGCCTTTAATTATGCTTAGAGTTACTTTATCCATAATTTTACATAATTAATATACCAATTTTCTCCTGATTGCTATTGTTATGTTCTGCTTAGCGCTTTTAAAGTTAACAAAGTAATGGCAACAATAACTGCATGAATATTTAAATTGTTCTGCAGTTATTTTGACTTTTATTACCCTCTGTTTTGTTCATGCAGTTTATTTCTTTAAAGCATACCACTCACAAGTCTGTAGTTTTCTGGCCTACATTTGCAAAACGTCCAGAGAGGGAGAGGAAGAAGCTGTTCAGGAGGAGTGACAGAGAAGGTGAAGAGTATTTGTGGAAGCAAAGCCTGTTATTAAAGAAAAATTACCAAGTATTTAAAAAACTTCAGCAGCTGGAAGAGCTCAAGGAGAACTTTTATTTTCTGGAGGAAAACCTGTTGGATGTGATCTGTAGATTATCCTTTACTGCCCCTGGCAAAATTAAGTTACTAAAATGTATTTATTTATTTATTTAGACTACAGAAAGACAAAACTCACATCAGCATGTTTGCATGAATAATTGAGCTGCACCGCCTTTACTCAGTTTCATTTAGACTTTTATCGCCTCCTGTTTTTCTCGAGCATTTTAATCTCACACACTTGGCTCAGTGCAAAGAGAAAATGAAACATGCTGCTCACAGGTCTGCAGGTTTTTGACCTGTCACTGACAAAATTTCCAGAGAGGGAACATGGAGACTTTTGAAGTGAAGAAAGAAAGAAAGTACGAAAGGAAAGCTGTAAATTGAAGGAATTATTGCAAACATGTCTGCAGCCAGAGTGCAATGATACATGAGAACTTGACGAGATTTTAGGAGTTTGTGTTTCAGTTTATTTTGTCGCCTCTTTGATTTCTCCTTAGACTTTATTTAAAGTCATTTGCCTGATTTAGATTAAAGTTTAAAATGTTTTTGACTTGTTTTTTTTTATTATTTAATGTAAAAATTATCTTAAGAGAGAGAATAATAGTAACTGTTTACATGCAAGAATATCTAAACCACACTGCCTCCATTTAAATGGTATTGGCACCAGTTTTTACACTTTTAAATCTGGAGTTTTTACAGCCTACCTCTGCAAAACTTCCAAGGTGGAAAGAGGTGGAGGTATTCAGGAGGAATGATAGATGAGGTCAGTTGTGTTTAAGGCCACCGTTTAATTTACAGTTTTCTTGCAAACTCTTCTGCAGCCAATAGAGCTGGAGGGGAACATGGAACTTATTGTTTGGAGTTTTAAGAGTTTGTGGCTCAGTTAAACTGTTGATTTTAAGAAATGAATCAATCTGCACATTGTTTTGTCTAGTTAAGATTTGTAAAAGAGTGTTTTTATTTAATTTAATGATCAGCAGATCTGCTCTGTCATGTTAGAGTGAACTGGAAAAACCCTCAGAGAGCACAAACCTCCACTGCTCTGTAAAATCGAACAAATGCGACATATTAGCTGGTTGGTGTTATGAGCTCACACCTTCTCACTCACATTCTGTTTAAAACCAAATATCCCCACACTGAGGCTGTGGCTTTCATTTCAGAAACCATCACTTTTGTGCCTTCATTCATTGCGTTTGCTTCCTTGTTACTTCTCATGACGCTCACTTGCAGCACTCAAAGATTGAATGACTAACAAATGGCTCACTCTGTTCATTTTGCTAGAGAACCAACTCGCTCAGGTGTTGAGACAGATGCACAGAGTGAACCCTCTTGTCATCCAGCCTGTTTGGTTGAGAGAGGGGAGGAAAGGAAAACAAACACACATGTACATGTCAGTATATCGAGGCTGGCAAAATAATCGAGTTTGTTTGTATTTATTGTGCGCTTTATTGATTTATTAATTACCGTGACAGGCCAAGTTACCCTGATTCGATTTTTTACGATTTTTTTAGGTGCTGATTCGATTTAAGTTGCAATTCTACGATATTGCCAATTTTTGCAATCTTTAGTTAGCTTTTTCAACACTAGCAAAAAAGATGAACAATGATGATGCCTACAGACTATATCAGGAAAAATACACATCACATGTGAGTCTGTTTTGTATTTTTTGTATGGATTTATTCAGCAATATATTTTAACCAGCTGTTTATACTCTCTCTTCAAAAGTGTGGATTGCATTTAGAAGTGGCTCATTAACACAGACTGAAATAAAACATTTAAATATGGAAAAAATCTATTTAGAAATCATCAAACAAAGAATCACGATTCTTATGTAAATCGATTTTATTCCCCCACCCCTATTTAATGTGTTGATTTTATATGAATTATTGAATGTTGTCAATGAGATTTCCAATTATAAAGTTCAATGATTTTTGTGACGTCAATATCGATCCGATCTGGATGAAATTTACCTTGATGATAGAGACATGGACCCCATGATCCTGGGACTCTGGAAGGAAATCTATTGAAAACTATTAGAGATGGGATTTTTTCAAATTCCACCCAATGTTAACTTGTGAGATTTTAAATAATTTTGGGCAGTTTTTTGCATCCATACAAATGGACGCATCACCAACCAAAATTTAATGGCTCCAAACCACACCTCTGGTAAATTTTCTTGTAAATCCATTCAGTAGTTTTTTCTTTTTTAAATCTTGCTAACAGACAGAAAAACAAACAAAAACAAAACCTCCTTTGTGGAGGTAATAAAATAATAGCAGCAAAGGGAGATGCACAAGTATTCAGACTGCGTCTGGTTACTGATCCATTTAGACCAACTGTTTTCTTAAACACTCTTTACTTGCTGCACAGATTCAGTGAAACTTGCTGCTCAAAAGTCTGCAGGTTTTTTTGTTGAAGGAGAAAAACTTCAGGCTCTGCTCAGGAGTGATGATCGAAGAGGTGATGTGCGCTCACGGCAAGACGAGCCTGTAATTTAAGGGACATTTTTCTTTTTTCAAACTGTTGCATGAAGAGCTGCGAGGAGTCGCTCAGAGCTTCAGATGCGGTTTTGCAAACCCTCAAGTTTTTCTGCAGGTTTGATGAATATTTGCAGGATAATTTGTTAAACAGACTTTTGAAATATTCATGTAGGTCATAAAGAGCTTATGAAGTGTTGACAACCAATTGAGCAAAACATACTTATGAGAGGCAAGAAGTTAAAAAGGATGAAATATTAAGCACTAAAATTGGAGCTGATAAATTAAAGAACATTGAAAGACAGTGAAAAGTAAACTGTAATATTGAGTTAAGTAAAGAGAGTAATTGTAGGCATTTAAGGAAATTAATAAATGAAGTAAACTTAGGAAAATAAATTTTGTAGAACAGCCCTTTCCAGTCAGACTGATCTTTTCTAGTTTAACAAAGGACATTTCATCTTTTAGCCAGAGATAAAAATGGGGATTTTGGAGATTTCCATTAATTAAAATAAAACGTCAAGCTGCAAGGGAGTTTCTGATTGCAAAGAAGTAGCTTATGACATGTTTGATAGATTAGTTGACAATTAAAAGATCATTTTATTGTTTAAGGAAGCATGTGTTACATAAATATTTAAATTTAATTGAGTTATTCTATTTATTCCTCCTGTTTTTTTTTTTTTTTCATACACATTTCCACACGCTACAAAGCAGATGGAGATACATGCCTCTCAAACGTATGTGCTTTTAACCTATTCGAAAAATTTCCTGTAGAGAAAAGGAAGAAAATATTCGAGGTGTTTTCTTTGCGAGGTCTGATGGGAAAACCGTAGAGTATATTAAGAATAAGGAAGTTCAGGTAAGTTACATAATCATTCAAACTGTTGCTGTCACTTTCCTGAGAGCTCGGATTTTGTGATTCTTGGAGTTCATGCTGTAGTTTGACTTCTTTGAATATTTTTTTGCAGAACAATGTGGAATTTATTTCAGCCACTTTCAACCTCGTTCAGGTTTTTACTAAACATGCACCTGGGTGTGTCCCGATACAATTTTTTTTTACCTCCGATACCATACAGATATTGCAGCCTTGAATATTGGCCGATATGAATATCGATCCGAACCAATATCAGCAGGAATCATACAGACTTTTATGACTTATTTTGTAGTATGGACTGTAAGAAAAGACTTGATCAGGTGAGATTACTCAAACAGAGAACAGTAGTCAGCAATAGTAGGTATGAGAAAAACTGACCCATTTGTTATTAACCAATGGGTTCTATAAATTTTAACCTTAAACATAAGAATATACTACAATTAAATAAAAACTAAAGACCCTGAAAAGCAACATCAAGAAATCCAATAAAAACAAAAACATGTATTTTAAAAATCCAAATAAGCATTTTCTACAACTGAATTAAATAAAAAAAAAAAATTAGAATGGACTACTTGTATCAGAGTACGTATATCAGATATTTTAGATGCAGGCAGATATAATCCAATATTTGTTTTTTTACTGATATCATACTGATACCCGATATCAGTTTTTATATAGCTTTTTGAATAGTTTAATATTCTACTCCTTATTATATTATTCATTTTAACATGACTTCAGAAATTCAGGACAACATAAAAATGCTAATTTTGATCTAATTAAAAAAAAAAAATATATATGTTAGCCTATAGGGCAGGGACCAGTGGCGGCTCCTGAAAAATGTTTCAGGGGGGGCAACAGACGTGGTACTGGCTACGATCACCCCTTCAATAGCTAATAATAATATAAGGCAGATAGCTTACTTTACAGTGTTATAGTTACATTGTTTGATTCATTTTCCCTGTTGATGGCAACACCAGACATAACATGCGCAATACTGTACAGTATTTTTGTAAAGCTAAATCAAGTTAATGTCTAAAATGCTATACATTTGGTTCCACAGAACACACTTACTTATTAGGTGGTCCCAAATAACTCTTTAAATACTGTAATTATAACAGGCTGCCTGGTCTGTCTTTGTCAAAAAATGTCTTAAATGTCCATGGAAATGTCCTTTCGACAAATTCTATTCACCCTATGTTCATAACAAATAAATGTAAACAAGTCTGGCAAGTATTTGGCAGAATTATCTAATAAATGCTAAGTGTGTAATTACAAGAAAAGAAAACTGATATGAGTTTTCAACAGGTTTCTCCTTATAAAAATTGTAAATGAACATGTACAAATGTTTTTGAGATGATAAAAACATATTAGCATACACTCAAACATTCTGTTGGCCTGCTGTATTTAGTGTCCCATGTTACAGTTTGTTATATTAGACCATGTCCAGGTGTTTTTAATTGACAATAAGTTCCTGAAGCAGCTCCTGTCCAGATGAAGACAGAGTCTAAGTTTGCTGTCCTCCCATCCATGGAGGGATATTTCTGCACAGTTCACTGCTTCTCCCCTTCCTCCCTCTGTCATTTCTCAATATGCTCTCTTCTATTGTTCTTTTAGGGAGTTTTTATCGATCCTCAACTGGAATTTGCTTTTATACCCGTCCTTGGTTTTAGTGTGTATGTTAACATGTGCACGTAACGGTGAATATACGGCAAAACACGGCAACAATATGGCGAATACACTGCAAAAATGGCAAATAAACAGCAAAACACGGCAAAAATTAGCCAAAAGAACAACAAGGAAACACCCCAGAGTTAAACTAATGCTATTATTTGCAATACTTGTACACTATTTACTCAGAAAATACTGATAATCCACCGATAAATCACTCACGTTAACTTTGAATCATCTCTCTTGCATGCGCGCGCTGTGCGTCTGGTCCGAGCAGGCGTCAGTGCGTATGACGTTATCACGTTGGGGCAAGCCCTCCCTGAGCCCATAGAAATGCATTGTAAGGTCCAAAATTCGAAAAAAAGAGCCTCTCCATGTAAGTCTATGAGAGCGCCTGGGGCGATTTCGACTCTGACTGAAATCGCCCCAAGGGGGCGGGGCCGCTGGTTGGACAGTGACATCGCAGCGATAGTCGGGCTGCTGATTAAACAATAATATGAAGACTTAGACAGGAACAATCAAGGCACTATAAACTCTTTTCTCTTCATTTTTTTCACGTGGATTAAGGAGGGCGATGCACTATCGCCCACTATGGGCCAGCCACCCCTGGCAGGGACGATATGTTTTTGTCCTGATTCAATTTTTTTAACAATTTTTTTAGGTGCCGATTCAATTTAAATTGCGATTCTACAGTATTGCCAATTTTTGCAATCTTTAGTTAACTTTATTCACACCAGTGAAAAAGATGAACAATGATGATGCCTACAGACATTACACGTAAGTACAATTAAATAAAACAAATAAAAAATAAATTAGAAGACCCTGAAAAGTAACCTCAGAAATCCAATAAAAACAGAAACATGTATTTTAAAACTGCAAAATAATCACTGTGTTTGACTTAAACATAAGCATATCCTACAACTAGGGATGTAACGATATGAAAATTTTGTATCACGGTTATTGTAACCAAAATTATCACGGTTATCATTATTATCACGATATTGTTGCAGTGTGCTCAAAATGTTCAAAAAGTACTTTTTACACACAATTTAATCACTTAATCCCTTCAATATTATTATCATAATGGTTCTTTTTTGTCTTTTTTATCAATGATATGTCAAGAAATGCCCTTTGAGTACATTTTTATCCTTCTTTCATGAGAAATAAAAATGAACAATCTTGGAAAGTATTTGTCATTATTATGTTATAAAAGGTGTGATTACAAGAAAAGAAAACAACTGATCTGAACTTCAAACATGATTCTCTTTATAAACAATTGTTTTGAGATGACAAAAAATGAGCTTAGCCTATTTTGTATACACTCACACATTTTAGTTTGCCTACAGCATTAATGTCCATGTTACAGCTCGTTATATTAGACCATGTCCAGGTCTTTTTTTTAATGACGATAGTCCCTGAAGCAGTTAGCCCTCTTCATGATTCTCCTCTGGTCTCCCCTCTCCCTGGCAGATCTCCTCGGTATTTTCTCCTCTAAATATTTCCAAATAACGAGCAATGAAATCCATAAAACACAAATTTTGACGAAAAAAGACGATCTATGTCAAAATACGGCAAATACACAGCAAAACAAAGGCAGGAACACACTCCACAATGATACTTATTCTGTTATTCATAAGATTTATACATTTTTGGATAGAATTACTGATAAGTCACCTGTTATTCTCTCAGGTATGGCTCACTGAATCCTCCCTCTCTCTCTCTCTCTGTCTCTCCCTACGGATCCGTCAATTCATTTACTCGAAGACTTCCTGCCGTTGAAATCACGCACGTCTTTTTCTTTCCCTGTAGCTTCGTGTTCAGACATGGAGACTGTCTTCTATAAGTTTCTCCTCAGCATCCTTGTAAAAATCCAAAATTCAACCAGACTCCAGAGTCCGTTTCGACAAAACTCCGCTGTGGCTCAAACTTCGCTCTCAGACTGAGGCCAAACAATGCAAACCGCGCATGCACGCAGCTGCAAACTGCGCATGCTCACACCGGTTCAGGCTGCTTAATCGAGGACAGAGACATAGGTCCGGCTTTTCCAGGCAAACAGCAGCATCACTGTGAGTTATTGACACAGGGTGGTGATCAAACACGGTAAAACGGTAATTTTAGAAAGACACGGTAATGATTACAGTGGAAAATTTTACCGCGGTTTACCGTTTTACCAGTAACCGTTACATCCCTACCTACAACTGAAGTAAATAAATAAAAAATAATTAGAATGGGCTGCTTGTATCAGAGATTTTAGATGCAGGCCATTATAATCCGATATCTGTTTTGTTTTGCATCCAATATCAATATTGGATGGGGACATCCCTAGTTGCAGTTTATTTTGTCTCCCCAACTCACATCAGCATGTTTGCATGAGTAATGAGCTGCACTGCCTTTACTCAGTTTCGTTTAGACTTTTATTACCTCCCGTTTTTCTCGAGCATTTTAATGTCACACGCTTTGTTCACTGCAAAGAGAAAATGAAACGTGCTGCTCACAGGTCTGCAGGTTTTTTGATCTGTTAGTGACAAAAATTCCAGAGGGGGAACATGGAGACTTTTGGCTTGGGAGGCATGAAGAGGAGTTGAAGTGAATAAAGAAAGAAGGGAAAAGAAAGCTTTAAATTGAAGAGATTATTGCAAACATGTCTGCAGCCAGAGTGCAATGATACATGAGAACTTGACCAGATTTTAAGAGTTTGTGTTGCAGTTTATTTTTGTCCCCTCTTTGATTTCTCATGGACTTTATTTAAAGTCATTTGTCTGACTTAGATTAAAGTTTGAAAGCTTTAAAATTCTGTTTTTTCATTATTTAATGTAAAAAAAACTAAAATAAAGATAATAATAGCAACAATATACATGCAAGAGTATCTAAATCACACTTTAAAAATCTAAAAAGAGTTTAAAAACTTCCAAAAGAGGAGATGCCCTTGAGGAATGATAGATGAGGTCAGTTGTGTTTCAGGCAACATTTTAATTAAAGTTAATTTACTGTTTTCTTGCAAACTCTATTGGACCAGTAGAGCTGGGGGAGACCATGGTATTTGCTTTTTGCAATTGTAAGTAAACATGTACCGATTAATCAGTGGTGATTTTCTTAATTTTGGACAATCGGCCAATCCTTACATGTGAAACCAATCTTATCCACCTCCACAAAGGTCTGAAGGTCAGCCACTGCAGCTTTTTCCTCTGGGATTTTTACATTTAAAGCCACAAAAATGCTGCATTTTGGCGTTTTTTTCCTTCTTGCACGACAAGGAAACCTAAAACTCGGGACACTTTATTAGTGGTTTAAGTTGTGTTGTTAGTTTGCCCTATTTTAATAACCACCTCAAACCTTGTGATTTCCTTTATTTGTTAAAACAAATTAATGCTGTGCACTTTATTTTTGGTCAGAGGCTCAAAACAGGCCTGTAGTGTAAACTGCTGTGCAGGCATTGTTTATATTCAAATGTAGGAATTGCAAGACTAAAGGAACTAATATGATTTAGTTGTTTGCACAGAAATACTCAAAACTTTTCATGTATGTTTGAGAGTATTGTTCAGTGTTTTTGAATAAAATAAGATTGGAATATTGAAGGTGTTTGCTGTCAGGTATAAAAGAATCGGTATCAGCAGGTCAGGCTCTTTAAAGATCATGAACCCCTAGTTTTTACTAAGTGGTTTACAATTTTTAAAGTTTTCAGTTTCTCTTTTTCTTTAGAAACCAAAGAACAAAAAGCAACAATAAGTGTGCTTGAATATTTCACACCTCACATCTGCTGCCTGTTTTAGCTGCATATTCTATTTCTTATTTCTGCTTCACACGCATCTATAGTGTTTTTTTTTTTTCTCGTGACATTTTCAAACTTGTCGGTGAAGAAGTAAAGGTGTTAATTCAGATTTACCTTTGGAGAAGTGATGACAGGGAGCTTTATATGGAAAGGGAATGGTTGGATTATTATCAGGTCATTTTAACGCCAACTGCTTTCAGGTAGAACCTGCAAAAAAATGGTCAAGCAATTGAAATTTTTAATAAGTACATTTTGCCATCCGAAGTACGGATGCACAGTATTATCAGGATGATATTGGACTTTGCAGCAGATATATTGACCAAGCATAGTTTCTCTGTCTCTTCTGCAGTGTGTACGACAGAAAAATCAGGCAAAACAGAGAGAAATGAAGTCAGAATGACTTGTTACGTGCAGCATATTTAGAATATTCATGCACACTCTGTTTTTTCTTTTAACAGTAAGTTAGAAATACACAGTTTCTGCTGCAGTTAAACTCATTTGAATTATACCTGTAGACTTTTAATTCTGGGCTCCAGAGTGCAACTATTTTGGGCGCACATGCACCCAAAATTTGTGAGCGTGCACCTACGAAATTTAAGTTGACAAAAGTAACTGAGGTAGCGGCAAAATCCACCAGAAACAGACAAGACACAGCACCTGCTTCCTCTCTTTTCTCTGTCCTGTGTTGTATCTTCACAGGCTGCAGGCTGTAGGCCCACCCACACACACGCAGCTCTCAGTAATCATCCAATCAGCTGTTGGTATGCAAATGAGCCCAGATGAGCCTGACTGTGGTGTCAGGTTTCAGCACGGAGCGGTTACTCTGAAGAAGCAGCAAAGCTCTGCCAAATCTGTCTTAGTGACAGT
This sequence comes from Scarus forsteni, assembly GCA_036419115.1. Taxonomy (NCBI): domain Eukaryota; kingdom Metazoa; phylum Chordata; class Actinopteri; order Labriformes; family Labridae; genus Scarus; species Scarus forsteni. Next base: position 3,693,724 of record JAZDUH010000443.1, read on the forward strand.
CTGCTACTTAATAATTACCAACAAAAACAAGTAAAGCAAAGTAATGTTAACTATAACATCTTTATTTGTTCAGTCCTTTCTCCTGTTAAGGGGGAGTTTCTCAGTCACACAGGCACAGAGGTGAGTGTTCACGCCCACTGAGGACAAAAGACCTGACTGGCATACCCCGACTGAACGTAAAGCTGTAAATAAAAATAGAAAAAAGAAAAAAAAATCATGAAATGTTATGCCCTATATGTCTTTTTTGTATAAATTAGTTTGTGAATTGTATTTTTTTTATTATTTACCTTAGTTTCAGTTTTATAAATATTGACCATAGTGTGTGAAGTCTTACTTTAGGTTCATATTTGTTAGAGAATAAGACCATCCAGTTAAATGTTATGATGTTGGTTGTTAAAATCTGGATATTTATTTCTTCTTTCAGTTCAGTATAGCTCCTTAAACATTAGCTCTTTTTTGTTTTGAAATATTTTATTTAACTTCAGATGTTTGAGTTCAAAATGTTAAATTTCAGTTCAGTAAAGAACTTTAAACACTTTTATTTGGAGATGTTTTATTTTTCTTAATGTTTTAGTTTGAATGTGTAAATTTCATTCAGTGAAGCATTTTAAACACTTTTCTCTGTTGCTCTATTGTTTAAAAATCATATTATATAAAAGTTATGGAGAGTGATAAAATGGTGACCATGTGGTGTTAAAGGTGACACTGAAAAATTTGGATGCACCTAATTTTTGTGCTTGTGCACCATTGCAACCAATGAAAAAAGTTAGCATGGAGCTCTGCTTTTTGTGCACATTTCCTTGTTGGTATGTCCTCTGGTTCATTATCCTACATTTTAAATGATCCTTCCTATTCTACAACCCTGAGTCATTTCCGCTCATATTGCCTCCTCTTTTGCTCACACGCTCAGACTGTAAAGTCTGTAATTTGTGGCCTACATTTGCAAAATTTCAAGGGAAGGAAAAAGCACTTGAGGATTTTGCCTGGGGAAAAATAACAGCAGAGGTGAAGAGTGTGCAGCAGAGGAAGCTCTAATAAAAGAGACTGCTCAGCTTTTGCAACTGCGAGGATTGTTGTTTTGGAATTTTGCAATCAGAAGAGTTCTGCAGTTTAAACCATCACCAGATTATCATTCACTGACTTTCTGCCCAGTCAAAAGTCGAGTTTAACTTTGAAGCCTTTAAAATGTGAAGGGACTGAGTTTCTGCTCGCCTGTGAGGACATTTGCAGCTCTTGGTATCTGTGAACATTTTAATCTCACTGCCTCTAACTGCAGTCATTTAAACTCTCACTGCTGCCTGTTTTGCTTACTCATCTAATTTTTCTGCACTGCAAAGAGTTTGTGAGGAATCGGCGCACAAGTCGAGCGTTTTGTCTCATCGCTGCAGTGAAACGAAAGATGTGGCATCGCAGGTTTGTGCCTCAGAGGAGGAGAGAATGAGAGACAAAGACAGTTTAACAAAAGGAAGTCACTGATGATTTTATTTTGTTGGGCAATTTTAAACATTATGGACAGACAGCTGCCGTGCAAGGATACAGGCTCTGTATGAAGCCCTGGGATTGGCAGTCACTGGTGACTGGTCAGCTGAAAAGGATAAGAAGTTTAGCTGATGGATGGAGGGATGGTTTCTTTCTGATCATTACTGTTGAATTTGTGTGTCATACTGATCGCAGGCTTCTTGTTTGTACCTTTTGGATGTTGTATCGTGGCAGCTTTGCAATATTGGCAAATATGGTATTGTTGTCCAGATAATCGATCAGATTTTATCCTGATTACAGAAAGAAAGAAGGAAAGGAAATTTGCTTCTCTAGTCTTTGTTAATAAGCCACTTTTAAATGCAGTCCAGGCTTTTGAAGAGAGAGTATAAACAGCTGGTTAAAATATATCTCTGAATAAATCCTAAAAACAGACTCACATGTGATGTGTTTTTTTCCTGATAAAGTCTGTAGGCAACATCATTGTTCATCTTTTTTGCTGGAGTTAAAAAGCTAACTAAAGATTGCAAAAATTTGCAATATCGTAGAATCGCAATTTAAATGGAATCGGCACCTTAAAAGTCGTTAAAAAAAAATCGAGTCGGGAGAAAGCGCATCGCCCCAGCCCTACTACACATGTGCTTGTGCAAAACCTGTCAGAGCCTTTTGTCATACAAACGTTACACTTTCAGTGTTAATATTCTTAAGCAACAATTTACAATTTAATTTTATCTTCTGCAGAAAATAATTTGAATTCATTGATTTAGCAAAAAGAGAGAGTAGAGGAAGGTCGCAAAACCAGCACCCAGAATCAATTGATCAACCAATTAATCAAATGCATAATCCCGGTGGCATTGCATCTAATTGTAATTTGTATTCATTAATATTTATTTTATTTTATTTATTAATTGTTTATATGTATTATTTTATTTCATTTCATTTTATTAATTCATTTATTATTATTATTTTTGACCTGGCTGGGTGGGGTAGGGTTTTGCTTTATTGTGCATTTGTCATGTTTGTTGTTGTTTCTCTATAGTCAATCAGTCTGTATTTGTTGAGTGCCAGTTCGTATTAGGTGTTATCTAATGTGCTGTTATGACACACATTTTAACTTTAAGGGAGGTTTTCTGTTTGGTTTGGAGATATGTTTTAATATCATAAAGGCAAAACTTCATTCTTGTCATTTTTTTCTGCGTCACTTCACCGCTGAGTGAACTCTGGAGCTGCTGCTGATTGCCCTACAAACAAACAAAAAAAAAGATGACAGGCTGGTAGAAAGGTGGGCACTTTCTCTCACGGTTTCTATTGCTCTGCTTTGGTGAGCGTTTGGTCTGGTATAAAAGCTCGCCGGCACCCGCAGCGGCCACTTTACTCTCAGTCAGGGAGGTCAGACGGGACGTGGGGCTCGCGCTCGAGGAAACAAGGAGAGACTCTGGAGGCTCACGCTGGAATTCGGCTGCTTTTCGTGCATAAATCGCAGACTTTGGGGCGTCACTCTTCACCTGATTCACCAGGTTGTGTCAGGATTCACTGCTGCAGGATCATTTCAGATTTAGACCAAGCCTGGAGTTACTGAAGCAGATTTTTGGGCCGGTTTCTGCATGCTATGTAAGGAATTTGTCATTTTATTGCAACAATTTAAGCAGCTGAGAATGCACTCGCAACTTTTCATTATTATTGCTTGTTTTAATTGAAATAGGCTGATGTGTTAGAAAATATTAGTTTGCATTAAATAGCCTCACCAAGACTGCGCTGTTCAGTTTTTAAAGGTATTCGCACAACTTTTTCAGGATATTCTCATTATTATGGAGCTTTATATCCTCATCTGAGTTTTTATTAAGTGGTTTATTCAGTGATTTATGCATTTATTTAAGTCTTTTTTGCATTTTTTTAAAGCTTTGGCACTGAGAATGCCTCAAATAAAATTATTCATTTTAGCCTGTGTTAATAAGCCACTTTTAAATGCAGTCCAGGCTTTTGAAGAGAGAGTATAAACAGCTGGTTAAAATATATTGCTGAATAAATCCTAAAAACACACTCACATTTGATGTGTGTTTTTCCTGGTATAGTCTGTAGGCATCATCATTGTTATTCATCTTTTTTGCTGGTGTTAAAAAAGCTAACTAAAGATTGCAAAAATCTGCAATATCGTAGAATCGCAATTTAAATCAAATTGGCACCTAAAAAAAATTGAATAAGGAGAAAAATGTGTCGTCCCAGCCCTACTGACTAATCACCCAAGCTGCTCATACTTTTGTATTTTGTTGCGTTATTGTTTAATAAGACCCACATTAGCCTTGACTGCTCTTCCTGGGGTCCATAACACTTTGAAAACAAATTATAAACTAATGAAATGTTAAAAATGAAGTACAAATGTGCATTTAAAAAGTTAATCGTTTTACAGCTCTCTCTATTTGTCCAAAGAACATCACAATATGCTTTCTCATAAAGTTAAATTTAACTTTAACTCAGAATTACATTAAAGTCATTGAATCAGACTAAAGGCTCATTTATGCTCGTCATACGCATGAAAAAGTATGCGTCCGTTTCAAACGATGGTTCCGTCACTGCGCACATACTCCCATGCGTCTTTTACTTTTGCAATGGATGATGACCATTGCATCCACCAGGGGGCACAAATCTGTCTCTCACCGACCTCCACTTCTCCTTTGCATTCAGCGAGCTAACATTTAGCTCCCTCCCGATCTCCTTCCAGCTGTTTTGGAGTTTGATTTTGTCGTGGTGTCCCGGGAAAGTAACATCGTATATATGTTTGTGATTTTGCACCAGCACACACAACTTTTCTTTGAAGAGCCCCGCCATATACTTCTTCGTTTATCTCCAGAGATGAGTATCAGAGTGACAGTAGCACCACTGCCCACACGGTTTCCGGTGGTACTGCCCCGTTTGGTCCGTATCCGTAAGCTTCAAGAATACGCGCAGAAATATGGACGAAAAGAACGCTAAGCACGGACAGAGGCCTTTGTCCGTATCCGTATCCGTATCCGTATTTAACGTTGAGCATAAATGAGCCTTTAGGGTACAGTTGTACATTTTGCCGATATTACAGCTAATAAATGAGATATTTGTCTGATTTTTATGGTCAAGATATTCGTTGTTAATATCCTCAAACTCCAAACAATGAACTTTTTCAGGCAGATTTAGATACTGGTCGATTATTCCCTTTTATTTGCAGTTGATGTTGAGTGAACTTTTTCTCTAGTGTTAAAATGTGAGTGTCAAATTGACTCCAAGAGAGTAAAAGACTTTCTCTGGAGGCTGAACATTTTCGAAAAAGATGTAATTTTGTTTTTCTGGGAATTTGTGCGATTTCAATTTGATTTTCAGTTTTCTTCAAATCAAGCTTCAGTGTAATATTCAGTTTACAGTACAGACAACAGTAAGAAAATCGATGATCAAAAGCATGTAACACACTATTCATCATCTTTTATTGATAAGAAATTATCTGTTTTCATATTTTAAGAGAAACTCCAACTTCTACAACACTTTGCGTTGGAAATGTGCCGTTAGTGAATGAGTCAACTCTTTTGGACTGCTCTTTTAAGTGAACAGTGAGAGCTGATTTGCAGTTGTGAGTGAGTCGTTCATTTGCACTTGTGTATAGGGATGTGATGTCATGGGTCTTTTTGCTAATCAATTCCCTTATCAATTCTTCCACTGTCAGGGTTCAGAAGCAGCAGAATTGTAGCTTAGTTTTTTTACTAAAGTCGCCGACTGCACAACCCTAAGTGAGAGGAAACACCAGCAGCTAGCAAAAGCAGATATCTATGCTTTGACGTGTGTTTGACATTCATGACACTGAAAATCTGCAGGGATCAATAAGGATATGTTAATAGCATTGGTTTCCATAAAATCTTATCAATTCCCATCCCTACTTGTATAAATGCAAATTTCCTGCAAATCTGTGAAACGCCATGTGTAAAACAGTTGTAGCTTTGGCGATCACGTGATCGTATTGTCAGAACTTTTGATTTTCGATCTGAAAACGATTAAATGCTTGTAATATGGTCGACATTAAAATGTTAACAGAAGCTCCCTAAATTGATCTTGTCTCTGAGGGATGACTGCTGCATAGATGTGAGAAACATATTTGTCCCATAGGAATATTTTGGCCTCAGTCGAATGTTTGGAGCTGAAATGTTTCTCCTCTTCTGTTACTGCAGACCGCTGAGTGTCAGGGTCAAGACCGACCGGGTCGTAGCTCCTCTTGATTTTTTAATCAGTTTTGTTTTTTTCTGAATTCAAGGATTCTTGGAAAATATCTGACTGAATTCGTTGTTTCTGTTTCACAAATAAAAAGTTTAAGACTGCTGGTGCATCTAAAATTTTTAAGGTGCACCAGCACAAAAATTAGGGGGGCCCAAATTATTCATAGTGTCACCTTAAACGCCATAAGGTCACCATTTTATCACTCTCCATAACTTTTATATAATGTAAATGCTTTTTAAACAAGAATAAGATGTAAAGAAATACTTGCCTTTATTTGAAGCAAAATTATACATTAAGAGAAAACCAGAGCGTTTAAAGTGCTTCACTGAATGAAATTTACAAATTCAAACTAAAACATTAAGCAAAATAAAACATTTCCAAACAAAAGTGCTTAAAGTGCTTTACTGAACTGAAATTTAATATTTCAAACTCAAATATCTCAAGTTTAATAAAATGTTTCAAAATTAAAAGAGCTAATGTTTAAGGTGCTATACTGAACTGAAAAAACTTATTTATAAAAAACGTCATACAGGGCAGAACATTTTATGACTTTTTTTTTCTTCTTACAGCTTTATGTACAGTCGAGGACCATCAGAGACAGGTCATATGTCCTCCTGACCTCTGTGCCTGTGTGACTAAGAAACTCCCCCTTTAACAGGAGAAAGGACTGAGCAAATATAGATGTCATGCTAAACTTTACTTTGTTTGGCTTGTTGTTGTTAATTATTAACTATCTTTCAGTCTCTAAGGGGCCGTTGACATGACGCAGAAAACGCTCAAATCCGACAAGATTTCATTGCGTTTTGGCCTTGCGTTTAGATGGAGCCCGTTTTCAAAAGTTTGCGTTTTTACTGACAATGCAAACTTTTGAAAACGGGCTCCAGGGTGGAAAGATTTGATTCCGCTCCCTATCCAGCTCCGTGTAAACCTGTATCAGAGCGTTTCAGGGTGAAACGCTGACGTCACCGCATGCGCAGTACTCTTTCACATGAAGGCTGCACGCGCATACCAGGAACAATAACAGCTTCAGCCGTCCGCCGAGTAACGTGTGAGCGTCTTACCGTGCTCGGTTTATTGTCTAGAAAAAACTATCCAGACAGATTTGTTGTCCGAACTGATTTGTTGTCCAAAAAAGAAACTCCTGCTTCTCTGTGCGTCTATTCACCATTGTTGTTGTGAAATGTTATTCTTCTTCGTTCGTGTGTTGTAGCAGCGCTGCCTCTCTGCAGAACTGAACCGGCATGCATACTACAGTGGATTTACAGGGGACTAACTCGTCTCTGAGCGTTGTCATCTAAACGCAGAAGAATCTTTGCGTCTTCAAGTCAGCAGTTTCCATGTAAACGGCCCCGGAGACACAATCGGCAGAGCTTTGCTGCTTCTTCAGAGTTACCGCTCCGTGCTGAAACCTGACACCACAGTCAGGCTCAGTCTGGGCTAATTTGCATTCAAACAGCTGATTGGATGATTACTGAGGGCTGTGTATGTGTGTGCCTACATGCGTGTGCATGTGTTACTTTTGCTAACTTAAATTTATAAGAGTATTTTTGGTGCACCAGTGAGCCCAAGAAAAAATGCTAGGTGCACTATGGAGTCTTCTCACATATACTTCAGAATCGTGACTGTTTTTCTTGTTGAAAGATTCTGTGGGATTTCTGAGTCTTTCTCTCTAATTTCCTCAGATTAATCTTATAGTCCTTTCTTCCCCTGTAGAAATATAAGGTAAAACTCCAAAGATGAAACTTTATTCCTTCTCTTTTCAGGTATAAAATCTGACTGCGGAGTGTCAGGGTCAAGAGCCACCCCGCTGCTGGGAGACTCCCTGGGCTTCTTGAAGCGGCCCTGAAGGATGACCGCTGCACGGCTCGCTGCTGAATCCCGGTGAACGAACGGCGTCTCATGTCCAAACGGCGGAAGGATGGCTCATGGCAAAACGACCATCACGGTGGACGAGTACAGCTCCAACCCCACGCAGGCCTTCACGCACTACAACATCAACCAGAGCCGCTTCCAACCTCCACACGTCCACATGTGAGTAGCACAGCCTCGCCGCTGCGCCGCCGTGCATCAGCTGGTTCATTAAGACGAGGCAGTTACAGGGAAATCACACATGCTGGAGTTGTTTTAGAACTTTTTACCTCAGCCAAAGAGGTTATGTTTTTGCCTACGTCTGTCTGTATGTTTTTTTGGTTTGTTTGTTTCTCTGTTAGCAACATAACTCAAAAAGTTTTCAGGAAAGGATTTGGACAAGGAACAGATAACTAGACTTTTGGAGTGATCCGGATCTTTGTCTGGATACTGGAATTTTTTTTTAAGGATTCTTTAACATTGCGAAACAGGACCATTTTTAAGCATTTGTGCATATTACTCTGCCAAAAATAGTCAGGGCATTTGGAAAAAAAGTACAGGACAAGTTTCCAACAGGTTCTACAAGATATGAAAGACTGATCTGGATCCCGGACAAAATTCCAGATTCTCTGATTTAGAACAAGAAAAATTTTACTTGATCTCATGTGTTTCACTCACCTGTGTCTTTACAGGTGTGGTTTAACTTAAGTCCAAGTTTCTGTGTTAGGCTGTTAGTTTGCTGTGTTCCCCTGTGTTAGTCAGCCATGTTGGATTGGTATGTGTGCGTTTTGCCTGTTAATGTGGCCTGTATTTTTCTGTTGAGAATAAGGCTGATACAGCTTTTTGCCATCATTTACATCATTTTCCTACTGCGCTGCAACATCATATTTTAGGGCTCCCCCGCCTATCAAATTCCACTTTAACCACTGTCTCTGACTGACCGTGTGTGTGAACAGAAAATTCATATGACTGCGTTTATAGCTTAACAAGATTTCTCATTCACAATGGCAATTGGAGGCAATGCAAGAATGTTAGTTTTTCAGTTGTAGACCAAATCATTTCTACAAATTGCTGCAAATCAACTACAACTTTATAGTAACTGATCAATTTTTATTTTATTTCTTTTGGTGAACTTGTCATGTTTCATACATCCTCCAACAACCCCCCCCCCCCCCCTCCCCCACAGGCACACAGGATTTATCCTGCTTCAAGCCCTGGTTAAAGCAAAAGGCCCAATCAGGAGCTTGTTTGATGCAGGAAAGTATGGTGGCCTGTTAGGACAAATTAGAGCAAAGGCATTCTATAGATGTTGCTGTGAAACACTTGAAGGAACAAAAACCTGCTGGAGTAATGATCTTAAAATGTGCAGAGAAAGACAGAGACCTGAGTCAAAGCTTCTCTGACTCCAGAGTCGTCCCCTTGCTGATGTTAGCTCCTTGCGCTGCACCTGCAGTCATTGTTGTTACCGCGTTGCTTTTGCGGTGAGAGCGCGCTTTGTCGGCATCAGAAGGCCCTCTTCATTTATTTATCAGACTGGTTACTTAGCGCTGCTCTTGTCTGATGTGGTTACTCTCTGCCGCTCATTAGTGGGTCAGAGCACTGCGACCTGTCAGCCCGCCGCTCACACACTCCCATCAGAGCTCCATGTGCGTGTGTGTGTTATCTGCATGCTTTGTGTCCTCTCCCTGCTGCAGCAGTTTTGTAAAAGGGTTGTGAGCGATTACGGGTTATGTGAGCAGTGTGCCCGAGATATTTTTGACTCTCTGAGAGTGGATGTGTCAGGAGGAGGATGGGGTGGAGAGGATGTTCCCTTAGATCAAATGTTTTGGACGATTTAGAGAAAAATGCGACTGCATTTCTTCATCTTTTAGTCTCTTCTTTTGGGGAGCAGGTCAAACATTTCATACTTGAAATGATGCTGCTGATCTGATGATCCATAACATCAGAAAGTATTAAAGCTTAAATAAAGCTGACCATCTTCTACCATGTGTTTGACATAGCTGCCAACTAGGGATGTGAATCGAAAACCAATTCAAGTTTAGAATCGTTAACAGCTCCATCAAAGAATCAATATCATGAGTCTTTTTGCTCATCAGTTCCCTTATCAGTTCCTCCCACTGACAGGGTTCAGAAGCGTCAGAATTGTGGCTTAATTGTTCACAAAAAGCGCCTACTGCACAACCTTAAGTGAGTGGAAACACCAGCAGCTTGCAGAAGCAGTTAGCTATGCTGTTACGTGTGTTTGACATTGTTGACACTGAAAATCTGCAGGCCAAAATCTGCAGGAATCAATAAGGGAATTGTTAAAGAATCAGATCGATCAGCAGGATTGCGTAGAGTGGTGGTATCAATAAAATCATATCAATTCCCATCCCTATTGCCAACTCAGGAATAGATAATGAATCAATAACTATTCATCCTTAATGCCACATGACATGTTGATGTTTTATCCAATATTGATATCCAACATCAATCCGATATCAGCTAAAAAACAAATACTGGATTATATATGCCTGCATCTAAAACTCCTAAACCAGCAGTCCAATCTAATGTATTTTTACCTCTGCCAGGAGGTTATGTTATTGCCAGTGTTTGTTTATTAGTTTGTTTGTTTGTTTGTTAGCAACATAACTCAAAAAGTTCTAGACGGATTTTGATGAAATTTTCAGGAAATGTCCAGATTGGGACAAGGAACAAATTATTAGATTTTTGGAGCAATCCGGATCACAGTCTGGATCCGCCATGACGAAATATGTGATTTTCATGAATAACTTCTGAACTAAAATAGATATTATTATAAATCCAATTGCTAATGGTATGTTTTCATGGTCAAGGAATCTAAATATTTAGATGTAATAAAGGTAGGACTAATATTTATGGTGAAAATCACAATTTGGGTGAGGACTGCGGAGGTCTGCTCTTGCTAGTTTTTTTAAATTTAATTCAGTTGTAGAATATGCTTATGTTTAAGTTAAACACAGTTGTTATTTTGTAAATTAAAAATATATGTTTTTGTTTTTACTGGATTTCTTGAGGCTGCTTTCAGGGTCTTTTAATTTATTTTGTATTTATTTAATAGTACTATATTCTAGGGGTGGGAGAAAAAATAGATCCACATAAGTATCAGGATTTTTTGTTTGATGATTTCAAAATCAATTCTTTTGCAAAAAAATGTTTTTTCTTTGCAAAAAAATCGATTTTTTTCTCCAAATTTAAATGCTTCATTTTAGTTTGTGTTAATATGCCACTTTTTAATGCAGTCCAGGCTTCTGAAGAGAGAGTATAAACAGCTGGTTAAAATATATTGCTGAATAAATCCTAAAAACAGACTCACATTTGATGTGTGTTTTTCCTGATATAGTCTGTAGGCATCATCATTGTTCATCTTTTTTGCTGGTGTTAAAAAAGCTAACTAAAGTTTGCAAAAATCGCAGTATTGTAGAATTGCAATTTAAAATCGAATCAGCACCTAAAAAGCCGTAAATAATCAATGTTTAAGGTTAAATTTATTGAACCCATTGGTTAATAACAAATGGGTCTGTTTTTCACATACCTACTATTGCTGACTATTGTTCTCTGTTTGAGTAATCTCACCTGATCCAGCCTTTTCTTACAGTCAACACTACAAAATAAGTCATAAAAGTCTGTATGATTCCTGCTGATATCGGTTCGGATCGATATTCATATCGGCAAATATTCAAGGCTGCAATATCGGTATGGTATCAGAGGTAAAAAAATTGTATCGGGACACCCCTAGGTGCATGTTTAGTAAAAACCTGAACGAGGTTGAAAGTGGCTGAGATAAATTCCACATCTGCAAAAAAATATTCAAAGAAGTCAAACTACAGCATGAACTCCAAGAATCACAAAATCCGAGCTCTCAGGAAAGTGACTGCAACAGTTTGAATGATTATGTAACTTACCTGAACTTCCTTATTCTTAATATACTCTACGGTTTTCCCATCAGACCTCAGAAAAAATACTTTCTTCCTTTTCTCTATGGGAAATTTTTTAAATAGAATGAAAACGGATAAAAGTGAGAAGCATGTATCTCCATCTGTTTTGTGGAAACCTGTACGAAAGAAAAAAACCCCAAACAAAACAGGAGGAAATAAAGTCAGAATAACTCATTTAAATTAAAACATTTATGCAACACATGTTTCTTTAAACAGTAAAATGATCATTTAATTTGCAACTAATCAATCAAACATGTCATAGGCTACTTTTTTTTGCAATCAGATACTGTCTTGCAGCTTGATGTTTCATTTTACTCAACGGAAATCTCCAAAATCCCCATTTTTATCTCTGGCTAAAAGATGAAATTTCCTTTCTTAAACTAGAAAGATTAGTCTAACTGGAAAGGGCTTTTCTACAAAATTTATTTTCCTAAGTTTACTTCATCTAGTCATTTTTTTAAATGCTTACAATTACTCTCTTTGCTTAACTCAATATTATGTACATACTGTTTGAGTAATCTCCCTCGTATCAACACACGGGGTGTTTGAGGCTTGCATTCAGGTCCGTTTGGTGGATGTGTCTCTCAAAATCAGACTGGAGATCTTTTTGTTTGCTTCTTTCTGATGTCTCTGAAAAATTTGCCCAGAAATTAGCAGATATTTCTTTAGGAATACTCTCAAAACTCAGTTTTTCTCATTTTTCTAGGGAAAGCTTGACAGGCATAGCAACAGTAACCAAGGGGGGTGGAGCTTAGCGAAGGGTCAATTAGTTAAATAATAAGAATTAAATATCTGTGCTGTCATAAGGAAGCTTTAAGAAATGTGATGACTGTTAGCGAGGAGACTTGAAGGCAGCTACTTTGTCGCGTATGGGAAATAAACTACAGATGTGGGATTATGATGTTGAAGGTTGTAGATCTGTAGCTTGTTTGAGATTTATTACATCTGTGAGCTGTTAATACTTTGGTGGATGTGACAGGACTTAAGTTTTCTTCATGTTCATTCTTCGCAGTTTGAGCTAAATCACAATAAGTGGATATTAATGCAGTGGATTTATGTGAAATTCAAGAGTCAGCCATCACTCTTTCTTGTTTGTTTTCCCACAACTCCGCCTTCTTAATCATATTCATAGAAACAGGATTGTTTGGGGGACATGGTTAAATAATGGATTTGTGTAAACAGTAAGATTGGACTCTTACCTTCCTCTCTGTGTGTTGGCAGCAGTCACATTATTGTGCCACTGTTTTTTTTGTTTTGTTTTGTTTTGGGATTCCTCAGCTGCGAGCGTGGCTGCCAGAAAACAAGCAGTCATGGATAAAACAGACGAGGTCAGTTTGTGTTACGTCAGCCCGTTTTATCCGTGGACAAATCGAGGTGAAGCTGGATTCGTGTCAGAGGAGGGGTATTTATCTAATAATTGAGTATTATCAACAAGGGAATGTACTTTGTGCTTTAAATTCAACCCTTTCTTTTGTTTATAAATCTGGTAGCTTCATAGAAAGTTATGTGCTGCACAGTTGCACCAATATCCTGTTTTTAGGATTAAAATATGTTATTGAAAAGCACAAGAAATTTCTTTTTCTTTGTTTTTATATAAGGTAGTGCCGGACAATATTTTGATCATTGTAGTTTCTCAAATTAACGCGCATTTTTTGCTCTTAAATAAGGTTAAATCATCAACTAGTAGACAATTGTGTGCCACTGGTACTACTAGTAAATCTTGGAGTTTTACTATCGTAATTTCTCACATATCAGATGTGTTGATGGACTAAGAAGGTTTCTGTATCAGATGTGTTGTAACCACATTGTTAGCGAGACAAAATATTTTTCACATTTTTCTTGTGTTTGTGTAAAGCACACACCTGAAAGTTAGACCTAATTTAAGAGCAATTCTGAAATCATTGAGGATGTTTCCTCATTTTCAATTATGTCAACAGTACAAACAACAACAATACAACAACACAGTTAAATACAGTTTCATTCAAAAGCAGCATAATTCATAGGCCTGTCGCGATAATTAATAAATCAATTTAGGGCTGCAGCTATTGATTCTTTTTGTAATCGATTACTCTATCACATTTTTGGCGATTAATGGACTAATTTAGAGCTGAAACGATTCCTCGAATATTCGCGAGTACTCGAGTACAAAATATCCTCGAATTAAATTTTGTGCCTCGAAGCCTCGTTTAATATATGATTATACATATAAATATATATCTGGACTACTATACAGTGCACAGTGTTTGACACGGATGGTCATTTCTGTGGCACAACGCACCTGCTACCTCTGCTGCTGCGCGGCTTGTAAACTCATGAAGGAAGAGAAAAGAGAGGGACAGAAAGGAGAGAGTCCACAGAAGAAATGGCAGAGAGTGTCCCAAGTGTGTGGTCACTACAAGAAAGGACGAAAACAAAACACAGTGCAGTGTGTCTGATGTCAAACGGATTTAGCTTAGCACGTAGCTTAGCATGATAGCACGTCGTTAGGGCTGCAACTATTACTATTACAGCATTTTAAATATGCTCATCACAGACATGCGTCCTGTTCCCATGGTGGAGGACACAGGATTTAAGAACATGATCAAGGATTTCAATCCAAACTACACAATGCCCTCCAGAACACACTTCACAAATATAATTGCAGAATTATATTACTGCTTTGTAAATCAGTATTGTATTGGCTTTGTTTTAAGCCAGTACTGGTTTAAACTTTGAAAGTTGTTAAAATAAAAACCCTTTTCTGAGGAATAAACGGCATTTGGTTGCTCATTTTGAAAGCCCTAACATTTTGCATTGTATACAATTGATTTATTTGTTTAAAAACAAAAAGTATATTTTGTTAGAGTACTCAAGTACTCGAAGAAATAATTGACAGAGTACTCGATTCCAGAAATACTCGATAGTTGCAGCTCTAGACTAATCGGATAACAGTTACATTTTTTTTTAACATTGAATCACTACACATTCTTATTATTAGTAACACAAAACAGAAAAGCCAGGTCACTTAAATGAACAAATTATTTTTCTTATTTTGAACATTCTGAGCATAAATGGGATCTCAAAATCAAAATCTATACTTTTATTTTTACTCGGGGCCATATCTTGCTTTTTTCAGAATTGATTAACTTATTTTGCTTCTTTATTTCTAGGACCAAATAACATCATACTTAGATACTAAGATAATTTAACTAGCTAATGTACATTTCTATAACACATGAAAGCATTCCCTACACCTGCCTCCTCTACTCACTGTCAGTGTTTCCTGTTCTACTCTCTGCAATCAGATTAAATGTAAAGTTAGTTGATGTGAAAAGTATGTGAACAAAATACACATGATTCTGGGCAAGTAGCCTCTGCATTGATTTACGTTCTGATCCATCCTTTACACGGAGCCATAATCAAAGTAGGTTATTTACTAGCCCATATCTCAGTTATTGATCACATTAGCTGCTTCTGTTGATGTATCATGAGTGGCATCCTGTTGTGTCGCTCCGAGGATGCACAGACCGGATGTTTACTGTTGACGTGCTGCAGCAGTGACTACGTGCTATCATGCGAAGCTACGTGCTAAGCTAACCTTGTTTGACATCAGACACACTGCACTGTGTTTTCTTTTTGTCCCTTCTTGTAGTGACCACACACTTGGGACACTCTCTGCCATTTCTTCTGTGGACTCTCTCCTTTCTGTCCCTCTCTTTTCTCTTCCTTCATGATTTTACAAGCCGCGCAGCGTTTTTGTTTGTTAAATTTATTGTATTGTGTCATGTTTTTATTCAAAAGCTCTTAACCTTACATTACAGTTAAATACTCTTAAGAAATTAAAGTTCATTGCTTTTGACATGGTGTACTCACTTCATTACGACATATAATTACATACTGAAAAAATGATGTTTCAAAGTAGCATTGACAATAATATCGTTTATCAGCAATAATTTTTGGGACAATTATCGTTCAGCAAAATTTGTCATTGTGACAGGCCTAGTAATTCATGATCATTGCTCTGAACTGACCGCTTGTCCCGAGTGCTTGCAGTTTAAATGTTTGTTGTAAATTGTTCAAAGGGAATGCAGCAGAAAAGCTGGAATCAGTTCTTACTCATTTTGAGATGTTTCATTTTTTCCAAGTGTTAAACATGACTTCAGAAATTCAAGAAAACATCAAAATGCTGCTTTAATCTAATTTTAGATAACAAATATAAGTAGCCTTCAAATCTTACAGGGCATTCCATCACAAAAACTGTAAATTCTCTGTATTTGTATTTCAAACATTTCAACAACTTACAGTTGGTGTAAGTCAAGAAAACATCTAGCTTTTTACTTTTTGAAATCTTCTGCAGAAGTAATTCATATAAAGTGATCTAATTGTTACGTTGCCCAGCCCTAGATTCAAAGACTATCAGTGCGAGATTAAACAGCGACTGTGATTCAGGTCGCAGGAAACAACTGTGTGAACACAGAGGAATAATTCGAGCATTAACCCAAACACTGCTGCAGTTTTCTGCGGTGTAGGAAGGAGATGTGTGGAAGCCGTGGGGCCTCTCAGCAGATATGTGTTTGGATAAATACATTAGGCTGTTTCCTGGCTTCCACAGAGCCTGCAGTGTTTAACTCTGCCATTCTTAAACTCCAAACGGGATCGCACACACACACTCGCCCATCCCCCCGCCATGTTTAAGTGCTCGCAGAATCCACGCTCTGTTCTGGGAAAGTAAAGGCTTGTTTAGGTTTGAGAGATAATGATCCCGCTGGCTTTGGGCTCTCTCCCTCGCTGCATCCACGCAGATATTCAGACATAAATAACGCCGTTTGCTTCTCCCGGAGACAGAAGCGGAGGGAAAAAATTGAAGGGGTTGCTTTTGAAATATAATCCTCGCTGTAATGTCCCACCCCCTCCACTTCGGACAGAATATTTAGATTTCTGTGATGGAGCACAGCAGCGCCTTTTGTGTGGCGGGGAAGGTATCGCGTATGAAAACACACACACACACACACACACACACACATGCGCGTAGTGGCGGTTTCAGGCTAATGCTCAGGAACGTGACCCTGAAGTCAAAGTGTGTTTTCTCCAGAGCATGGGACGAGTGAGCGAGACTCTCTCCAGCCATGTTTGTGTCTGGTTTATTTTTCTGTGCTGTCTGTGTTTCTTTTTTTTTCTTCCTCTCTCTCTCTCTGTCTGTCGTTCCTCGGCCCCCTCGCTGCTGCCACCGTCGTCTCGTGAAATGAAATGCTCAGCAACTTGGAACATATGCTTCGAGTTGGGACACTAATGGCTTCAAATCCAATTTGAGCAGCAGGATCTGGGCCAGACTGCAGGGAAGGACAGACAAGCAGTCTTTTACCTAAAATATATTTAGTTTAAGTCCTAATTCAGTCATCGACATTGTTTTAACTTTAGTCTAGTTTTAGTCGATGAAATTTCACAGCATTTTAAAATCGACTGTAAATTTAGGCTGCGGTTGAATGGTCCTTTTTGCTGAGGAAGGTTTCTAAATGTGTGAAATGATTAGAACTGTTTGAATAGTTTAATTGCTTAGGAAAGGTGGCTCAATGCTTCCTTTATTATCTCCTTTAGCATAGGATACACCAGAGCATCCTTTACAAAAGGAGAGGAGATTATTCTGTCCCACAATTCTCTGCAGCAACAGCATTTATATACAGCGCATCATCCGACTGCTTCTGAATTCAACTGAATAATAACAACAAAGCACACAGACCATGTGAGTTCCCACTGCTGTTCATCCTTTCTAAAGTTTACCAAAACCTGCCTTAACTTTCCAGTAGTCTGATTCTCTGAAGAGAGCAGGATATGAGACATTTGATGTTGATTATGTTTAAACCTGGTTTAATATTAATCATTTGTACTCTATTAGATTGTGGTCTAAACAGTTTCTGCCTTTCTTTCATTCAGTTCATTTATTTTCATGCACTGATTGGTGTTCATGTTGATAATGAGAGGACAGATTTATTTAAGTCCTCACTTCAACATCGGTTATGTAGATGTCATTTTTACCAGGTTATTAATGTTCAATGTTGTCTGAAGGAACAGCATTGTCATGATTCATGAGCTCTTCTAGGATGAGCCTTTTGTAGTTCATCTTCAGAAAATTGTAGTTCCACTGCAGTAGTACCATATGCCGTCACATGATGACGTAGTGTAGTGAAAGTGTAGTCGGATTCTCTCTGCATGGCAGTTTTCCTTTCCTCAGTCCTTCTGAATTCTCCTTTCTCCTTTCCTTAACCTCATGAGGTTCTCCATCAGAGTTAAGGAAAAGTAGATAGGAAAGGGCTTAGGAGGTGACTATTCGACCGCAGCCGTAGCCTACTAACCTATATTGACTTTGTTTCCTGCAACTTCAATCACATTGTCTCTGTTTAATCATGCACTGATAACACTGAGGAACACCATTTTTGTTGAGTTTGGTCTGACAGTTATTTTAATCTTATTTTTAGTTGCTGAATCCAAAACTAATCTGTTTTTCTCTATCACATCGAGTTTTTGAACTATAGGATCTTCGTTTTCTTTAAAAGTATGAAAAATCCTGTACTTAACAGGCCCAAGTCTCATGCCAAATCATTCAACTCGTGCTGCTATGCATCATTGCTGTCACTTGTTCTTCTGCATCACTCAGATCTTCAGACCCACAGTATGGGTGAGGACAGGGCTCAACAGTGCGAGGGGGTACTAGCATTTGCTACTAAAAATATTACAGTGTGAGTTGTGATTTGCATTTGGTAGCACCCGTGCGACTATGAAAAATGACCGTTCAAAACATGTTTTATCTTGTGTTTAATACGTTGGAAGTTGTGGCCGGTGGTATTCCTGAACGCAGCCTCAGCAGGAAACATGTTCAGCTTTGAAATGTTTGTTTTATTGATTTAGCTGCGCCTCTAGCTAGCCTTCGGTACACCCGACATGCCTGCACTGCCCTGCGCAAGGCGCTCCCAAAGCCTCATCTCGACCAATCACAGTGCATCAGTGGGACTGGTTTCCGGGCAACATACACTGACAGAACAGCGAGCAACATTTTAAACTATTTTAGAAGAAAGACCGAACGAGCTATAACCAAATAACTTTGAAGCCTATCAGTTATTATTTCAACAGACCAGCAAAATGAGAACATGTGGACTCTGAATTGAGGCAAGAGGACGAAATGGAGCAAGGAGGCGAAATTGACGGCGAGGAATAGTTAGTAATAGCTTCAGATGCTGTGTCTCAAGACGCTGGAGAGACAGTTAATGACGCCGCTGCCGTTCCCAGTCGTAAGAGGTACAAGTTTGTTTCCTCGTTGACTGCATATCTTTGTATTAAAGAAAAACACACTACTTGGTAACTTTTCATCGTGCTACTAAAATATTTGTGTGCTACTAGATTTTTCAACTCGGTAGCATCCGTGCTACTTGGGAAAATGCTAAGCGTCAAGCCCTGGGTGAGGACTGTGGTGCTGGCTGAGGTCTACGCTCTTCGAGTGCTTTTCTAGTTTCTGCTGATATCATATTGGATTGATATCAGTATCGGTAATACTCAAGGCTGCAATATCGGTATAGTATTGGAGGTGAAATATTTGTATCGGGCCACTCCTAAATAAAAACCTTAGAGGATATAGGTAAAAGTCTTCGGCTCTACTGTTTTAATTTTATTTTTTTCTAATAAAAAACTATTTTTTTTACTGTGTTGCTGATTAATGAGTGACACACCGACAAAATGGGGTAGAACAAGATAAGCTGAGCTTCTTCCTTCTCCATTTTGAACATAGAACAGCATTAATAGAGAATTTCTGTAAATAATGTTTTATTTTTTATTGTTTTGTTTGTTTTCAAATTTAAAATGTTTGAAATTAAGACTACCAAATCAAACTATGACGAAAACTGCATATTTGACTTTGAAAGAGCACGTCTGATGTAGAAAGAAAATTACAATAAAAGTAATAATAGTTCTTATTATGTTGCATCATTATTTGATCTAATAAAAAACATCATATAATAAACAATTATGTAATAATAAGATAATTAATGACTTGTGGGAGCAAAAACAAACACCTGACAAGTCAATGTGAGAAATGGTCCTTGGTTGCATCCCTATTGCAGACCAGGAAAGGAAAACGGTAAATTTTTTCTCTATTAATTTAATAAACAGTCAAAACTTGTTCTTCTTGACATTTTATTTCCCGCTGATATTTTCACACTAAGTCAAAAAATCATTTAAGAGGTTTTGTCAAATTTACTGTTAGCGTTAAATTGCTACAAGACGATAATTGAGGGTTGTTTTCTTTGGTAATTACTCTGTTGATTGTTTTTATTGATCCTGAGAAATGATGTTTCCCAGACTTTAAACTGTCTTCTTTTCTTTAGAAACTCATTTTCAGTGAGAGAACAGAGCGAACATCAGTAAAACCTCACATTAGAGAGGCTGTTGAGGACGATAGCCGTTTGTTTTTGCTTGATTATTGAGAAAAATTAACAAAGTTTTTAGTAAAAATCTTTGTAAATATGAAGGTTACTATATTCATCAAGCTTTCTGGCTTTTCGGTCCACTCTTAAAGCCTGGTGTACTCCTAAAACAGGACACTGAGACAAGTCCAGGAGGAATTTTACAACCAAATGACATTAACTACAACTGTCAGAAGCTGATGGTTTCACTTTTGATTTGCTCAGCACTAAAACTTTACGAGTTTCACAGCTATGGAATTATAAGACAAGAATAGAGATTGAAACAAAGCCTGTTCAGCATTTTTTTGACCAAAAAAATCAAAACGTGTTATCTTATCCATATTCAATAATAATCTAGGTCCGAGCACATCAGCATTTTGCATCCAGTTTAAACCAGAATACCAAAAGTTTTGACCGACAGCTTCGGGAAAAAAAGTAAAATCTGACAACGAGGACTCCTGCTTGTGAGTAAAATGATTTTAAAATCTATATCTGATTTTCTGGCTCAACAAACTCGCTTATAGTTACCATGTGATATGTTCAAATTCAGCTCAGAAAAAGGATCCTAAACATCATTCACACTTGCATTAAAACCCTAATATTGTCAAGACTTTACATGGGTGAGCCACATGTGTGAATGTGAACAGAAGGGTTTTTTTTACACAGACTCAACCTGGGTAATTTCCTCACTCCCCCTGGTATTTCATTCACAAAAAGTCTAAGTAGCTCATGTCTGAATGCGGTAACAAAAGTTGACTGGAAATCAAAGATGTGTTTGTTTACATATGGCTTACCTGAAAGGTAATAATGTTAATTACTTCTCCCTAATGATGTGAATTTTTCTTGTAGTCCTAAGATGTCAAGAGAGTTCTGTGGTTTTCTCTCCTTTTTTTTCTTTTTTTCTTTTTAAACTTTAGGTGTATTGGTTTGCTTTTTGCAGGTGAATAATAGTGCTACCGTATGAGAGGATTGTATGAATATTGTGAGTGCAGTGCATATAAGTGGTGCTCAAAAGGATGATTTTTTTTGTTGAACATGTAATATGTGGACCCCAGGAGGAATAGCTACTTCATATTTGCTGTAACTAATGGTGAATCCAAAATAAGTCGAATCAAATCAAATGCAGCAGCACTCGTGTTCTGTAACCCTATAGCTTGATTGGCCCGTAATGTTGATTAACAGAGCGATCGTCCAATCACCTGCCTGATATGTTTCTGAACGGTTAACCTGGTGTGTCAGATTAGAGTAATGCAGTTGTTTTCAAGTTTTGATACACTAAGTAGGTAAAACTGTACATTGAGAAATCAGAGGTTTTAACTCATGTTAAAGAGGCTGATCGAGCCTTGCGGAGTACACAGACCTGGCTGATAACGAAAATCCTGCATATCTGTCTTGGCAACTTCCGTGGTCCAACAACATTTAGCCAACTCAGCTAAATGCTTAACGGCCCAATTTGGGAAGAGAGGCGGGAGTTGCAGGAGCAACGGATGTGACAACAACAGGAACATGCCGGTTAGCCTGTGGTCGTCATGGTTACTCAATGATACTAGGTGAAATCTGCTCTCCTCAGAAGTTTACCATGAAAACTTCATAGGGATTGTCTTTGACGAGGTTCATGTCACATATAAGTGTTCATGATATATCTGTGTGGTATAATTTAATGTAAGACAATAGTCTTAAGGTAGGGCAGGGTGATATGGCCTAAAAATAAAATCCCTGATTTTTTTCCCCACAAAACTCGATTTACGATTTTAATCTATTTATTTCCCTCTCAAAGCAAAAAACTCCAAGCAACACAAAAATGACATGAATCAAGTTCTGCCTTTAATGTTGTCAAAATATATATATGTAAATCAGAATTCCCTCTTAAAATTAAAGTGTGTGTCATAAAATGTTGATTATGTAGTTCTAACACAGGCAGGTATGTCTACATAAATACAGCTTGTTCACATGTTTCTCTCTGATCAATATTTAATGGAATTAAAAAAAATAAATACAAGCCTATAAAATTGCTTGTGCAAAAGCTGACAGGGCCACCATCAAGAAAACTGTAAAGTTTTAGTATTTATATTTTTTCAAACTTTGCAACTACTTACAATTTAAGTAAGTGAATGAAAAAAAAATCTGATTTCTAATTTTAAATCTTCTGCAGAAAATAATTTGAATTTATGGTTATATTGCTCAGCCCTAATCTTAAGTTAGTTTAAGCTAACGGCTAGCAGTTGTTGGCGGCAGCTGTTGTTAGCTGTTAGCCGTAGCAGCTAAGGACTAACTGTTGTTAGCTGTTAGCCGCTACATATAGCCGCTACATATAGCCGCTACATATACTACGTCATATAAAGCAGTGTTAGTTGATATGGATTGGTCTATGATGGGTGTGATGAGCCGAACGATTGTCCAATCACAAGCTGCTGTTGTTTTTGAAGGTTCTACCCCTGAAAACATTTTCAAACGGCTCTTTGCCAGATGGGTTAGTGAAATATTTCTTATATATGGAACTGTCCGTCTGGAGTTTCAGGTTAAGGCTGATCTTCAGCGGTGTGTAAGTTTGTTGTGCCTGGAGAGCTTTGGCTTGATCTTCGGTGTCCGTGGCCAAAACAGTTTAAAGATCACTTTTCTATCAGTTATGTTGTGGTGCCAGCTCACGCTGTTAGTTTGAGTCATTCAGAGTAACCGATGTGCACAAGTTATAAGCAAAGATTCAACACTTAACTAAGGAGAAAGAACCAAAAAGAAGGATCAGATAAATGAGAACAATACGAATGTTGGCAGGTTGTCATGAATCCACTGTGTTAAGAGAAAAGTTTTTGTAACTGTGGATGCTCATAAAGTCTAATTTTAGCATTTTAGAGCCCCACTAAGACGAAGAGTTGTTCAAAGTGTGTAGAAGAACTTAAGACGGGGAGATGAATGTCTGCCTGGAGCTCTGAACTAATCCAAACCTTAAATAACACTCGAGCAGGGATGATGTTGTTTGTGTTAATCTTGATCACAGATGTGTTGGCATTTGTCACTCGCTGCCTTAACAGCATTACACCATTAACGCCTTTAGGAGTGTTAATTTATTTAATTCCCCCCGGATGAGCGCTCTGTGCAGGATTCAGCCACTGCAGAGAAAAGCTTTGAGAGAAACTGGAGACAGAAAACTTCACCATCAAAGTTTTTAATTTAGAGTCTGAATTTTCAGAAGGAGCTCCTGATGTTTGACTCTGCTGGGTTAAGAACTGAAGAAGTGTTTCTGTTTTATTTTTAAAGTTTGCCTACTTTTGCAGTCAGCCATGTTTTTGCAATTCAGATTTTTTGTTGGTCTGAATTAATCATCCACATTTCCAAGATAGAATGTAAAAAAGCCAGCAGAAGGAAACTACAGAGCCTGTGCAAGAGAAGGGCTGCAAGGTCTAAACATGAGTGTAGACAGCACATGGTATATCAGTCAATAAGTCAATCAATCAAACTTTATTTGTATATGACTTTAATTACAAAAATTTGTAGCACAAACAGCTCCAGCAGTAGAAATAATTTAACAATTAATGACATCAAAAGTAGAAAATTGCGTACAAATGAAAATAAAAGATCCCACCCACCCTCACAATTCACTTACAACACACATGCTAAATTAATAAAACGCACTACGAAAAAATAAGGAAATTCTAAACAGAAAACAATAGTAAAAGACTAACGAAGACTGAGGAAACACTATCTTTAATTAAAAGTGAGGAAACACAAGAGCTAAAACTTAAATTATAATTCAAATTCACAAGAAATTAGATAAAAATACTATAGGGAAATGAAGGTAAATGAATAAATCAATTAATATAATAAAATTAAATTAAGTAATATGGTAAAATGATGTGTAACATTAAATATATAGTAAAATAAATATAAATTGAAATTACGTAAAAGATAGAACATATAGAAAAGAAAAAATGTTGAAAACAAAAAGAAAAGAAAAATAAACTTAAATGAAGTAAGACAGAAAATCTAGAAAAGAAAAGAAAATAAGAAAATATACAAAAGAAAAAAAATAAGGAACATGTAATGAAATTAAATAAAAGATAGAAAATATAGAAAAGAAAATAAGAAAATAAAGAAAAGATAAAAAAAATAAAATAAGAGATAACCTTAAACCAGATCAGAATAAAATAGAGATTAGAGAGAATAGTATTCCAGATAATAAATCTAGAATAGAATAAACCTTTATTTGTCCCACACAGGGAAATTTGAAGTGTTACAGCAGTGTAGGGAAAAGCACTAATTGAATGAAAAATAGACTCAAGTATAAAAAATAGCAGTGATAAATGGTCCAAATCTGTCGTTCAACATTTTGGAAAGACATATCCAAGGTCATGTACAACAGCTGGACTTGGCAATGACAGTTCATACAAAGTTAGAACAGTTTCTGTAAAACAGATTAAGAGGATCAAAAATAAATCAAAAGGTAATAAGAAATAGGAAATATAAATGAAGGTGCAGATACATCAGTCAAACATTGATGTTGTCTGATATCAGCCCTGCTTTCGATATTTGTTTGAAGTATTATGGCATGAGCAGATATTAGGAGCAGATGCTTTTATCTGTTATCAGTTCAGCTCTTGTAAATTGTGCCGGGCGGTTATTTACTTTATCACCCCACGATCACAACAGAAGACTAACCGTTATTACATGATCACAGCGCTGCATGCCGTGCTCGCTCTGCCAAGTGAGTGAAACGTTCCCTCCCATAAACATGATCATCGTGTGTGTGCCAATTTTGAGTTTGTTGACTAATTATTTCGTCTTATTTTTTGTTAACAACTTTTAGGAACTAATAAAAACAAGTGCACACAAAAAACTCAAACTAAACTGACATTGTCATCAACAAATAAAAACTAGACTAAAATGTCTGACAGACTTAATCCAATCAGACCTAATTTGGTCATGTAGAAAGTAGAGACAAGTTAGGAATCTATCCAATCACAGCTACTTTGGTTGTGTTAAAGGTTGGATGAGTTCAGAGGGACATCCAATCACAGCTGCCTTAGCTTGTAGGTGGTGAGATAAGTTGTGGAGTGATCCAATCAGAGCTGTTCTCTTTATGAATTGATATATTCATGTAGAGCAGGTTCACTGTTTGTTGTCAGTTCTGGTATTGTAACTGAGATGCTCTGCCAGGTAGCCTAAATAAAGGTGACTGCATTTCACACAAAAGGAACATTTGTTTCTGTTCATTTAGACATTCAGACTTTACTAACATTCAATAAAGAGTTATTAGATGTTTCATTTTATCCAAGAGTAAAACATGACTTCGGAAATTCAGGGAAACATAAAAATGTTTTACACTTTACACTTCAGATTTTAGTTGACTAAATTTACAATTCTTTCTTTTTATAAAAAAAGACACATCAAAATATGAACAAACATTGAATGAGCAGTGAAATCTAATGATATTGTACAAGGGCCCTAATGAAGTGGCAGAAATAACTAAAGGCCTCTAAATTGGACTTTATTTCACTTTTTAAAGGCACGGAAATTGTTGTAACTTTATATGAACTGTTATTGCAAAGTTCAGTTGTTATACATGACCTTGGATATTTCCAGAATGTTGCTCACAGATTTGGAGCATTTCATGTCAAAAGTTTGTATTGTTTTGGTTTTGTTCCACTTAAAATCAACTCCTCTTGTTTTGGTGGCTTTGAATTATTGGTGTGTGCATCAAGGTACACCGAGATTTAAAGCTGTTTTTGAGCTGACACTCGTTGAATGAAAGCCAACCTGCCATCATGTCCTGGGCTTCTACCCACAGCAGTCAGACTTTCAATGTCTATTTCAACGTGGTTGCCAGGTCTGTTGTAGTCAACAATAAGATAACCTGCATTTTAAATGATACTTTTATTCTGACAATGTAGCCGGGGCAGTTGTTCGCTTGCTAGTAGGGCTGCCACGATTAGCCGATTAGTCACGATGACTTTGATGATCAAAATCATTGACAACTAATTCAATAGTCAACGTCGTCTTTGGTTTTTATGCGTTTTCTCTCATAACTGCCGCTGTGCCTTCTGCAGTCTTGTCTGCCTTAATGTCTGTGATGCACATGCGCAGTTGTGGTAATCTGGGTCAGCCGTGATGTCACCGGGAGAGTATCATGGCCTGCCAGCAACAGAGCTTGAAAGTTTGGGGGCATTTTGCCAAAATTAAAGAGAATAATTTGCATTACAAATCTGCAAGGCAGAACTTGCCTTCCATGGTGATGCATAAGCATCTGAAAAGGAAGCTTGTCGTGGTTGATTCAGTTTCTGATGAAGAGGGACAGTCATCTCGATAAGCTAATTGGCTAGTTAGCTGCTAACATTAGCGTCAACAGTATGGTGACCAGACATCCCTGTTATGGATGACCTGTCCCCAGTTAAAGCTGTCCCTGAAAATGTGCCTGATTTCAGTGTTTTACTGTTGTGCATCTACTAGAACAAAGGTTATTACTACAGCCGTGTAGGAAGCAGAAAGCGTGGGGGAGCAGGCTGAGCGCAGACTAAGACAGCAGTTACTGTGTTGCCACATAAGCGACTTTGGGCCTCTTTTGTGGATAAGTTTTCATCAAAATAAAGCTGTATAGGATCAACATAAAACTTAGATAAAAGCCTGACTATGTCTGTTTGGTTACAAAAATCAAGGTTAGACTGTTTTGTGATTACAGAGTTATAAATAACAGCAGCCCCTCCCTTCACTTCTGTATGAAGAGAAGGATGTTCCACCTCCAAACAAAAGGATGTTTAATAAGCAAATTAAGAGGAAAAAAAAGGAAATATTTAACTATGAAATTGAAATGTAATGTAGACTAAAATCAAAACACGCTTTATATAAATAGATGTAATATACATATAACTGTAACTGTCCCTGTTTCTTAATTTGATCCTGTTAACTTTAAATTAATTTTTTAAAACTTAGTTGTAAATGTTTCCAAATGTTGTTGCCGAAATCTGTCCACCTTAGTCAACAGTGAACTTATATTAACAATGATGATTTCATTAGCCTTAGAACACGTTATGTGTTTGCTATAACGATATAACAGCTGCAAAGTTCTGTGATGTCGATAAATAATTTTTTCAAAAAACATTTTGTCGACTTCTCTGTATGCTTTGATTTATCTTTCACTCATGTAAAACTCTTGCAAAGATGTCATAAAATCAGCGATTCATCGTGTTTAACAATCATGATTGCAATATTTTCCACACTGGAGCAGCTCTGTTGGTATCCGATTGAGGGGCCGTTTACATGGAAACTCCTGACTTGAAGACTCCAAGATTCTTGCTTTGCGTTTTCAAATTCTTCTGCGTTCAGATGACAACGCTGGAGATGAGTTAATCCCCTGTAAATCCGCTGTAGTGTGCATGCCGATTCAGTAGATGGCGGTGTAGGTCTGCAGAGATGCAGCGCTGCTACAATACACGAACAAAGAATAATAACATTTCACAAACAATAATGGCGAACAGACACACAGAGAAGCAGGAGTTCCTTTTTTGGACAACAAATCAGTTCGGACAACAAATCTGCCTGGATAGTTTTTTCTGGATAACAAACCAAGCATGGGAAGAGGCTCACACGTCACTCGGCAGACAGCCAAAGCTGCTGTTGTTCCTGGTATGCGCGCGCAGCCTTCATGTGAATGAGCACTGCGCATGCGGGGATGTCAGCGTTTCACCCTAAAACGCTCTTATACGGGTTTACACAGAGCTGCATCGAGAGCGGATTCAAACCTGTCCACTCTGGAGTACGTTTTCAAAAGTTTCCGTTTTCAGTAAAAACGCAACGCGCTCCATCTAAACGCAAGGCCAAAACGCAATGAAAACGTATCGGATTTGAGTGTTTTCGGCGCCATGTAAACAGCCCCTCAGAGAAGCAGTTTTTAAGAGACAGGATGAGCGGCCTTTGAACAAAAGCTGGATTATGCTGGGTACTAAAAAGATATTTAACAAGTGCATGGAAATCTTCTACTTCTAACAGTTGACCTTGCACTGCAGTTGGTTTGTTCTTGGTGTGAATGTCTCTTATTGTCTTATTTGTAAAGTGATTGTATCTGGACATCAGTTATTTAAACAATAAACGAGGGGAGGCCTGATGCATCCTTTAAACTCTGCTGCTTTCTTTTCTTCTGTTAAAGCTGCAGTTTGCTTTATTAATGCAGCATCATTTACTTCAGACGCCTGGCTGCAAAACATTCATTGATAATCCTCAGAAAATGGAAAACTACTAAAACAGCAGCCTTCAAACGTGGAAAAAGAAATTGCACATTTAACCAACTCCTTCTCCTCCAGATGCCTTGTTAATTATTTTCCCCTTCTGAATAATTGAGGAGCTCATAAGTATGAATCATTTAATGACGCCGCCGCCTGCATCCATGCACACGTTTATACTCTGACACGAGCTGAGGAGGAAACATACCGGAGGAACACAACCTTCTCATACTGCCGTCCTGGTTTTTATTAATAAGCCTCCTGATTTTTTCATGCGTAGTATGAATGTACTTTTCCTTCTACTGAGCTGTGGCTGTGATCGAGGAAAGAGCTCTGATTTTTTAGGAAGTGTTTCTGCACCGTCAGAGAAGAAATCGGCTGAACTAAATGTTGTTTTACAAGATAAATAAGGGGTGTCCCGATGCAACTTTTAAATGCAGTCCAGCCTTTTGAAGAGAGAGTATAAACAGCTGGTTAAAATATATTGCTGAATAAATCCTAAAAACAGACTCACATGTGATGTGTATTTTTCCTGATATAGTCTGTAGGCAACATCATTGTTTATCTTTTTCACTGGTGTAAAAAAAGCTAACTAAAGATTGCAAAAAAAGGCAATATCATGGAATCACAATTTAAATCGAATCGGCACCTAAGAAATCATAAAAATTGAATTGGGAGAAAAGTGTATAATCCTAGCCCTGTCATCTATTTTAAGGTACTTTTGCATTTTTTCCAGACATTTCTGCTTTTTCTGATTGATTTTGTCCCAAATATTTGTGAATTTTTAAGTCATCACACAATCAGCTGTTAGCTTTTAGAACTTTTCAATTCCAAGCAAGAAAATATATATATTTTTTGGTTTGTTTGTCGTTTTCTCTGTTCCTTGAAGCATAATGGAACCAAACAATCACTACCTCCGCCAAGGAGGTTATGTTTTCGGGAGAGTTTGTCTGTCTGTCTGTTTGTTTGTTTGTCTGTGAACAAAATAACTCAAAAAGTTATGGATGGATTTTGATGAAATTTTCAGGAAATGTTCAGCATGGGAAAAGGAAGAAGTGATTCAATTTTGGTGTTGATCCGGATCACCGTCTGGGAAGGTCTGCGCTCTCTGAGTGCTTTTCTTATTTGATTTGTCCTGTTTGATAAACATTAAATGTCCCTGAATTTAATGACGACCTCTGCTAAACTGTTGAGCTGCTAGTTAAAGGGTTAAAAGCATAAAAATCACTTCAACATCTGAGATGTCTGAACTAAACTGGCACAAAAACCTGACGTAGGTATTGAGCCGTGGGTCTACTGAGCTGTTGCACCTCAAATCTGCAGACGTGGAGCGCTGGGTTTGGTGAAGAATAAGCAGAAGAAGCTGCTTGGATGATAATTAAACCGGACATTTCTATCTCTGAGTTGGATATCGCAGCTCTACCCCACATGTGACTCCATCTCAGCACAAAATGGAAAGTCCAAAAATCGTAGCTGGTGTCTTTTTTCTTGTCTCGTGTTGTGCAGTAAACAAGCCAAACCTTGTTTATTCAGACCCTTCAGCAGCGGGGCAGCTTTGAAGATGAGAAAGCTCAGGAAATTGGCCATTTAATTGTGGAAAATGTGTGACTTTCAAACGGAAACGTGGACATTTCAGAACTCCCTGTGTTGTCTTATTTGCTGTTGAAAACATCAGAAGGGTCGCTGTGTGTTCACCCTGCAGCTAATAGATCTCAAACAGAAACACAAACACAGAAAATGTTCCTTTTTTTCCAAGTGGATCCGTGTTTACTGCATGTTTTACTGTTGATCCAGTCGTAAAGGACAACAAAGCTGTTTTGTTTCCACGCCTCGTTTCTCTTGTTGCTAAATATGCTCCTCAATCCTATTAATAAAACTCACTTTTCTTGCTTTTGAGATAATTTAGAATTAATTTCAGAGCTCAAACGTTTCTATTTTCATTGCAATGCGACTCCATCTAGCATTAAGTTGAAAGGTTTTCTCCGTTTCTGTTTTTGCTCAAACTTGTTTTATTGGTCTGTGGTGCGGCCGTAACCTGAAGGTGAACTCTGTCCATGCTCTGTTCTTGTTTGTGGTTGTCTGGATGAAACCTAAAACATCCCCAGATGACAGACGAGGATCTGCATTAGTAGCTAAAACATGTTGAGGATTTGTTCTCTGACCTCTGTCCTGTTTGTGTTTTTTACTTCTTCTTTTATGGTTTTTTCTTAAGGTTTCTCTTTTTGTTTATTGCCTAAGTGGTTTGATTTTTTTATTTGAAGAGACTTTGTCATTGTTTGAGTCAAATTCAAGACATTTATGGCTCTGCCCACATCTGTGGAGAATTCATTTAATCAAAAGTATCAGATATGTACTGAAAAACAAACAAGATTTTCTTTTAGTGTTGCATTAAAGGGGAATTCTGGTGTTTTTAAAGGTTCTACATTCATGAGCTGAAATCACCTGTGAGCTGAAAAACTAATAGCAGCTGAGAATTGATAACAGCTGCCTCAAAGGATCAATATCAGAGCCTTTTTTTGCAAATTAGTGTCGGCAGAAATGCCGTCAAAGAAATCAGAAATTATGGAAGACATTCGTGAGGTCACGGTATGAAAATTTCATATCACTGTTATTGTGACCAAAATTATCACAGTTATCATTATTATCGCAGTATTGTTGCAGTGTGCTCAAAATGTTCAAAAAGTACTTTTACACAGTCTTGAAATCATTTAACCCCTTTAATATTACAATTTTAAGTTATTTTTTTGTCTTTTTTTGTCAGTAACTGTGTAATTTTACAAGGATATCGAGGGGAAACCAATTGACGACAGTCACCCTGTCTTAAAAATTAAGCTGCGATGAAAGACAAAAATGCACGTGATTAAAACAGCGTAACTCCTTGGGTAAACGCGCAGAGAGAGGATTTATAGGATACTTATAGGATGTCATATAAGAAAATTCGGTAAATTTTTTTTAATGATTAATAAAACTAAGCAATTCTTACAAGTATTTTTCATTATTATTTTATAAATGCTTTAAACATGTGTTTAATTACAAGAAAAAAAACAGGTATGAACTTTAAACAGGATTCTCTTCATAAACAGCTGTAAATGATTATGCTCAAGGTTTAGAGATGACCAAAAATAAATTTAGCCTATTTTACATACGCTCACACATTTTAGTTCACCTGCAGCATTTGTGTCCATGTTTTAGCTCATTATATTAGACCATGTCCAAGCTTTTTTATTTATTTTTTGTTTTACTGACAATAGTCCCTGAAGCTGTTAGCCCCCTTCATGACTCTCCTCTGGTCTCCCCTTTCCATGGCAGATCTCTTTGACATCTCCTACTTCAATATTTCCAAATTATGATTGGTTAAATCCATAAAACACAAACTATGATGGAAAAAGATGATCTACTACAAATACGGCGAAACACAGCAAATAAAAAGTAACAGAAAGGCAAAAACTCACTGCAGATTGATATTAATGCTGTTATTTACAAACTTTATACATTATTTACACAGAAAATCCTGATAAACCTCCTATAATTCACTCAGGTATGGCTCACTGAATCCTCTCTCTCTCTCTGCTCGTTAACTCGAGGAGTTACTGCAGTTTTAATCACGCACAGTTTTGTCTTTCACCGCAGCTCCGTGTTTTAGACAGGGTGACTGTCGTCAATCAGTTTCCCCTCAACATCCTTGTAAAATCCAAACTTCGACCAGACTTTACACTGTCCGTTTCTGTTAGTCTGAGCGGGACTCCAACTGCTATACAGGACTTCTCAGAAGCCAAACATTACAAACTGCTCCCCCGTCTGTGGGAGACGGTAGTGATTAACTTGGGAAATTTTATCGAGGTTTACCATTTTACCGCAAACCGTTACATCCCTAGAAGGCACACTGCGATAATAATAACTGTGATAATTTTGGTCACAATTAATGTGATATGAAATTTTCATATCGTTACATCCCTAATTTTAGCTGATTTTATTATGCACCTGATGTTAGGTGGTGTTAAAAAATGCCTTACTCTTTACACTTTTTATTTTAGTAAACTAAATTTACAGCAGATTTATTCGACTAAATCTGTTGCACATGAGGATATAAATGATTTAAAGAATATTGTGGCCTCGTCTTTACCTTTCACCTCGTTCCTCCTCTAATGAACTGCTTCCAGAGCAGCAGCAGTCATTTAGGCTTCAGCTCTCATGAGAACAAAGACTCAGTCCCATTTTCATGGCCCTTTGTTTCTGTCGGAGGGGCTTTTGTAACAGGAGAGCCCTCGATTAAGTTCCCCCTCCACCCCCGACTGTGGTTGTGGAGGAGGTTAAGTGACAGTTGACACAGGACAGGTCTGCTGTTTTTGGGACATTTAAGCCCTTTTTCATATTTTTGCTGATTTTAGTCTCCGAGCTTTTGGAGCCTGGCATCACAGGGCATGATCTTGTGATGATGTCACTTCCTGTTTGGCTTGAGTTTGAGGAAAGCTGCCCAAGCCTGCATCTCCTCAACATGACGAGTCTAACTTTTATCCAGTTTAAAGTGCTTGGTTTTTAATCCATGTGACTCTTTTTCACTGAGACATGGAGGACGTTCTCTCTTCTTTTCTGCAAAGTGAAGGCATCTTACCTTCAGAAATGTGGATCAGTCGTTTCATTTCTCCTGAGAACGGTCAAAGAGACAGAAAAGTGTTGAAGATGCTGTCGTCTCCTATTTTAAAAACTAAAACAAGAGCTAATTTTGTCAATACCATACCTTTAATGATTCTGCTTTTCATTTTTTAATCAATTCTTTTGTTGATTTCAGCTGATTTTCAGTCTCAAAAAGTTCGGCTCCACGTGTTTTCAGGGGCGCTGATGTCAAACGCAGGACACTCCTGATATTTAACGTCATGCTGTATGTCAGGGCTCTAGACTAACTGTATACATTGGTTGCAATGGTGCACCTATTTTTTTTTAAGATGCACCAGCAAAAAAATTAGGTGCACCCAAATTTTTCATAGTGTCACCTTTAACTTCACCATTTTTTCACTCTCCATAACGTTTGTAAGATGTAAATGATTTTCAAACAAGAATAAGATGTAAAGAAATACTTTTCTTTATTCAGAGCAAAACTATATGTTAAAAGAAAAACAGAGCGTTTAAAGTGCTTCACTGAATGAAATTTACAAATTCAAACTAAAACATTAAGCAAAATAAAGCATTTCCAAATAAAAGTGCCTAAAGTACTTTACTGAACTGAAATTTAACAATTCAAACTCGAAGATCTCAAGTTAAATAAAATCTTTCAAAATAAAACGAGCTAATGTTTAAGGCGCTATACAGAACTAAAAAACCAACAACATAACATTTAACTGGATGGTCTTATTCTCCAATAAATTTGAACCTAGAATAAGACTTCACACACTATAGTCAATATTTACAAAACTGAAACTAAGGTAAATAATAAATCAATTCTCAAACTAATTTATAAAAAACATTTAGGAAAAAACATTTATTTTTGTTACTTTTTTCTTTATTTTTTTCTTGTTGTGGCTTTTTTTCTTCACAGCTTTATTATAGTTGGGGTATGTCAGTCAGGTCATTTGTCCTCAGTGGGCGTGAACATTCACCTCTGTGCCTGTGTGTCTGAGAAGCTCCCTTAACAGGAGAAAGGACTGAACAAATATAGATGTTATACTTAACGTTACTTTGTTTGACTTGCTTTTGTTCGTAATTATTAGTTATCTGACGGTCTCTAAGACAAATTTGTCAGAGCTTCACTGCTTCTTCAGAGTTACCACTCTGTGCTGAAACCTGACATCACAGTCAGGCTCCGTCTGGGTTCATTTGCATACTAACAGATGATTGGATGATTACTGAGAGCTGTGTGTGTGGACAGGCCTGCAGCCTGTGAAGATACAACACAGGGACAGAGAAAAGAGAGCAAGCAGATGCTGTGTTTTGTCTGCTTTTGGCTGTTTTTCTGCTGCTGAAGTTGCTTTTGTCAACATACAATTTGTGAGAGTGAGCCAAACATTTCTTCTTGCTGCACCAGTGCACCCAGGAAAAAAAGTTAGGTGCACTCTCACAAATTTTGGGTGCATGTGCGCCCAAAATGGTTGCACTCTGGAGCCCTGCTGGATGGTTAATGCCTCTGCAAGTCATGCAGTTTTTGTAAAAAAATTAGACAGTTTGACCACTTTACCTAACGGCCATGATTTTGGACTATTTTGTTGTATCTGCTGAGTGCCTCCAATGAGAGCATGGGGGTCATGATTTGTAAGGCGTGCAGAATTGATGTAACCTGACGGGCAAGATAGACAGCTCCATATTAGAAATATTTCACTAATCCATCTGGGAAGGAGCCCTGCGAATATGTTTTCAGGGGCAGAACCTTCAAAAACAACAGCAGCTTGTGATTGGACAATCTTTTGGCTCGTCACACTAATCACCAATCCACATCAAGCAGCGCTGCTATTATGTACCTGCTAAACGTAGCAGCTAACAGCTAACAATAGCTAGCTGTTAGCCACTACAGCTAACGCCTTACAAGGGCAAACAACATTTATGCTGCGTTCCATTAACCTGGGAACTGGGAAGAGGGAACTGGGAGTGACGTCATCTCCAACTTATCTGCGTTCCAGTTACAAAGTCAGAAAACTTGCCGATCTACTAGGCTATTGTTAGCTGTTGTTAGCATGCCCTGCGTTGTAGTTCACAAATACCACAATGGCAGCATTTTTGTAAATATAAGTCTAACAGTACTATGTATACAGCTGATTTAGAGCGACACACACTAGTGAGAAGTGCTCATAAATTGATTATTACAGGAGCTTAATAATTGTTCACACTGGGGGCATCCATCTTCGATTGTCAACTCGTGAGTGGTGAGGTTCCCCCAAGTTCCCAGTAGGAAATTCCGACCTCGGGGGGGCAGTTGCAGTTGCAGTTTCCTACTCAGAACTCGGAAATTCCACCTTCCGACTACAACTGGAACGCACCATCAATGGCCGTTAGCTAATGGTTATTAACTGTTGTTTGCCCTTGCCCTTGTAAGGCCAATCAGCTAATTTGTTCACCTCACTTACAAGCTCACGTTTACACGTGAGTGGTACCATAATATGAAGAATTACACGATCATTACTCAAAGGTAAACTAATTAAAACCCAAAATATTGGATAAGAACAGTTTAACAGTTTTTTTTTTTTAATTACAAAAGTTTGGCGGTAATATTTCGCAGAGAAAGGGAATATTTCGGCTTTTTGTATCAGATGTGTTGAAACCACGAAGTTGGCGAGACAAAATATTTTTCATACTTTGCTTGTGCTCGTGTACAACATGCCCCCAAAAATTAGACCTTATTTAAAGGAAGAAAAAGTGCGTTATATATAGGGATGGGAATTGCTAATATTTTATCGATACCAGTGCTATTAACAATCCTGCTAATCGATCCAATTCTTTAATGATTCCCTTATTGATTCCTGCAGATTTTGGTCTGTAGATTTTCAGTGTCAACAATGTCAAACACACGGCACAGCATAGATAACTGCTTCCTCAAGCTGCTGGTGTTTCCACTCACTTAAGGTTGTGCAGTAGACGCCTTTAGTAAAAAATTAAGCCACAATTCTGACGCCTCTGAACCCTGTCAGTGGAAGGAATTGATAAGGGAACTGATTAACCAAAAGACTCACAATATTGATTATTTGATGGAGCTGTTAACGATTCTAAACTGGAATTGGTTTTCAATTCCCACCCCTAGTTATATATGAGGAATTACGGCCATCACAAAAAATAGTCGTTGACATAGTTATCAAAATAGTCATTTTATGGCAGCCCTACTTACTTTGCTACATTTGCCTTAAGAAATTGCTCACCAGTCTCTGACCTTGTTTTATGCCTTTGTCTGTCTGTTGATGCTTTAATACTTTGAATTAAGAATTGAAGCAACAGTTTAATAATTTTAAAATGACCCAGAAATGTCTATATCTCCTTTTAACTCTCTTTGCTTACACTGCAGTGCTGAAATTATTCAGAGTTTTGACCCAGATGCAGAGAAACCAACTGGACTGATCATTTTGCGTGCAGCTGTTTTTAGCACAACTTTTCCAACAAAGTGAGGCTGCCACTCTCCTCTTCCTCTTTGTTTTGATGCACGTTACTCCTCAGGTTTGCATTCCTGGGAGTCTGCCCCCCAGGGGCCTCGTCCAGCCCTTCTCCTCAG
Organism: Scarus forsteni; assembly: GCA_036419115.1. Taxonomy (NCBI): domain Eukaryota; kingdom Metazoa; phylum Chordata; class Actinopteri; order Labriformes; family Labridae; genus Scarus; species Scarus forsteni. The sequence goes on from JAZDUH010000443.1 coordinate 3,730,058, forward strand.
CTTTCTCCCTGTCAGCCCTGCAGCCAGCCTGACTGTCAGCAGCACAATTAAGGGCTGCGCCGTAATGAAAGGGGCATTAGCAGAAGCAATTTATTTCCCAGCGTTGTGCCCGAAGGTTTTCTGCTGCTGATATTTTAACGCAAGCTTTGTGAGCCTCATCCTGCCTTAACGTGGGGACGAGCCCTGCCTGAACGAGGAGCAAGAGGGGAGGAGGAGACCACCATTTCTCTAAAATCAGCTCTCATTTGAATAACAGCACTCCCCTCTTTTCCATCTCCTGTCCGAGTTGTTTATTCTTCTTATTTGCTTGCTCTTGTCTCCCACCTTTGCCTCCTCCTCCTCCTCTGTCGCCGCCACGCTCCCCTCCGTTACTCCTGTGTTCATTTTGCTCCTCTGAAGTTTATTGAATTAGCGCAGGCAGCTGAAATGCAGAAGATAAGAGAGGCGCTCTCCCTGCCCCTCTCTGAGAAATGGTATTGCTCCGTGGATGAGTGAGTGGCGAGTGCGTTTGTGTGTTTTTGGCGAGGGGGAGGGGAGCCGATGCAGAGGTTATAGGCAGAGGAAACGGGGAGCTATTGTGTTTTGATGTTTTTCCTGAAAGAGCGATAAAGACAGTGTGAGCTCGGAGGAGGAACAGCAGCTATTTTGTCTCCGGTTCAGCCGTGATTATCTCCCAAACGCACTGTCTGTTGGCGAGGTGGACGCACAAACATCACATTTTCTCCGACGGTCTTTGTTGTGATGTTTTGACAAGGAGGATGATGAGAAGAAGAGCTCCTCTAAAGCTGAAGTCAAGCTTTTCTGTTCCCTTGAAGGCACAAAATGCTCATTTCAAGGCGGGCGTGCAGCACAACTACATTTCTTCTTTTTACAATTATTAAAGCGTTTTGTTTTAAATTTTTCTGCCCCCTTTTTTAACCTTCTGCTTGATAACGACATCCTCATAAAGAAAAGAGTGTATCTCTGCAACAACAAGGTCTATTTGAAATGTTTTGGTGTCATAATAAAAGTAACACTTGAGAAGGCCTGTCACGACAACAAATTTTGCTGGACAATAATTGTCCAAAAAATTATTGCCAATCAACAATATTATTGTCAATATTGTTTTGAAACATCATTTTTTCATTAATTTAATTATTGTATATATCATCATAAAGTGAGTACACCTTATCAAAAAGAAAATAAAACTTTAATTTCTTAAGAGTATTTTACTGTAATTGGAAGGTCAAGAGCTTCTTATTAAAATTAATTAAACAACATAATAAATTTAACAAAAACAACCTAGATCATCTTTTTCTGTCATGGTTCATGTTTTATAGATTTAATCAATCATAATTTGGAAATATTAAAGGAGGAGATGTGGAGGAGATCTGCCATGAAAAAGGAGACCAGATGAGAATCATGAAGGGGGCTAACTGCTTCAGGGACTATTGTTAGTAAAACAAAAAGTAAATAAAAAGGCCTCGACATGGTCTAATATAACGAGCTGTAACATGGACACTAATGCTGCAGGCTAACTAAAATGTGTGAGTGTATGGAAAATAGGTTACATTTATTTTTTGTCGTCTCTAAACCTTGAGCATGTTCATTTACAATTGTTTATGTTTAAATTTCAAATCAGTTTTTTCTTTTCTTGTAATTTAGCACGGTTTAAGCATTTATAACACCATAATGACAAATGCTTGCCAGAGTTGTTTACTTTTATTTCTCATGAAAAAGAGTTTAAACAAATTTACTTATAGGACATTTTCTGACACAGTTATTGACAAAAAAAATACAAAAGAACTGTTAAAATTATAATGTTAAAGGTGTTAAATGATTTTAAGACTGTCTCAAGTACTTTTTGAACATTTTTAACACACTGCAACAATACAGCGATAATAATGATGACTGTGACAATTTTGGTCACAATAACTGTGATATGAAATTTTCATACCGTTACATCCCTACTTAAGGCTGGACAGGTTAAATCCTGCTGCAGCTCGGTTCAGTCCAAACAGTCGATGCCTGTGCCGATGTTATTACAGGGTGATAAAGTCCTGTTCCTGTTTGTGATGCATGGACGGGCAGCTTTAGTTGATTAGCAGTCTATTTCACTGTGACCCGTGACCTCAGAGGTTTTAGGTGGCCGTGTCCCTGCTGATGGCTTTATTGATGAAACATCGTTAACAGGATGACTCCGTGAACGATGTAGAGGCAGGAGGCAGAGAGGAGGAGGAGGTTAATCCTCTGGCAGCAGGTGGCAGCAGGTAAAATATGGACAGAAACCATCGCTGCACTTTGATTGACAGCTGCTTCTGTAGAAGAGCAGCAGGTCGTTGACCTCGTTAACCCTGCTGGGAAAATGAGAGGCCACCAAAGCTGCCCCAACCAACCTGACATCCAGGTACTACAGTGTTGGGGAAGTTACTTTTAAAAGGTAGTGTTTGCTCGTTACTTCTTAAAAAAGTAACTTGTTACTTTACTTAGTTACCCTCTATGAAAAGTAACCTTTTACGTTACTTTTACATTTCTCGACTTTGAACAGAACCCCATATCTCTTCCTAAATGTGAAGGCCTACAAAAAGTTCTTCTACAGAGAACATAACAGTTATTTCTTTTGTGCTCTTTATTTTATAAAATGTCACATACCCTGTGGAATCAGAGCTCCTGTCCAGAGTTTCCAGATTTTGCATCTGAAATAAGCAACCCGGTCAGTAAAAACAAGCCCAAAATAAGCAACCTCCAGCTATTTCCTTTCCAAATGCGATATAGGAAAGTGATATATTACTTTTTATCTACATATCTATCTACACATCTATCTACAAATCTACATAAAATTAATTTTCCTCTATATTACATTTCAATATCACAGTGCCAAGCATCTATTTAAAAAAAAATAACGTCGCTTATAATAAGCAGACCTGGCAACATTGATTCTGCAGCATGCTCCATGTGCGTAAGTGTGATTGCGGGCGTGCGCAATAATCAGGAAACGAGAAAGTGGACAAACTGCCTACTGCAGTCTTGTTTTGCTTTATGTTAGGAGCTGGAAGATAATCAGGGGGATTCACACAGACAGAAGAGCCTTAAGAACAAACTTCACGTTTAGAAACAAGACCAGAAAGCCGCGAAAGTGACTCACAGGATTTGCGGCCCTTAGGCGCTTATAACGAGCGGACTTTGCAACGCTGCTCTTGTCTATGCGAGCAGCTGAGAAGGCAGCTCGAGTGTCAGATCTGTCCGTGGGAAAAGTAACGTTGCACCGCATTACAAAAGGAACTACGTATTGTTACCACATTTTCAGAAGTAGGACGTTACTTTACTTTTTACCCGAAAAGTAGTTACGCTACTGTAACGCTGTACTTTGTAACGCGTTACACACAACAACGAGGTACTGTTAAAAAAATACTTTTTTTTCACCTGTTCAGCCCTTTTTCAAGGTTTCTGCTTGAAAATGACAAACTCATAAGAAAAGAGTTTATCTCTGCAACAACAAGGTCAGTTTGAATAATTTTGGTGTTGTGATAAAAGTAACACTTGAGAGATTTGTCCAGATATGGAATTGTCAGTATATGTGTTACTGGGACAGAGTACATGAAGGTAGAAGTCAATGATATTTAATGTTTTAAAAATAGAACAAATCAAATCACTGATATGATTCTGTCAACATTTCAGGGAACAGAAAAAAACAATAAACAAGCCCACACAAGATATTTTCTTGGTGTGGGATTTAAAGCTTTAAACAGTTTATATTTGATAATGTGATGACATAAAAATGCACTAATATTTGGGACAAAATCCATCAGAAGAGTGGAAAAATATTTGTAAATGAAGTAGCAGTAGTTTAAGTTAAAAAAAATTAAATAGATGATACTGTGTTTGACAAACAAAAATGTTTTTGATGAATATCAGATTTTATATAAATAAACAATCATATCAGTAGGTGGTTCAGAGTAAGGATGCACCGAATATTCAGTGTCTGATTTTATTCGGCCGAATACTGCAACAAAAGCCATATTCGCTGGAGTGAGGTAATAGCAAGGCCGAATGGTACCGTGTGACGCAATGACGAAATCAAATATGTCATTGCGTGTGACTGTGGCTAAGCAGACTTGTGTCAAAAGGACAAGAATTCATTTGTTGCAGGTTTATCCACTTCAATGCACTTTAGTTTCTTTTTTTAATGCATGTTTTGTTTTGTTTGAAGGCCTAATGTGAATGAAAAATCTTTGTTGGACTTTTTTTGAAAAGCAAAGGCTACTGGAATATTAAAAAAAATGTCTTAATATTCAATAAGCAATGACTTATAAAAACATGTCTAAAAATGCATTTTAAGCTATTTATGGACTATTAAAAAATATAGTGAACTACTTAGCCTCCACATTGGACATTCAGTATTCAGCCACAGATTTTCATTTCGGTGCATCCCTAGTTCAGAATGTAAAATAATAATGGTAATTTGAATAAAACTTAAAACTTCTGAGCCTTTAAATTCAACGCAAAGAATTTATTTTGATATGTTTGCAGTTTTTTCTGTATCCTAAAAAAAACAATGACTCATTTTTTTTTAACACAATAGATATTCCTGATTTTTTTTTTTTTTTTTACCCCTGCCATACAGTTGAGCAGGGAGTTAAAGGGGTAATAACTAGAGCCAGACCGATATGGATTTTTGAGGCCGATGCTGATACCAATATGTGGGAGAAAAATATACGGATTACCGATTAATCGGCCAATTAATTTAAAATATACATATAAAATTAATTTAAAAAAATGGTCCCAAACACAACAACGAATATATGAATTGCAGGCAGAACATTTTATAGTTTAACAATGCTTGGTCCTTTAGTATTTGTTTGACTTTAAACCAGAGACAGAATTTAAACTGCAATAACGTGCATAAAAAGCTTTGAACTCCTGGGACATTAAATATATAACCTTAAAAAAAGAGTCACTCTGTATGTTGTACTTCTTGTTGATATAACTAAAGGTCGGTTATAGTAAAGGAAGAACAACTTTTTAAAAAATTGGAAACAGATAACTGAGAGGAAAGCAATAAAAACACTAAGGTACCGTTCTTTTCATAGGCATTTTTGTTTTTCTTTGCAGCTTTCAAGCTAAAATAAAACAGTGTGCAAAACTGCAGCAAATTCCTTCAAAGTAAAACAAATAACTTTTTTATAAATGTAAATATCTAGATTATTTATGGACTCTTTGTCACACGATTAGTTCATCAGAAGTAGGTTTTAGTTCAGGTTCAACCACTTTTTTAATTTTAAACATGAAGTAATGTGCGTGTGGACATTTAAAACTATTTTGTTGGACACTGCACATATTTCACAAACCTATTTAAAGAGGCTGATTAAAGTCCCCAGTCAGTCCCACGCTGACGTCTCCCCTGGATGAGTCTGCTGATGATGTCGTAGGGCCCCGAGGAGTTATGCTAACGCTAGCATAGTTAGCTCGCTAGCTAGTTAGCTTAGCTGCTGTGTCAGGAACAAGCGGATAAAGACAGATTTCCGTCATAATCACAATAAAACAGTCACAGCTGAACTGGTCCCCTGCCATCAGAAGGTCAAATTCATCAGTATTGACAATGACAGAGGTGGCGTTGGTCAGAAAACTGTTCGGCGGTGCCCCGTCTGTCTGTGAGGCTGACCCATAGCTGAGCAGAGAGCCCAGTGGTCTCTCTGTGTCCAGCAGCAGCGGGACATTGTAAGCCGCTGACAGTTGCTCGTCATGTTGGACCCTTTCGGCTTGAAAGAGCAACTCCATGTGAATGTAGGCAAGTCATCCATACACACAGCATCAGCAGAGAGCCGCTTTAACAACGTCATCATTCTGCGAGTTTTGGACACTGCACAGCGTTAACTGATTTATGAGAAATTAAGAAAATATCGGCATTCCATCGGCAATACTCTGGCCGATGTTGAATACTTTCAAAAGGGCTGTAATTGGCCAATAAATCGGTCGGGCCCTAGTAATAACAAGTGTGAACAGTGTGATTTAAAAGGTTAAATAGTTTTCTTAAAGCACCAAAGAGAAAAGATGTGATTGGCTTACATTTGAGAGCTGCATCATTTAATAATCTCCTGGTTTCTCTGTAGTAAAGTAGAAGGTTTCACAGTTGCTGTCAAAGATTACAGCTTCATTTAAGCTTTAAATTTGTATGAATTTATGTTTTGCTGTGAAGGGAAGCAGAGGTTCATCGTATCAAACACTGTAATATATTAGCAGGACAGCTTTTTGGATGCACGGCAGCAGCCTGGGATGTTTTTCTGGACAGCCTGAAGACTCGGGAGGTTTTTAGGAAAAAAAAAAAAGAAACTTGTGGAAGTGTTGTAATCAATCTCAATGATTATGTGGCCTCCTTAAAGAGCGACTTGGACAGCGACCTCCTTATCTGCTGCGGGTAAAGTGTCTCGTTTGAAGAAGCGAGCTTGGCCTGATCTTTGACCCTGTTTACTTGTGTGTTTTTCCAAAAGGCCAGGGAGCCAAGTGTGCTCCGTCAAAGAGAATATCCTCCTCCAGACACCGGAGAGCACTCCTCCTTCCCTCCTTCTGTCTCTCCCACGCTGATTTATACTCGCCCCTCTCTGCTTCTCCTCTGCTGCACACATGCAACCAATAACCGAGCCAGGGTGCAGTCCAGTTTTTCCAGGATTTAGCTGTGTGTCACATTAAGTTTCTCTTGTTTTCTGATCTGCGAGAATTTATGAGAAAGTTGACCGAGCTTGTCATTCTTATTTTGGGAAAGTACAGTCTAACAAGCTCAATTTACACTCCAAAGAAGTAAGACAATAGATGATTTATGCAACACAATCCATCATGTCATTGCGTTTAAATAGAAGTTTAGTAACTAAAACAACATTTCACTTTGGGTTAGATTATTGAGTGGCCTTCTGGCAGTTCTGAGGCTTCCACGGAGAACTCATTTTCCATTTTCTGTCTTTTAATTTGAATCTTGACCAGGAATAATTTGTTTTAAATAAACAGAGAAATGTGTATAATGTTTTTTTTAAACTGTTCATCCCCCTTTTTAATCCTTCTGCTTGATAACAACATCCTCATAAAGAAAAGAGTGGATCTCTGCAACAACAAGGTCTATTTGAAATCTTTTGGGGTCATAATGAAAGTATCACTTGAGTAGGCCTGCCATGATAACAGATTTTGCTGGACGATAATTGTCTAAAAAATGCCGATTAACAATATTATTGTCAATATTGTTTGGAAACATCATTTTTTCATTAATGTAATAAACCAGCCAACTATTTAGGCATTAAGTTTAATTCAGAATGGTCGGATTCATTTGAAATTAGATGCTTACAAGGTCGTTTTTAAAGTTTTTCAAAAGTATTTGAGTTTTATTCTGAAATAAGGGGAATTAAAGCTCTTGTAAACGTAGCCATAGAGGCATCAGAACACGAGAGTGTCTTTTTTAATTTTGAATAATAATATGATCTGGTATGCATATGTATGAGTACATTGGAGTGTATGTGCACTATATTGCCAAAAGTTTTCGCTCACCTGCTTGACTCGTGTTTGAACTTAAGTGACATCCCATTCCTAATCCATAGGGTTCAGTACGACGTCGGTCCACCCTTTGCAGCTATAACAGCTTCAGCTCTTCTGGGAAGGCTGTCCACAAGGTTTAGGAGTGTTTATGGGAATTTTTGACCATTCTTCCAGAAGAGCATTTGTGAGGTCACACACTGATGTTGGACGAGAAGGCCTTGCTCTCAGTCTCAGCTCTAATTCATCCCAAAGGTGTTCTATGGGATTGAGGTCAGGACTCTGTGTAGGCCAGTCAAGTTGATCCAGACCAGACTGTCATCCATGTCTCTATGGACCTGCTTTGTGCTCTAGTGCACAGTCATGTTGGAAGAGGAAGGGGCCAGCTCCAAACTGTTCCCACAAAGTTGGAGCATGGAATTGTCCAAAATGTCTTGGTGTGCTGAAGCATTCAGAGTTCCTTTGACTGGAACTAAGGGGCCAAGCCCAGCTCCTGAAAAACACCCCCACACCATAATCCCCCCTCCACCAAACTTTACACTTGGCACAATGCAGACCCACAAGTATTGTTCTCCTGGCAACCACCAAACCCAGACTCGTCCATCAGGTTACCAGATGGTGAAGTGTGATTGGTCACTCCAGAGAACGCGTCTCCACTGCTCTAGAGTCCAGTGGCGGCGTGCTTTACACCACTGCATCGACGCTTTGCATTGTACTTGGTGATGTGAGGCTTGGATGCAGCTGCTCGGCCATGGAAACCCATCCATGAAGATCTCTGCACTGTTCTTGAGCTAATCTGAAGGCCACATGAAGTTTAGAGGTCTGTAGTGATTGACTCTACAGAAAGTTGGCAACCTCTTCGCACTATGAGCCTCGGCATCCGCTGACCCCGCTTTGTCAGTTTACATGGCCTACCACTTGGTGGCAGAGTTGCTGTCATTCCCAAACACTTCCATGTTCTTATAATCCAGCTGACAGTTGACTGTGGAATATTTAGGAGTGAGGAAATTTCACGACTGGATTTGTTGCACAGGTGGCATCCTATCACAGTTCCACTCTGGAATTCACTGAGCTCCTGAGAGCGACTCATTCTTTCACAAATGTTTGTAAAAGCAGTCTGCATGCCTAGGTGCTTGAGTTTATACACCTGTGGAAGCGACTGGAACACCTGATTCTTATTATTTGGATGGGTGAGCGAATACTTTTGGCAGTATAGTGTATATCTTAAGTTCAGTTTGATTTGGTGGAGCTAGCTAATGAAACTGGCCATCACCCCATAATCTTGTTTTATAGACGACTGGATTAACCTGACAGTTGCCCACACCAACATTGTAACGGATGGAAAAGTCCTGGAAAATTAGGTCTGGATAAGAGTGGGAACCGTGATAAAGCGGAGGTTTGACTCATCTGGAGGGAAATTGTTTCAGCTAAAACTGTTTTTTTCAGCGTGCATCATCTGCCTCCTGTCAGCCGTGAATCTTCTGATTACAAAAACAACAAGTGCACGACAGAAGAACACGATTTTCCGGCTGCTTTAAGTGATTAAACTGAAAATGAATGTTGACTTGCAGAAGTGCGGCCTTATAATTTGCCTCCTAAAAATGTCGTAAACACGCTTCTTTCGCTTCAGTCTTGATTTTCTCTCGTGGCTGCAGGTGAGGAGAAGTTAACAAGGAATCGCAGACACTCCTTCATCCTGCAGGTATTTCGTGCCTCGTTTTTTTTTGTGTCAACTTCAATGTCACGGCGGATTTGAGGGTGTGCTCGCTGCCCTCCTCTGGCACATTAGCATTTCTCGTCTTCCCTCTGATGTCACGCCGGAGCTCGGACATGTTAACGCGAGCCTTCATGCTAACGCGGCTCAGAGAATATTCTCTTACCTGCTCCTTGAGCGCAGAGAGACTTTTTCATTTTCACCGTCTCCGTTTACAATAGATCAGAGGCCTGTGCTGCGCTGCTGAACTCCTGAACCCCTGTATACATTACTAATGAAGCTCCAGATTGTTCTGCAGTCGTACGTTAGCAGGAAAGACGGGGGCCCTGGCTCTGTGTGCGTGTGTGCCAGACTTATGCAGCACTATCATGAAGGTTTCTTGGCCCGGGCCGCCTCTAATTGATAGGGGCGCTGGTATTTACTTACATTCTCAGGGTGGATTAAATCTCAAAGGGAAGGGGAGGAGATGGAGGTTGTTTTTCTGCAGGCTTTGTTTTAATATGCACGCCTGCAAGTGTGTGCGAGAATGTATATTTATGTATATCCGTGTGTGTTTTGTCATCCCGTGTGGTTCTGCGTTTGTCCTTCTTGCACGACTGTCGAATCGTGTAAAGCAGCATGACGTCCAGAGCAGCAAATCGAATCAGCAGCTTCTCTCTGATGTATGTGCTGCTCCGCTGGCTTTGCTTAATGTGTGCCTGTGTGCGTATGTGGCAGCGCTCGGGCTTATTTACCGGACAGAGTCGATAGTAAATATCTTTATCTCTGGCGCTGCAGTTTAATGCAGGGTTCAGTCCTGCTGTGAGGAGCTTCAGCTTCGAAAGAGGAGAGGTTTCTGAGTGACAAAAAAACAGGAAAATTCATCGATTTCAGGAAAAGTTCTAATTGCAATTTCAATTTGAATGACAAATTTCTTCATATGAAACTTATGTTTCTAACTATGTTTACAGTACAGACAGATGATCAAAAGCACATAAGACATTATTCATGATCTAATATTGATGATAAATAATCTGTTTTCATTATTTAAGGCAGTGGTTCTCAGCCTTTTTGGGGTCCAGTTTTAAATAACAGTATTAGTATCATTCTGCAGTGAGTTCTTGCCGTTCTTTTGCAGTTTGTTCGCCGTATTTCGTCGTAATAGATCACCTTTTTTCGTCATAGTTTGTGTTTTATGGATGTAATCAATCGTAATTTGGAAATATTAAAGAAGGAGATGTGGGGGAGATCTGCCATGGAAAGGGGAGACCAGAGGAGAGTCATGAAGGGGCTAACTGCTTCAGGGACTATCATTAGTAAAACAAAAATAAATAAATAATAAGGCCTGGACATGGTCTAATATAAGGAGCTGTAACATGGACACTAATACTGCAGGCAAACTAAAATGTGTGAGTGTTTGTAAAATAGGTTACATTTATTTTTGGCCATCTCAAAACTTTGAACAAGTTCATTTACAATTGTTTTTGAAGAGAATTCTGTTTAAAGTTAGAATCTGTTTTTTCTTTTCTTGTAATACACACAGTTTAAGCATTTTTGACATAAGATTAACAAATACTTGCCAGAATTGTTTACTTTTATTTGTGATTAAAAAGTTTAAACAAATTCACTCATAGGACATTTCCTGACGCAGTTATTGACAAAAAAGACAAAACTGTTATAATTTTAAAGCGGTTAAATGATTTCAAGACTGTGTTAAAATACTTTTTGAACATTTTGAGCACACTGCAACAATAACGTGATAATTTTTGTCACAATAACCGTGATATGAAATTTTCATATTGCTACATCTCTACCCTCAGAACTCATCCAACCTTTAAACACAACCAAAGTAGCTGTGATTTTGTTTCACTGTGATGAAAATAATTTGTCAACAAAACAAGCCCTGCCTGTGAGCCTGTGATTTGCCCCTGAAGTCACCAGATCTCGACACATTTTTTCGCATTAGTCACCCGTTTGTATACCATGATAGGAAACGCTCTGCTCGCCCGCCCTCGCTGCTGACTTGTGACCACAGGAGGCGGCTGCAGATGGCTACAGATGGCAACCAGCTTGTCCACAGTTTAACAGAACAGAAAAAAAAAACAGCAGCGTCTGTTTTGGGAGCCTTTTCACATTTTAGCCTCTCGGTAAGAAAACAGAAAAACTGCTCCTCCTGAAATGCGACGTTCTTTTGTGTGGATGTTTTCTCCCTCTCTGTTAATGACGTCTCCTCCAGCCTTTTGATTTCATCTGCTGATTTTATGCCATGTTTGTGCTCACGTGTGCGTGTGTGTGTGCTTGTCAGGTTGGAGATTGCAGCGTTGATTATGTGTCTGATGTTGTCGACAGAGTGACATCCCTCCTAATGAAATAATGGTCCAGTGGCAGAGTGCTGGAAGATTGCACATTGTAGACTTCAATTACAGACAAGATGATTTTTTTCTTCCCTCCTCTTTCCATTCAGGCAGGAGGAAGTACAGGTTTTTCTTCCTTTTTAACGGACGTCCTTACATCGAACAAAAAGGCTGAAGAAAGGGCTTATTCCTGCCAGACTGGAGTCTAAGTGTTTTTTTTTTCTTGGGATAATGGATAGAAAGAACGCGGCCTGCTTTAATTCACCACCTCTTTAGCCAATCTGAAGCCACAAAATAGCTGTTGCCCTCATCCATGCACAAATCAACCAAAGAAACCGGTTGTTTTCCAGCCAATTTTTCACCGCTCCTCCTTTTCTTCCCTTTAAGATGCATTTTACTCCCCTCGTACATCACTCTGCAGACCGTGTTATTAATTTTGCACAACACTTTTTAAAATAGCTTTTTTTTGGGGTTGAAATTAGCATATGTTTCCTAAAATATGCCTCAGAAGGATGCACACCTTTTTCAGGAAACAGAGGGAGAGAAAAGGGTGAAGTCTTTGAGTTTCCGCTCTTTTTTGTGAAGAGAATAATGCACAATATTGTGAAATGATTAAGAAAAACAAGGGCAGATGTCTTGGAGATTAAAGAGACATTAAACTGCTCTCCAGATAGTTCGAGTTTTGTCCTTTCGTGGTGAAGCCGGCTTGTCTGAGGGCTGTTTACTCGCTTTGCAGTTGGGATGTTTATGTTGTTAGCATGATGTGATTCTTCAAGTGCCATCTGCCAGATGAACAGACGACTACTCGCTTATTTATTGCCTTCTCCTTTTTCTGCTAAGATAGCCATATGCAGATGAATGTCATAGAAGAACTAGCTCCCTGCTTTTTAAGGCGCACCAGCACTAATTTTTCATAGTGTCACCTTTGAGGCTATAAGGTCACCATTTTTTCTCTCTCCATGACTTTTATATCATGTAAATGATTTTTTAACCAGAATAAGAGGTAATGAAATACTTGTCATTATTTGAAGCCAAATTATATATAAAAAGAAAAACAGAGCATTTAAAGTGCTTCACCGGATGAAATTCACAATTTCAAACTGAAACATTAAGCAAAATAAAAAAATCCAAATAAAAGTGCTTAAAGTGCTTTACTGAACTGAAATGCAACATTTCAAACTCAAACATCTCCAGTTAAATGAAATATTTCAAAATTAAAAGAGCTAATGTTTAAGGTGCTATGCTGAACTGAAAATATGGTAAATAATAAAAAACAATTCTCAAACTAATTTATAAGAAATGAAAAAAGGACGAAACATTTAACGACTTTTTTTTCAATTTTTTTTTTCTCTTTTTGTGTTTTTTCTTTACAGTTTTATGTTCAGTCGGGGTCTGTCAGACAGGTCATTTGTCCTCAGTGGACGTGAACACTCACCTCTGTGCCTGTGTGACTAAGAAACTCTCCCTTAACAGGAGAAAGGACTGAACAAATATAGATGTTATGGCTAGCATTACTTTGTTTGACTTGCTTTTGTTGTTAATTATTAATTATCTGACAGTCACTAAGACAAATTTGTCAGAGCTTCGGTGCTTCTTCAGAGTTACCACTCCATGCTGAAACCTGACACCACAGTCAGGCTCCGTCTGGGCTAATTTGCATACTAACAGCTGATTGGATGAGTACTAACAACAGCTCTAAATGCTTTAATTTCTGTATGAAAATGCTAATTCAGTAACGGAAAGAAAACCCTTAAAACACTGACAGGGTTTCACAATAACTGGAATATGTGGGGCAGAGATGAATCTGCTCAGAATTATTTAAACTCAAAAATGCAAGAAATGTTTGATCTGTTTGAAATGTTTGACAAAACTTTCGACTGTCAGCTCAGGACGAAACTTTGACAACTCAGAGCCCCATTTGTAAATATCATTAACACAATTTAAAAATCAGCAGGATAAGATTGTTGTTGCTAGTTTATTAATCACCTTTTGCTTTGGCTCTTGACCTCAGCTTCTTTCCCTGGGGTCCAAAAGCATAAAAAGTCATATTAATCATGCATTAAAAAATTAAGTGCAAGTATACATACAACAGTGCATCATTTTAAAGCATGCAACCCCTTTGTTCAAAGCTACAAAAAAACACATAATTGACCTAAAAGATACTAGAAAACCTGATACAGGTCAAACACAAACTCTTTTGTCTTTTTATTTCTTTTCTGTCTTTTTCTGTCTTTGACTTTCTTTCTTTGGGTCTTTTCTCCTTTTCCTCCTTTTCCTCCTTTTCTCCTTTTCCTCCTTTTCTCCCTTTTTCTTTCTTTCTTTCTTTCTTTCTTTCTTTCTTTCTTTCTTTCTTTCTTTCTTTCTTTCTTTCTTTCTTTCTTTTCCTTTATTCTTTACTTTGTTTTTGTCTTTCTTTGTCTTTTTTCTTTCTCTTTTACTGTCTTTCTTTCAGTCTTTTCCTTTTCTCTCTTTTTCTTTATGTTACTTTTTTCCTGGCTATTCTTTCTGTCTTTTTCTTTCTCTTTCTTTCTTTGTTCTTTCTGTTTCTTTTTTAATTTCTGTTTTTCTTTTTCTTTCCTCCTTTTTACTTTTTTCACTCTTTTTCTTTCTTTCTTTCTTTCTTTCTTTCTTTCTTCTTTCTGTTTCTTTTTTACTTTCTGTTTTTCTTTTTCTTTCCTTCTTTTTACTTTTTTTTTCAGTCTTTTTCTTTCTTTCTTTCTTTCTTTCTTTCTTTCTTTCTTTCTTTCTTTCTTTCTTTCTTTCTCTTTCTTCCATCTTTCTTTCTGTCTCTCTCTTTCTGTCTTAGTTTCTCTTTTCTAATTCTTTCTTTCTTTCTTTCTTTCTTTCTTTCTTTCTTTCTTTCTCTTTCTTCCATCTTTCTTTCTATCTCTCTTTCTGTCTTAGTTTCTCTTTTCTAATTCTTTCTTTCTGCCTTTTTTTCTTTCTTTCTCTTTTTTCTTGAGTTCTTTGTGTCTTTCTTCTCTCTCCTTCTTTTCTTCTTTCTGTCTTCTGTGTAAATGTGTCCACTTGTAATATGAAGTGATTTTCTCCATGAAATAGATTTAGAAAATTTAAACAATATTGATGACTTAATTATGACAAAAACTCAAAGATATTTAAGGCAAAAGACTTTCTCTTCAACTAAATTAAAATATTGTCATCATTAACACTGATGTGAATTTTTGTGTGTCTATAAAATGAAGAGTAACACTTGTTTTGAGTTGGTGTTGAATGAGTTTGATGTAAATGAGAGTATAATTCACCTTTTCTCTGCATATGTGTTTCAGGGTGGACCCCATTCCTTACGACACTCCCAAACCGGCCGGACACACCAGGTTTGTGTGCGTGTCGGACACACACTCGCGCACCGACGGCATCCAGATGCCCTACGGCGACGTGCTGCTGCACATGGGCGACTTCACCGAGCTGGGCCTGCCGTCCGAGGTTAAGAAGTTCAACGACTGGCTAGGTACTGAAGCCGCTTAAGACACACTCTCGCTTTCACACTCGCACAAAAGAGACAAGACGTGCAGCATGCAGCGGACCACACAGTGACTCCCCCGCTGACCTCAGACTGCTGTTCTGAAGTGTCCAGTTTAACCCGGTGACCCCACACCCTGCCCCAGTTAACCTCTGGCCCCATGCTGTGTGTGAGTGTGTGTGTGGTTTCTCCAGCAGCAAGTGTTTCATCCTGGGACCTTCAGGCGAGCGCTGCAGGGACTGTGGTGCAGTTTTTAATGTCGTCATGTTTCACACAGAGAGCAAAAACTCTCATACGATCTGAAGAAAGTTAAAAAATCAATGAGTGCCACCCACCAACCAGCCTGAAACCGTTTGGACATGTTTAACTTTGTCCACATTTGACACCAAAAGGCCTCAAACAGAAAAACTTTCATGCAGTGTTTCCAGATTTTTCTTCTTAAATAATAGGGGTGGGAGAAAAAATCAGTTCACATAAGTATTGGAATTTTTTTGTTTGATGATTTTTAAATCTATTTTGTTGTTCAAAAATCTTTTTTTTTTCAGAATTTAAATGCTTTATTTTAGTCTGTGTTAATAAGCCATTTTTAAATACAACCCATGCTTTGAAAGAGAGAGTATAAACAGCTGGTTAAAATATATTGCTGAATAAATCCTAAAAACTGACTCGCATGTGATGAGTATTTTTCCTGATATAGTCTGTAGGCATCATCATTGTTCATCTTTTTCACTGGTGTTAAAAAAGCTAAGTAAAGATTGCAAAAATTGGCAATATCGTAGAATTGCAATTTAAAACGAAACGGCACCTAACAAAATCGTAAAAAATCGAATCCGGAGAAAAGCAAATCGTCCAAGCCCCAAAAATAAGCTGGGACAATTTGCTGTTCTGTGATAAAAAAGGCTGCTGTTGAACATTAGAGGCAAAACGCTCTCCTGAAATACACGGATAATCTTTCCTTGTTCTGAATTTGACGACATATATTTGATGTTGTGTACTGCCTGTTGGTAGGTGGTGATCTCTGCAAATTTCTTTTTCTTTTTCTGTCAAATCCGTAAATTTCTTTCTGTCCAGTCTCTTTTCTTTTCTTTTCTTTCTTTTCTTTTATCAGTCCTCCTTGCGTCTCTTTAATCGATCCTGCCGATACACTTTTTATGATATTCAGATATGTGTGATTCTGACATTTGACGCATATATTTGATGTTGTGTACTGCCTGTTGGTAGGTGGTGATCTCGTAAATTTCTTTCTGTCAGTCTCTTTCTTTCTTTCTTTCTTTCTTTCTTTCTTCCTTTCCTCCTTTATCCTTCCTTCTTTCCTTACTCTCTTCCTTCTGTCCTATCTTTCTTTCTTCCTTCCTCCCTTCATTCTTTTTTTCTTTCTGTTTCTTTCTTTCTATCTTTTTTCTTTCTGTCTTTCTTTTTCTTTCTTACTGTCTTTCTGTCAGTCCTTCCTTCTTCCTTAATTCATCTTTCCTTCATCTTTACTTCTTTCCTTCCTCCTTTCCTTCTGTCCATTCTTTCTTTCATTTTCTTTCTTTCTGTCTTTCCTTCTTTCCTTTCTTCCTTTCCTCTGTCTTATCTTTCTTCATCCCATCCTTCCTTCCTTCCATCCTTTCTTTCTTGCTTCCTTCCTTCCTCCCTTCTGTCCTTTCTTTCTTTCTGTGTCTTTCGTTCTCTTTTCTTTCTTTCTTTCTTTATTTCTTTCTGTCTTTCTTTCTGTCTGTCCTTCCTTCTTCCTTAATTCATCTTTCCTTCATCTTTCCATCTTTCCTTCCTCCTTCCTTCTGTCCTTTACTTTCCTTCCTTTCTTCCTTCCTTCATCTCAAACTTAAAGAAACAAAGTCAAAATAACACGTATGTCCGCCAAACAACTCGTTAACCGTGTGCTTTAACAATATTTCATATTAAACTGATATTGTCATCACCTTAAATCTCAGTTTCACAGGCTCAAACTAACGGTGAATAATCTGATGCAGTTCATAAATCAGAGCATCAGAAACTCAGAAGTTCTTCTCGTGTGCCCTACTTGAGTAAACACGTTAGCTCAAAGCCGAGCTCCTCTCCGCGTCCATGTTTTAAAAATCAAACAGTCCCTCCTGTTGAGTTTAAAGGGGAGCAGTGGCTGGAGTCAGTCTGAATTCAGAGCAGTTACAGTGAACCCAAACACTGACCCAGTTTTTACTGCAACAACATCCCCCGTCGCCTGCAGAGGATTTCACAAACCCCTCCGACTGTCCCGTGTCCAAAGGCTCATATCCGAACTGAGGCCAAGTTTGATTTCCTGCTGGTCACAGATGAACTTTTGGTGAAATACAGAACATTTTCATGAGGAAAAAATATCCTCTGTGCTACTAAACGAGGGATGAGTGACAGTGGATTTTTACTGATGTGCCGATACTTCTGATCTGATTCTCGCTGAACTTTCACTTTCTGAAGTTGACCCATTTGTTCCATGCTGACGTCTTTTTGTGTTACAAATGAACATAAAGGATTGGCCTGTCATGAGAAACAAATTTTGCTGGATGATAATTGTTCAAAAAAATTTGCTGATAAACAATATTATTGTCAATGCTGTTTTGAAACATAATTTTTTCATTTATGTAATTATAGTATGTGTCATAATAAAGTGAGTACACCATATCAAAGCAATAAACTTTTATTTCTTAAGAGTATTTAACTGTAGTTGGAAGGTCAAGAGTTTTTTGATGAAATAAATTAAACAAATTAAACAATATAAATTTAACAAAAAAAAGAGAGAATAAAAAACAATGAAAATTAAATGGACTCTCTTTTGGGAAAAATTGCATGTAAATAAATTGTTATACTAATCTCTAAACACTATAAAAAATAGACCCTGTATCAATAAAGAAAAAAAAAATCCATAGAAACACACAACAATAAAAACAATAAAATTGAGTTTATACTGTTCAGGAATTGTTTGTGACATGTACTTTCCCCCAGTCAATCCGTACTTTCTGTCAACCTTTCGTAACATCGCTGGCTATTCAACTGTATTGAAGGGCTGCATTTCTTTTGCAATGTAGCTAACGGCGCACACCATTTTGCGTTTTTTTATTTATATTTCCTTTGCCAACCAAAAGCTTCAGTTGTCAGGATGAAGGCTTCACAGCACCTCCCCTTCTTCGTTGCCACTACTTTCAAACAAATGCAACATATCGGCTTGTTGGTGTTCATGGGCTCACACCTTGTTCATTCTGTTTAAAACCAAAATATTCGCACACTGGGGCTGTGGCATACAGCTTAGGAACTGTAGCTTTCGTGCCTTCATTCATATTAGTGTTTGTTTCCTCGTTACTCCTCATGACGCTCACTGCAGCTCTATGTGTGTGTACGCGCGAGTGGCCCTGCCTGCCACACAAAGATTGAATGAATGACAAATGCTCAATCTGCGATAAATCCACTAAATCTGCTTTAGAACCAACGCACCCAGGTGTTGAGACATTTGTACAGAGTGACCCATCTTCTCATCCATCCTGTTTGGTAGAGAGAGAGGAGTAAGGCAAACATGCATGCATGTGTCAATTTATTCGAGGCCAGCAAGCTTATCGAGGACGCTTTTATTTATCGTGTGGTTAATTGATTTATTGATTATCGTGACAGGCCTAATAAAGAAAAATATTTGAATAAATTATACTTTGGGTTTTTAAAAATTGGACATGCAGTGATGAGGTAAACCCTCATTTCTAGGAATGCACAATATTATCGGTTTGAAATCAGTATCAGCCAATAACAACTGAAAAAGTTTAGTGTTGGTATTGACTTATTTATTTTTTAATTTAACCTTCATTTAACCAAGTTAGTCCATTGAGATCAGCAGATCTCTTTTCCAAGGGAGACCTGACCAACAATGGCAGCAAAACAAACAGTCACACGGATTAAATACAGTACAAAAAAGTGAGGAAAACCATAGAAGTCATCAGTTAAACCAGAGAAACTCAGAACTTCTGTATTTTAGAGCCTGTATGGCAGATTTAAAGACATTAAGAGACAACAGGTCTTGCAGCTTAAAATCAGAAATTTTTGCAGATGTTTACAGCTGATATATCGGCCACACATATCAATCAATCAATCAACCTTAATTTATACGCGAAAAATCATTGTGGGGCATCCTCATTTACAATGATGTCGAGTGAATTACATAAGAAATCAAGTAAATACAAAACAAAAAAAAATCAATAAAAACAGGTACGCTTTAACAAAGTTGTGATAAATATCAGACCTGAGATGATGAATATGACATTAAAGGTTAAATTTTAAAAAATCACATACATACAGTTGGGATTTTATAATGAGATTTTTGAAGAGCCCCAAAGAGTGAAGCTCATTATTGGCTGGAATATCAGCAAGTTACACAAATGTACAATATTGATGCACTTTCTCATCATGCATGGGTACATTTAAAATTTAAAGGTTTGATATTTGAAAGAGTTAAAAGCTGTTTTTGTTGTTTTACATCTGTTCCTCAAAAATATTCTGTAACACTCAAACAAACAAGTCCATTTCTGTGAAGTACAGAGCTTGTGCTCTTGACCATAAAATATCTGTATCTGCAATAAAGAATCAAAAACTATCAGTACAGTAAAAGATTCAACATCGTTCATCCCTAATTATTTCAATTTCATCCAATTTTCAGCCACTATTCGGGATTCAAATGCCGTTTCATTCTGACCAAAATATTGGCTTCAAATATCAATTTTATTTTTCAACTCCGCTGACACTGACATTAAGCTTTAAAAGCTGTCGACGTCAATATCACGCCAACAATATCATGATTTGGAATTATTCAAGTCGTCAGTAGTTAAGTAAATAGATGGAAAGTTGAAGTTTTGTAAGGCCATAATACTTTGAATTGATTAGTTTAAGCATGGAGATGGGTAAAATAATGAAAATAAAATACAGTACCAACCAAAACAGTAAAGTGACCGGATTATCTTCAAAATGAAGATAATCTTTTAATGAAGCACAAATTGTTTTTTGTCTTTATTTAGTTATATGCATTTCCAAAGCTGGCTGTCTTCTTTACATGATCACACACTGTCATTGTTTTCAAACATGCAGTCACTTTCTGCTGTCATCGCTTCGCCTCCTGCCTCTTTCCCCTGATTGGGTCTTTCAACTTTTAGAGATGAATCTGCGTGATTTCAGACAATGAAAGGTCATCGTACTTTAGGGCAGAAATAAAAATATATATACCCATTTAACCGCTTAAAGCCTGAGAACACAAGTTATAAAAGTTTTGGAGCTGAAATGTTTATTTCACTTTCTTTTGAAACTCAAAAAAATCAGAATTTCCAATAAAATTGAACATATATTTTTTGTAAATGAAGCAGATATTGGATTTTTGCTGATATCTGATATGCTGATATTTTTTTAATTCATTATCACCAATACCAATATTTCAGATCAAGAGCACAAGATCTGTGCTTAATGAAAACTGACTCATTTCTTTCAGCATATTATCACATTAACGGATGTAAAACAACAGAAACAGCTTTTAACTCCTACAAAAATGAAGCCCTCAATATTTAAATGTACCCATGCAGTGATGAGAAGGTGAATCAATTTTGAACATTTGTTTAATTTATGGGCCTGAGATGATACGCTTTTCTCCTGTTTAGTTTTTTTTTAGGTGCCGTTTCGATTTAAATTGAATCATTTTCTACAATATTGCAGATTTTTGCAGTCTTTAGTTAGCTTTTTTAACACCAGTGAAAAAGATGAACAATGATGACGCCTACAGACTAGGGCTGAAACGATTCCTCGGATAATTCCGATTATTCGATTACAAAATATCCTCAAGGCAAATTGTGTGCCGCGAAGCCTCGGTTAATATATAATTATACATATAAAATATATATCTGGACTACTATACAGTGCACGTGTTTGACACGGACGGTAATGTCTGTGGCACCACGCCCCTGCTACCTCCGCTGCTGCGCGGCGTGTAAAATCATGAAGGAAGAGAAAAGAGAGGGACAGAAAGGAGAGAGTCCGCAGAAGAAATGGCAGAGAGCGCCCCAAGTGTGTGGTCACTACAAGAAGGGACGAAAAGAAAACACAGTGCAGTGTGTCTGATGTCAAACAGAGTTAGCTTAGCACGTAGCTTAGCATGATAGCACGTCGTCACTGCTGCAGCACGTCAACAGTAAACATCCGGTCTGTGTGTCAGAGCCGACACAACAGGATGACACTCATGATACATCAACCGAAGCAGCTAATGTGATTAATAACTGAGATATGGGCTAGTAAATAACCTACTTTGATTATGGCTCCGTGTAAAGGCTGGTTCAGAACGTAAATCAATGCGGAGGCTACTTGCCCAGAATCATGTGTATTTTGTTCACATACTTTTCACATCCAATAACTTTACAGTTAATTTGATTGCAGAGAGTAGAACAGGAAACACTGACAGTGAGCAGAGGAAGCAGGTGTAGGGAATGCTTTCATATGTTATAGAAATGAACATTAGCTAGTTAAATTATCTTAGTATCCAAGTATGACATTATTTGGTCCTAGAAATAAAGAAGCAAAATAAGATCATCAATATGGTACAGTAGTAAAGGCAATAATTTAGAAAAAAGAGATAAGCATGAATACAAATAAAATAAAAATAACCAAACTTAAAAAAAATACTGAAAAAAGCAAGATATGGCCCAGAGTAAAAATAAAAGTATAGATTTTGATTTTGAGATCCCATTTATGCTCAGAATGTTCAAAATAAGAAAAATTAGTTGTTATTTTAAGTGACCTGGCTTTTCTCTTTTGTGTGTTAATAATAATGTGTAGTGATTCAATGTAAAAAAAAAAAAAAAATAGCAGTGAGCGCAATGTAACCGTTATCCGATTACTCAATTAATCGCCAAAATATTCGATAGAGTAATCGATTACAAAAAGAAGCGATAGTTGCAGCCCTATAGACTATATCAGGAAAAACACTCATCACATGCGAGTGTTTTTGGGATTTATTCAGCAATATATTTTAACCAGCTGTTTATACTCTCTCTTCAAAAGCCTGGACTGCATTTAAAAGTGGCTTAATACTTATGTGAATCTATTTTTTTCTCCCACTCCTAAAATTTTAAATATTTTCTGATACCATACTTAACTTTTTAGGCTGGAATCAAATCGATAATATCATGCATCCCTATTTTTGGTATCTGATTTGATACATTAGGGTGCTCTTGGCAACTGATAATCCACTGAAGGGCCTTTTTATCATTTATCTGATTGTATTCAGTTGTTATTTTTTTATTAATTTGTTGATCATTATGATTAGACAGAGGTATCATATATGATACAACATGAATTTTGTTGACATTTACCTTTCCCCTTTTCAAAAACAGAATGGATGTATAATAATTGAAGTCAACAGTTCAGTTTGTGACCTTGGTTATTTTGTATTTTAGGTTGATCAAAACAAACTCAAGTCTTTAAAATCTTTTACTCTTAGTCTCAGGAGCCTGAAGTTCATTTTGATTTCGTTGTGGAGCTTCTGCCTCTGTAAAGTCCTGCCAGCTGCTCTGCCCTCAATCCCCCTGAAAAGTACACAAAGGGTAAACGCAGACACAAAAACCTGGGAAAGACCCACTTCCTCCCTCTTTCTTAGCTGTTGTGTCACCTCGAATGCAGCAGCTGGCTCGACAATGAGGGCACACCGGTCGCCTTTTTCGCTCAAACTCCTCCGATTTGTTCAGTGAGTGTTTTTCCCCGAGGTCGAGTTTTCTGTGGGACTGTTTCATGTGATTCTGAGGTTACTAAACGGAAAATAATTTAAAGAATATTGTGGAATTATCAGAAAATAAGTCAAGAGTGTGAGTATTTTTAGCATGAAGAAGTCTGCTTCAGGATGGACATTATTGGAGGAATAACTGAACTAAAAAGTTGATTGTTTGAAATATATTAACATTTTTGCAGGTTCATTTTCAAAAATATATCCTATTTATCAGCTGTAATTTTGACCAAATATATCATAAAGGTTTACCTCTTCATCACTGACTAATTTAATAAATCAAAAGTATAAGTTAATAAAATAATTTAATGTTTTTCTTGTTTTTTTAATCTGTTTCCATAACAAATGAACTGAAACTATTAAATGAAAATGTCAGCAGTGTTTCCTCTACATTCATTTAGGAGCGGCGGGCCGCCGCTCCTAAATCCTACCCGCCGCTCCTGCAATTTTTTTAAAAACTGTAAATACACCACTGCAGCATCATGTCGCCGCCTTCACATCAGAGTCCTGCATTAAATCGGGTGTCGCGGGTGCTTAGGCAGATAACTATCTTGCCCAGTTGTGTCGCTATGGTTTGCTTACATTTAATAAAATGCATTTTTCCTCTCCGCTTCTGAAAAATGCCTCCTCCCCGCCTCCTCTTGTGCAACACACCGATAAGCCGCTGCAACCAAACTGTCTCTCTGCAGGCAGAGTCCCCCACATGCAGTCTTTATTGAGGCTGCTGCCACTGCTGGCCGAGACGAGCGTGATTCAGCGAACGTCAGAGCAGAGGCCACCTAAAAGTGTCTCACAACACTCCCTGTCATAGAACGAGCCGATAACTTCTGAATCTTTAATTCTCTTTATTAACAGACTCAAACAGCGTGTCATACAGTTAGCAGTTCTCTCTTTCAGTCTACACTTCCGTAACCCTCAGCCAATCCCCGGCTCCCTAAGCAGCGTTAACATTACAAAGATCGCTCTACTCTGAAGTTGCTCACTCTGACATACTACTATGACACTCCCTTCCCTAAAAACAATTCAGTAGAAATGCTTCCCCACATCCAGTTCTTCGATAGTACGATATGATTTGCTGCTGCCAGGCGACTACAGCCAGAAAGTTCAAAACGCTGGTTTCTGAGCAGCAAGGACAAAATCTGTGTGCATGCTCTTCGGCGGCAACCGCTCCTACCGCGGCGGTCCAAACCGCGTGCTGTCTGCCGCCTGTCCCTCATTGAAATGACTGGAAGCGGCGCGTTGTGTGAAGGGGATGATAAAGACACACACACTTCACATACAGACATACACACACACTCACACTCAGCCGGCGGATGAAGGAGCGACCATAACGGTAAAAAAATATAATAAAAAAAAAAAACAATTGAAACAAACATTAATGGATGACCTGAAGCTTACCAAACTATCTCTCCAAGCAAAAATCTCAGCATTTTTAAGCCAATTGTCCTTACTAAGAAGGGAAGCACAGCTAGCAGTGTAGGAAACTTTCAGCATGTAGTTTCTCCTTATTGTCAGTCACTTGCTATAACTTTATGATTCATCTTCTCTCCACCTGCTGAGCTTACATGGTTACATGAAATGTTACATTCTTCCTGTTTTTTTTAAATACTTTTTATACTTTATGCAGTTTATTTTAAATTCTTTTGAGAATGTTGTAGTTGTGTGCCCACAGTGCTCACTATTTATTCAGATCTAAATGCTCTTTAATTATGATATTATGGAGCATTATCTGTGAACCCGCAACCCGAACCCTGAAGGCAATGAACCTAGAGGAAACACTGGTCAGTTTAGCTAGGTGGAGGCCCCTCGCTTTAAGAACTTTAATATCCAGTCATGAGTCTGGAAATATTGGCATATTGATAAAAAATCATGTATCTTGCATCTACTTTCAATAAAATAAAGCTGAAAGGTCAGAGAAAGATGGTAAATATTCCAGAAGTTGTAATATTTAATGCTATGGTACAAGTTAAGGAAAAGGGGTCATTCGTTGTTTAGCCATTTATTTATTTTTCTCTGATTACTATTTGTGTTATATTATCAGTTTTTGGTTTTGTTTATGGTTGTTTTTATTATTATTATCATTATTATTATTTGAAGTGGGTTAATTACTGACTTTTAGTGTAAAGTGAAGGGGTGGGACCAGATTAGTTTTTACTCCCTCATTTTGAACATGTGACAAATTAAATTTGCACTTTGGTTGTTATTTTTTTTTTTGTTATATGTTTATTATTTCGTTCATGTAGAAAATTAAATGTAGAAAGTAAAGAAATTAAGATCTAAGCTTTAATAGTAAAGCAGGAAATACACAGAATAATGAAAAATACTTAGGAAAATACCTTACATGTCGAGGGGAGCACTGTGGAAGAATGCTTCTGCCACTTAGAAAAAGAAAATACTGAAAAAAATACTTTACTAATAATTATGAGATAAAAGTCAAAACTATGAGATAAAGAAGCTATAATTGTCAGAAAACAAAGTCATAATCGTGAGAAAAAAATTAAAATGATGAGAAGTAATAATTTTGAGATACAGTATGAAGTCATAATAATGACAAAAAGTCATAATTATGACATAAAGTCAAAATAATGAGATTAAAAGGCACAATGATGGGATATAAAATCATAATTATGAGATATCAGAGTTGTAATTACGAGATAAAGTCATAATTATGGGATATAAAGTCAACATTATGAGATAAAAAGTTATAATTATGAGATAATTTATGAGAAAAAATCTCAAAATTATGAGACAGTCAATTATGAGATGTAAAGTCATAACAAAGATAATGATAGATAACAGTCATAATCATGAAATATATAAAATTATTATTATGAGATAAGTCATAATTATGAGATAAAAAGTTGAAAATATGAGAGTCATAATTTTGGGATAAAGTCATAATAATGAGAAGAAAGTAATAAAAATGCGATAAGTCATAATGAGAACATTCATAATTATGAGATGTAAAGTCATAAATTTAAGATATAAATCAAAATTGTGAGATTACAAAGTCGTGCTTATGAGAAGTAAAGGCAATGATGAGATTAAAAGCATTATGACTATAACTGAATATGATGCAGCACCACTACACATACAATGTTTATGTCAGAGAGAGAAAGCTGCAGAGTTTTAGCTCCATATCCAAACTTGGCCTTGGTGATTGTTTCGGAGCAGATGATGTACAGAACTGTCAGCCTGAGCTTAAACCAGCTCTTTTTCCTTTAATGTTGAGAAACGGCTTTAAACTCCTGGCTGCGATGTCTGTTGTTCCATGTGCTAGGACATATTTCTCTTCTCTGTTTGCAGATGGAAAAATTCTTTAATGGTGTCTCTGAAGGTGTTTACAGAATGTTTACCCTGACATGTAAGAGCATGATAAAGGCATGTTCTTTTCTGAAGGTTATGTGTCCCTGCAGAAAGGAGAGGAATCTATAAGAGAAGGTTTAGTCGTCCAATAAAAGACTCGGGCTTCTCTTAACTTAAACATGTTCATGAAGCCAATCTGAAAAGAAAGACAACCTTGTCGTGTGAATAATCAGTGATTAATAACATCAGCAGGATGCTCTTTGTCAGAAAAGCTTGTTCTTCATGTTGATGTTAGTGACTGGGCTTTAATGTGAGTAGAACATTTTCCTGTGGAAGGAACATATTTAATCATCGGTTTGTCAAAACATTTTAAACTTCAGACTTGAAGAATTTTGCTGCATGTGATTTATATATTCTAGCCTCTGCACAGGTCATTTATTTTATTATATATATATATATATAGATATATATATAGATATATATATATATATATATATATATATATATATATATATATATATATATATATATATATATATATAGATGTGTATATATAGATAGATAGATAGATAGATATATAGATATATAGATATATAGATAGATATATAGATAGATATATATATAGATATATATATGTATGTATATATATATATGTATAGATATATAGATATATATATATAGATATATATATATATGTATATATATATATGTATATATAGATATATATATATGTATGTATGTATATATACATATATATATATATAGAGAGAGAGAGAGAGAGAGAGAGAGAGAGAGAGAGAGAGAGAGAGAGAGAGAGAGAGAGAGAGAGAGAGAGAGAGAGAGAGAGAGAGAGAGAGAGAGAGAGAGAGAGAGATAGATAGATAGATAGATAGATAGATAGATAGATAGATAGATAGATAGATAGATAGATAGATAGATAGATAGATAGATAGATAGATAGAGATATGTATATATATATTTTTTATTTTATTATATATATATTTTTATATGTATTTTTTGGGCATTTTGTGCCTTTATTGATAGGAGAGAGACGGTGGATAGGCTTGTGAAAGGGGGTGAAAGAGTAGGGGAAGACACCCTGCAAACTGGTCACAGGCTGGATTCAAACCTGGACCGGCAGAAGCAAGTACATGAGGTGCCTGGTTGCTAACCACTCTGCCAAACCAGAACCCCATTTATTATAATTTTAAGTTTTACAGAAACAGCGCACAATTAAATGTACTTGGATCAAAGTTCTTGCAAGCTAATCTGAATTTGTTGTCCCTGGGAAAAAACAGTTTATACAAAACAGGGAGTACATAATTTACAATAACAGTAAGTTGAAAGTTTTTTTTTTTTAACAAGGTATTTTTTATTTTTTTTTAATAATGCTTAAAAACAAAAATACAATAATTCCAACTTTAAAATTCCAGCCAGATAGTGTTACAGATATGGACAAGAAAAAAAAATAATGATGATAATAATAATAATATTATTCATAATATTCATAATGATAATGACAATAATAATAAAAATACTACTACTACTACTATTACTACTACAACTACTTATAATAATAACTTTTATTATAATAAAAATAAGTTAAAGGGACTGTGAGGAGTTTCTAAGTAATTACAATAAAGTCTCACTTTTAGATATATGCCTGATTGAAATACACACTTTAAGATGAGTTTTATAGCATCAAAATAGGTTAGCTATAAATGCTATTCCTTAGCCTTCCGGTCGGGTCGGACAGAGCTGGACTGGCCTGGATACTCAACTTCAGGAACAAGACAATTAAACCGAGAGCAAATTTATATTATTCAGACACGTCTTGGAGCACTGGGCTTACGTAGCGATATATAGCCGGCTACAAAACTACGCTACTAAGTTTTCCAAAAATTGCTTGTTGTCACACATCAAAAACTACCGCTACGTAACTAGAAAGAGATACATTACCTCGTCGCTTTGCATCCTGTAAGTTGTTGAAAAAAGAAGTTGTAAAGCAATGCAGAGTTCTGAGGAAGGTCCGAGCTACATTCATTAGCATCACAACAAATGCACGCTTTGGCTTGTGGTGCATTCAAGTTGTAGTCTGAAGTAGGAATTTCTGGGTTCCGAGTAGGAAACTAAAACTGGAACGTCCCCCTTGTCAGAATTTCCAACTGGGAACTCTGTGAAACCTCGCCACCCCCGAGTTGACAATCAAAGATGGATGCCCCCAGTGTGAACAGTTATGTAGCTCCTGTAATAATCAATTGATTTGTACCTCTGACTGGGGTGTAGGGCTGAACGATTTTAGGAAAAGATTAAATTGCGATTTTTCTGACAGATATCGCGATTTCAATTCGATTCACGATTTTCTACAAATCAAGCTTTGGGATATTCACATGTAGGGCTGAACGATTTTAGGAAAAGATCTAATTTCGATTTTTCTGGCAGATACTGCAATTCACGAATTTTTTTTTTCAAATCAAATTTCAGTGCAAAATTCACTTTGTTTACAGTTCAGACAACAGTAAGGAAATAATTATGAAAAACACTTAACACATTATTCACCTTCAATAGTGATGATAAATAATCTGTTTTCATTAACTTCTAGTCCTAAACAGAGGCTTTGTGTTGTTGAACTGTTTATCAGCACTTTTAACATATAGATTGTCTACAAATTTGTAAAACAGTAATACTTGACACAACAGATCCTGAGTCAGCCCTACTGGGGTGTGTTGCTCTAGATCAGCTGTATACATAGTATTGTTAGACGTATACTTATAAAAATGCTGCCATAGTGATAATCACATTCTTCATGTGATATTTGTGAACAACAACGCAGGCATGCTAACAACAGCTAACAATAGCCTGGTAGATCAGCATGTTTTTTTCCGACTTCAACTGAAACGCCAATAAGTTGGAGATGATGCCACTCCCAGTTCCGAGGTTACTGGAACGCAGCATTACGACAGTCGCTGCGCGTGCTCATGGGTAACAGAGTCTTAATGTCGGTGGAAACAGATTCACCTCACAGTCCCTTTAAATATATCAGGCAAATAAATTAATAGAAATGATGATAATAATTATAAAAATGAAAAGCTACAGGATAAATAATGACAAACAGAGAGAAGGAAAGGAAATATGAATATGGCAATAAAAATAGGTGAATAAATGAAAATATCGATACAAAAACATGCTCAGACACATAAACAAGTGTACATAACATGTATAGATTGCCACATGACTGTTTAAGAAAAAAATCATAGGACGTCAAAATGACTCCATAAATTTAAACTTGCATTATATTATTTTTGATTTTGATCTAAAAATGTTAAATCTTTCAGTCCTTGTCAGGGCATTTAATTTTTGGAGTTTAAGTTTAAAGTGACTTAATAGAAACTGAGGAGTAAAACCAACAGTGAAAAATTCTTGAAAGTAAACTAGGAGACATTTGCACTTCATGTTTCTCTAAAACAAAGTATGAAGCATCCATTGCTCAAAGATCAGTCTGAAGAGCTGTTTAAAATGTTTTTATCAACATGTTAAATTCTTTTATTCAGTGTGAAAAATCCAGTTAAACTGATGTTTATGTAAAAGTGCAGTCAAATAACAAACAATAAAATCAAACACAGCTCCTAAGCTTCAGGCTGGAGGAGGTGGATGTAGGTCTCGAGCGTTAGCGCTACTCTTCCTCTTCCTCCTCTTCCTCCTCCTCCTCCACCACCTCTGCCTCCTCCTCCTCCTCCTCCTCCTCCTCTCAGACTCAGTTTGTCGGTGCTATCGGCTGATGTTTTGGCCCGTTGATGGAGATCATCGGAGATCGATGCAGAGGAGCGAGTTTCCCCTGACCCAGCTTGTCTGATGGGAAGCAGCAGCTCTGATCTGCCTCTTTAATCTGCTCCCACCAGCCTTTATAGTCTGTGTGTGTGCGTCTTTGTGTGGCTTTGTGTGTTTATGCCAAGATGTGTAATGTGTGCAAATACAGAGGCTGATTGTAGGCACTGCGGTGGGGAGAGTGAGGCTGGTGCTTTTTCTTTGTCCCTTTTTTATCACTGGATATATACTCCCTTAAGAATGCTTGGGAATGTAAAGTTGGTTGTCTATTTTTAAAACTATTTTTTACTCCTTGGCTTTTAACTATACATGAGACTCTGCTCCTGTTTTAGTCTTTTATGGTTTGTTTTTAGTTATTTGTTTTATTGCTTTTAAATTATTTTAAATTATTTTTAAAAAAACAACTAAACAACTCTTTTAGTGTTTATACCTGCTTTATTTTTTTCATTGTTTTAAGTAGCTTTATGTCTTGTTTATTTCTGTACACAAGAGGAGTTTAGTTTTAACCTGGTCAGAGTCTAAATAAAGCCAAAAAAAATCAACAGATATTAAAAGTATAATAAAACAATTTCAAGCACTTTTAAGCACCTAACAAGAATTTCAAGCATTTTTCAACAATGAAATTTCACCCTTTTTTCCAGCTGACAGTCAACCTTCAGCTGTATTAAAAGAATGTGGAAGTGTTTGGGAACGACAGCTACTCAGCCGCCAAGTGCTAGGCCATGTAAACTGACAGAGCGGGGTCAGCGGATGCTGAGGCGCATAGTGCGAAGAGGTCGCCAACTTTCTGCAGTCAATCGCTTCAGACCTCCAAACTTCATGTGGCCTTAAGGTTAGCCCAAGAACAGAGTGTCAAAGCAAAGTGTCGGATGCAGTGGTGTAAAGCACGTCACCACTGGACTCTAGAGCAGTGGAGACGCGTTCTCTGGAGTGACCAATCACGCTTCTCCATCTGACAATCTGATGGACCAGTCTGGGTTTGGCGGTTGCCAGGAGAACGATACTTGTGGGACTTCATTGTGCTAAGTGTAAAGTTTGGTGGAGGGGGGATTATGGTGTGGGGGTGTTTTTCAGAAGCTGGGCTTGGCCCCTTAGTTCCAGTCAAAGGAACTCTGAATGCTTCAGCACACCAAGACATTTTGGACAATTCCATGCTCCAACTTTGTGAGAACAGTTTGGAGCTGGCCCCTTCCTCTTCCAACATGACTGTGCACCAGAGCACAAAGCAGGTCCATAAAGACATGGATGACAGAGTCTGGTGATGTCAGGATGAACCTGACTGGCCTGCACAGAGTCCTGACCTCAACCCCACAGAACACCTTTGGGATGAATTAGAGCAGAGACTGAGAGCCAGGCCTTCTTGTCCAGCATCAGTGTGTGACCTCACAAATGCTCTTCTGGAAGAATGGTCAAAAATTCCCATAAACACTCCTAAACCTTGTGGACAGCCTTCCCAGAAGAGTTGAAGCTGTTACAGCTGCAAATGGTGGACCGACGTCATATTGAACCCTATGGATTAGGAATGGGATATCCCTTAAGTTCATATGTGAGTCAAGGCAGGTGAGCCAATAGTTTTGGAAACGTAGTGTATCTCGGAATAAGTTGAAAAATGTGCGGTTTTTACTCTGAAAACTTCTGCCATTTTTTCTGTCCTTTAAAGTTTAACAGTTATTTGAGTTTGGCAGGGAAGCTGTTGCATAAATTTACCTTGAGATGCTTTCACTTATACCTGAATATTTTTCAATAACTAACGGCCTCTTTGCTGCTGCACTAATTGGACGACGTGTTGATTTGGTTCCTTCGTATCTCCTCAAGGATTCGTTTGATGGAAGTTTGTTTCTCAACATTCAGCCGTTAAATGTAAAATCCTACATAGTTTACTAACACTTTAAACACTTGTTTGTGCTCTTCAAGCAAACACAGATATAAGTTTGTCTTTTAAAAGGCGTGACAAACATTTCCCCGCTCTCGTAGCTCTTGTTTTTTGGTCTTTCATGCTGCCTGTTTGTGGGGAGAGAATAGAAAATTAATCTCTGTGTATCACTCCGGCTGCCGCCGTTAGACGTATCACAGCGGCAATAAAAGCAGAGAAATTCCCCGTGGAGTAATGGAGGTGGAGTTGTTTGATGGTAATTATGTTTTCCCCACCTTTTCCCAGCCTGCCGGCGGAGGAGAGGATGATTCGCTTTGGGCTGTGTGTGTATAAATGGACGTGTGATTCAGTTAGAGTGCTGTGGGACTGCGAGACGGCGCTCTCATATAAGGTTAGACTGGAATTTATGATCCCGAGATGCGACGGGAGCTAATTTAGAGCAGCGGGAATGAAACCTGTAGACCGAGGGAACCATGATTCTTTCATTTTCAGCATTAGAGAACACACACTCTCACACACACTCGTTTTTTTTATTATCTGCATCCAGAATTTATGTCCTCTCAGTTTCTATCGGTTTTATTTCCGGTTGTGAATCGAGCAGATCTCTTACGTCTTTTCTGTCGTCAGCCAAAAGAGTTTGTATTCAGCTAATTTGTGATATTGGATTCTTTATTCAGCGTTTTATTCACTCGGCCCACCTGGCTCGTATCATAACCTTCTGCTGCTGCTGGCCACAGCAGTTTGTTACAGAAAAGGGCAAACGCTCCTCGGCTGAAAGGCTTTTTTAAACACTCATTTGGAGCTGGATGGAGGTGACTCGCCTTAAGTTGGTGGAATAACTCTTCACTTGTGTGAAGGAGCTGTTTTTGTTTTGTCTGTTGAATATTTTGTATTCAGCCGATCCTGAAATATTCAAGTTTAACCTGTTCAGCCCCTTTTTTTCAGCCTTCTGCTCAAAAATGACAAACTCACAAAGAAAAGAGTGTATCTCTGCAACCACAAGGTCTACTTGAATTATTTTGGTGTCATAATAAAGTAACTCTTTAGAGATTTGTCCAGATGTGGAATTATCAGTATATGTGTTACTGGGACAGAGTAAATGAAGATAGAAGTCAGGATCATTTGAACATTTTATCCTTGCCTAAGAAACAAGTTTTTATTGTGAATATCTCTTTGGAATGATGTAGTTGCAGCTTTAGAACTCTATGAATGAATATTAAAACATTTGAACATTACTTCTGCCAAGTTTGAGTCTGATAAAGTGATGCAGAGCAAAGTTAGAGAGGTTTTACTACAGAGTGGTCAGGCCCAATCTTGGCACAGTTTGGCTCCATTAGTCCCATTTGACATTTCTGATATACCAAACTTTAAATTTCACTTTTATGTCACTTTTGGTGTTTATTACACACAATTACAACAGTTTTTATCTTCTGCTTATCTGTGGAAGTTTTGTTTCTTTTTGAAAAAAATAAAGCAGAACTCTCTAGATTTTCCCATTCAAAGAAATCCATACAAATCAGCTCATGTTTGAATCAAAGTGAAACTGATTTGGATATTTGATAATTGATTTGCTTGGTGTTGATGTTATGTTTGGTGTGTGTAAAAATGGCTTTTATGGTTGTGTAGCTAAAACTTTGTTTAATTTGATGTGCAGCATGACTCTATTTCTACATGAATAGTTCACTTTTTCTTATGTTTTTGTTGTAGAGCATGAAGCATTCCTAAAATCTGGCACTTTGGGGCTGAACAGGTTAAATCTTTACTTAAAGGGATACGCCAACTTTTTTTATTTGAGTCTTGCCTCACTGCAGAGTCCATAACAAGCAGACTGAAGATGAAACAGTGAAGTGCGTAAAATAGAAGGTAGATTAATAATTTTCCAGGACATTTTACTTTATTCCTAATTTCCATATGTTTTCCATGACTGAAAAACTGGTCAAGCGTTTTTCCAGGTTTTCCAGGATGTGTGGGAGTATGATACCTTTGTAAAACTTCAAAGTTAAAATAAAATAGGTTACTTTTTCCAAGCTTTGCCGATCAGCTGTCCTGATATTCTGTGTGAACACCTCAGCCAGAGCACAGATCAGGATCAGAGGGAGAAAGGACTCTGATAAGTGTCGGGAAAAACTCCAATTCCGACGGTCAGAAAGGTCTGACTCCTCTGATTGACCCTCGCAGACCACCGACCATCTCTGCTGAAAAAGCATGAACCTGAACTAAATGGAGAGGAACATCTATTACGGCTCTTACCCCCTCATCTTTCAACTTCTGCTCTGCCCTTTTCTCTCTCCTGTCGGGGGGATTTTTCCCGGTTCACCTTCTGCATCAACAATCGCACTTCCTGCTTTATTCCAGACGATTGAGCGCTCGGCCGAGGCTCTGCCTCCATCTCTGAACATTCTGCGTCTTTTTTGTCATTTATCAGGTTCCAGTCTTCATTTTTGTCTTATTTTGGTCGGATTCATCTTATCTCCAGCATTAATGTTTCCTCATCCGATTCTGTTCTTTCTCATTCTTTGGCTGAAGGGAAATATTGGACAGCAAACTGAGCAGAGAAGGCAACAATATTTTGGATTTTCACACCATCCCTGCAATCTGTAAACTTTTAAACGAGCTTCCCCTCCTCCTTAGAAAAGCCCCTTCACCGTCCATTTTTAAATCTCTTCTTAAAACTCAATTTTACTAATTGGCTTTTAACACGACATGAGACTCTGCTCATGTTTTAGTGATTTATTGTTTGTATTTAGTTATTTGTTTTATTGTTTTTAAATTGTTTTTAAAAAACAACAAAACAACTCTATAAGTTTAAATATGCTTATTTTATTCATTGTTTTAAACAGTTCTATGTCTTGATTATTTATTCACAGCACTTTATTGCAGCTGTGATTGTTATTTAAGTGCTTTATAAATAAAGTTTAGTTGAGTTTTAACCTTGTGAGTGTCTAATTAAAGCAAATTCAAGCACTTTTAAGGACCTTACTAGAAAACAAGCATTTTCCACGATTAAATTTCACCCTTTATTAATTTTTTCAAACTTCACTTTTAATTGAGAAATTGCTTTTCTAACATTTGTTCTTTGTATTTATAACTGATTTTTTTATTTTACACATATATATGAGGAGTTCTTTTCCAAAATGCTATAAAAGCCCAAATAAAAAAATATGTATTACTCAGTGCTATTCTTTTGTATTGTACTACCTGCCCTATCAGCATTTAATGCAAGAAAGCTATATATCCCTGTTTAAGCTGCATTTCAAAGTTCAGTTCCCCAGCCAACCCAATGGTGGGTCTGGGTAAATAATGTCATTTTTCTAAATGAAAATGGATTTATAGCGTTTTGGAAAAGAGCTCTTTATATAATAATGTAGATATACACTTGTACATGAAAATAAGTTCTAAGGAAATTAGTTTACAAAAAAAGACATGTGTCTGATCCTCCTTTGATTCCACCCATCAACAAATCCCAGGAGTTTCCTCTCAGTCCACTCCTCGTTATTTTATGCATTCATTCATGTTTTATATTTAATTTCATTGTTTAAGTTTTAGATGTATATGTTAGAAGAGGCTCCCAAGTCTTATTAATTAGCCTTAGTTTTTTTATGAAGCCATTTTTACACACACCAAACGCAATGTCAACAACTAACAAATTAATTATCAATAATCTAGATGTGCTTCACTTTGATACAAACTTGTGTTGATTTGTGTGGATTTCTGTGAATGTGAAATGTAGAGAGTTCTGCTGCATTTTTTTTTTCAAAAAGAAACAAAAAAGACTAGTTTTAATTTTTTTTCTTTGAGAACTGCCACAGATAAGCAGAAGAAGATAAAAACTGCTGTAATTGTGTGTAATGACACTAAAAGTGACATAAAAGTGAAATATAAAGTTTGGTATATCAGAAATGTCAAATTGGACTAATGGAGCCAAACTGTGCCAAGATTGGGCCTGACCACTCTGTAGTAAAACCTCTCTAACTTTGCTCTGCATCACTTTATCAGACTCACACTTAGCAGAAGTAATGTTCACATATTTTTACATTCATTCATAAAGTTCTAAAGCTGCAACTGCATCATTCAAAAGAGATAATCACAATGAAAACTTGTTTTTTAGGCAAGGATGAAATGTTCAAATGATCCTGACTTCTATTTTCATTTACTCTGTCCCAGAAACACACGTACTGATAATTCCACATCTGGACAAATCTCTGAACTGTTACTTTCGAGCAGAAGGCTTTAAAAAGTGGACTCAAACTCACATCCCTCATTGTCTTTACCTCTGTCTTTTCCAGGCGGCCTCCCGTACGAGTTTAAGGTGGTGATCGCCGGGAACCACGAGCTGACCTTCGATAAGGACTTTATGGCTGAGCTGGTCAAGCAGGATTACTACCGATTCCCCTCGGTGTCCAAACTCAAACCCGAGGACTTTGACAATGTCCAGTCGCTGCTCACAAACTGTGTGTACCTGCAGGACTCGGACGTGACCATAAAGGGATTCCGGATATACGGAGCGCCATGGTAAGAGCACACGCTGTTCCCTCTTTCACGTTTTGTCTGCTCGTGCTGTGGGTTCCCCGAGGCGAAGGTGTGTCTGTGCGTCTGGCAGGTTTCCAGATCCCAGCCCTCACTGGTGTGCAGGGTGCTATTCCCAGCTCGCACGCTCCTTTATGAGCCGGAGACCTCGGCTTGCTCCCGGAGCTTACGTTACAGCGGTGTTTTGACACGGGGTTAAGTGATACGAGTGTTACCGGGACGCTCTGTCAATAGGCTCTCAGGTGTGGAAAGAAAGCAAGCAAACAAGCGGGGAGGAAGGAGAGCGTGAGGGAGAGAGGCTGCACTCGGAACAAAAACTACCCTGGCTAAGCTCAAAAAAATAAAGGCGACAATTTACATGCATCTTTTTAAGTATTCCCAACCATGGTTTTTTTTGAGTAAATCCTATCAGTTTTTAACATTTAGACTGACTTATTTATTTGAGTACAGCCAACACAATTTGTTTCGACCTCTTCAAGCTTTATTTAGTTGGTGTATCTTATTTTTTTTCGTTAAAAGTCACACTGTTATTTTGTTGTCAACTTGTTCAATTTAAGTTGTTACATATAACTTACATTACTAACTACAACAAAAGATAAGGCCACACTGCTGCAATTGCTGTTTTGAGTACTCCAACAAATTGATGTGAGTCAGAAAATGAACACAAAGCAACTTGTTTCTGTTCAAACACTTTATTATGGGAACCAATACTGGTATAACACCAAAGGTGAAGGAGTGGTCCTCTGAATTATATGAAGCTCTTTACCTTTTGTAAGCATATCAGACATACAGCACTGCACTCAAGGAGCAAAGAAAAACATTTTTTAAAAACAAATTATGCTGCAGGCAAATCAAATACACTTTAAATGCCCAAAATGTGTATGCCCAAAGGCATATGAAAGATGCATAAAGCTATTTTTCCAAAGCAAAACAAGTCGTTAAAGCCTAAAGCATACTGCTAAAACCATGTCAATGCTAAAGCAAGGTTAGCTTAACTAAAATTTACATCCAATGCTGTAAAAAAAAAAAAAAAAGTTTTTTCTAACTGTATGCTGGCACAGATAGTAGCTGTTGTGAACAAAAACACAGAGAAAGTGTGAATTTACCAAAAGTTCATAAATATTCTGTAGGAAATAAACGTCTCTCTCCCCTTGGCTCACATGAGGTGGCAGTCACTGCAGAACAAAACTCTTTTTCTGCACAGAGCATCACAGTTTTGTGATCATTGGATCATATTAGGGCTGAACAATTTTAGGAAAAGATGATATTTCAATTTTTATGACTGATATTGCAGTTTCAATTCAATATTTTCATCAAATAAAGCTTTAGTGCAATAGTCACTGTGTTCACAGTCTAGACAAGAGTAAGGAAATCAATGATCGAAAGCACATAACTTATTATTCGTCATCGAATATTGGTGATAAATTATCTGTTTTTATTATTTGAGGGATACTCCAACTTCTACTCCTAAGCAGAGGCTTTGTGTTGTTGACCTGCTTACCAGATAGGGCTGGGACAATACACTTTCTCCCGATTTGATTTAAATTGCGACTATGATATTGCCGATTTTTGCAATCTTTAGTTAGCTTTTTTAACAGCAGTGAACAAGATGAACAATGATGATACCTACAGACTATAACAGGAAAAATACACATCACATGTGAGTCTGTTTTTAGGATTTATTCAGCAATATTTTTAACCAGCTTTTTATACTCTCTCTTCAAAAGCCTGGACTGCATTTAAAAGTGGCATATCAACGCAGACTAAAATGAAGCATTTACATTTAGGGAAAAAAAACTACTTTTGGACAAAAAAATTGATTAAAAAATATCGTCAAACAAAAAATCCTGATACTTATGTGAATCTATTTTTTTCTCCCACCCCTATTACCAACACTTCTGTAAATGCAAGTTTTCTGCACAATTTTAAGACAGTATGTGTGAAATAGTTGACACAACAGATCCTGGATCAGTCCGGAGCGCTGCAGAAAACTGTAGCTTGATCACATGATTGCATTGTCTGAAATTGCAGTTTTCTGAAAACAGTAAATCTTTCAACCCTAGTTCAAATGTACTTAGAATTTTGACCACCAAACACGGCTCAACACTGCACGCTGTTTTCTGAAAGTCAGTAATGTTGATGGCAATTTTCTGCGTGATTCTATCCTGTACTGATTCTCAGAACGATACAGTACTTTTCAAGATCAAGATGTATTTGTTGTCATTATACCAACAGCACACAGTGGAACAAACTTATATTGCACCAGGCTCAAGACGCTAAGAATAGAATAAATAACATTTATCTAAGAAGAAGAAAAGTTTATGTACAATGAGATAGTTTGAAATGTTTGTCATAGACTTGAGCTTTGGTGCAGTACAGCAGTATGTACTTTAAAGTACAGTGTAAATTACTGTACTCCGTACTGTAGTGTGTGTATACTCGTGTTAATTTGGCTGGCAAATTATTTTCATCATAGTATTCATCAACAACTTTTTTCCCCTGCGAAAACTAGACTGTAACTAATGAAAACAAGAGCACATGGACAAAAAGTGAAACTAAACTAACTGACATTTTCATCAACAAATAAAAACTAGACTAAAATGTCTGACAGACTTAATCCAATCAGAGCTAATTTGGTCATGTAGAAAGTAGACACAAGTTAGGAATATATCCAATCACAGCTACTTTGGTTGTGTGGAAAGGTTGGATGAGTTCTTTTGATGAAATATAATTAGTCAAGTAAATTAACGCTGCATCTCATTGGATATTAAATTTACTTCTTAACTTATTAATGAGTTTTAAAGACTGCAGAGTTAGGCCTCAGTCCCAGTGTAGGTGTCCCGGTCTGACCTCGCCTGGCGTGTTTTGCTTTGTTTTGTGTTTTTCGAGTCTGAAACTTCCTTCGTCCTCCTGTGACTCCCTTCAGTCTCCGAGGCTCTCACGGCTCTTAAAATAACCGATTAGCTCACACCTTCTTCCGTCGGCGGTTATAATTAACAGGTCAGCGGCGCGGCTTCAGTGGGGGGGCGGGGGGGCAGGAGGAAGAGCAGAGCCTCCTCTCCCTCCATCCTCTTCCTTGTCTCCTTCCCTCTGCTGGAGGAAGGATGCTGCCCCCCCCTCCCTGGTGGCTGTTTAGTGTGAGGGCTGCTAAGTGTCTGTTGTGACAGCTGGGGGTCTCATGAGAGGCGGCGTGGACAGCTTGGCGGCCTCTCTCACCTCCTTCACACCCATATGGCATCGTGGCCCGCGGTCTGGTCCGCTTGTCCACTGTGAGGTCTCACTTAGCCCCGCAGTGACCCCTCACTTCATCAACAGCTCGCCGGCTCCTGGGTGGCCAAGCTCGGGAAATGTGGCGTGTTACGACCGCCTGATAAACTCTGCTGATGATGCATTAAAACACGATAACTTATTAGGCCATTAATTTGATTTACTGCTTTCTATTGTGGAAAAAATAAAACCTTTAGTTAACGCTTGACCAAACAAGAGCACAGAGCTATAACTTCAAAAATATATGGAAAAAAAAGGTGAAAAATAAGATAGAATTTGAGAAAAGAGTGTGTAATTTATCTGTCGATGATGCATTAAGACAGTCACTTTTTAGGTCATAAATTTGATTTACGCATCTGCTTTCTGTTGTGGAGAAAATAAATCCCTTAGTAACGCTTGACTAAACAAAAGCTCAGAGCTTAAACTAAATTGAAACAGAAACAAATGGGAAAAAAAAACAAAAATAAGACAGAATTTGAGAAAAGATTGTGTAATTAATCTGCTGATGATGCATTAAAACACAAGTTATTAGGCCATAAATATGATTGACGCATCTGCTTTCTATTGTGGAAAAAAAAAAAAATCCTTCAGTTAATGCTCGACTAAACAAGAGCTCAGGGCTTAAACTTCAAAAATTAAAACAGAAACAAATGGAATATTTAAAAAATAAAACAAAAATAAAACAGAATTTGAGAAAAGATTGTGCAATTAATCTGCTGATGATGCATTAAAACAGTGGTTCCCAACCTTTTTTTGTCTTGTGTACCCGCTGAGTAGGGCTAGAAAATTTAGCGATTATGTTGATTAATTCAAATCATTTTCTGCAGAAGATTTAAAATTAAAAATCAAGATTTTTTTCATTCACTTAAATTGTAAGTTATTGCAAAGTTTGAAAAAATATATATACTGAAATTTTACAGCATTCATGATAGTGGTCCTGTCAGGTTTTGCACAAGCACTTTAATTGCTTGTATTTATTTTTTTAAAGTAGGTTAAATATTGATCAGAGAGAAACATGTTTTTTTGTTTGAGAGGGAAAAATCGATTAAAATCATAATTGAGTTTTGTGGGGAAAAAATCTGGGATTTTCATTTTAGGCCATATCACCCAGCCCTACCCCTGAGTCTTTTTGTCACACTATATGTAGAGCTATCAGTAGTTTAAAAAAACTGATAGATTAATTATGACCTGTAGTTAATTAATCTAATTAATCTATTTTTTAATCTCACTTTCAAAATTGCTGAAAAAAGCCTCAACTTGAGTTTTTTTCATTGAAATTCATTAGATTATTGTGGCAGATCAAAAAATTGTTCTACACTCCCAAAAAACTGAAGCACAAGAAGCCCATAAACACATAAAGACTCTGCACCTTTAACGACCCAATGAGGGGACAGAGGCGGAGCTGCAGACGTGACGACAACAGGAAGTGACTGCATGTTTGAAAACAGCAGGGGTGTGTAAAGGTGATCTCTGTGGATGCAGAAAGATCTGCTGCTTTATCAGAAATGGACTCGATTTCTCCTTCAAAAGAGGAGAAAAGAACGTCACTTCAAGCTTTCTTATGGAAATCCTGATTTTGCTCTTCTCCTGACCGGGGATCACCACTGGGAACCGAGAGAGACACAGAAATGCTGCGCTAACAACGCTGAGCCGTAGTCATGGTTACCCTACAAAATCAAATATGTCCTCCTCAGAAGTTTACCAGGAGAACTTGGCAGGTTTTGTCTTTGACGAGATTCATGTCACATGGGGCAGATGACACATCTGTTTTGAATCATTTAATGTGAGATAAGACAACAGACTAAGGACTGGCGTACTTGTAGTTTAAGCTAACGGCTAACAACAGGGTCGAGCTGCTACATCATGCTGTGGCTTGTTGTGGTTGGTCTATTAAGAGTGTGTTCCGTTTTAATAAATTACAGCGTCTTGCCAAAAGAGTCACAAAAGACACTAAATCAAGAAATGAGTTTTTAAGTGAAAAAATTTACACTGGCCGGAGTTTGATGTTCAATTAAAACAAATATTAAGTGACAAACTTCTTTGGATTCCCCGATTTTTGACCCCAGAAAATGTCACTATCACGGCTTCCAGTTAACAAAAATCAAACTCGCCACGTTTGGATTTATTGACCTACGCTATAAAAGCTAGCATACCTCCTCTTTTGTGTTAAGCAAAATCAACCAAACTAATTTTTTGGTCTGCAGACTGCGTTAACTGAATCAGTGTGATTCTCTGAATCAAAAGAAGCAGCAGGTTTTGCTTCTTCATCAATGACTCTGCAGGTTTTCTCCTGCACCAGACAGACGTTTGGCAGCATGACACACTTTCAACGGCAGCTACTTTGTTAATCGAACCATCATTCAGAGGCATGTTTTAAAGGTCGTATTTACCAAAATGACTCCCTACTGCTGAGCTTTTCAGACACAATCACTTCTATAATCATGAGCAGCAGGTTGTCAGTGCAGCGTGTGGCCATCAGCAGATAAAGATTGTGATTTATCAACAGGAAACTCTTCATTTTCCGTTTAGTACTTTGAACACATCCACGCCTGCTGCTCTAAAT
Source organism: Scarus forsteni (assembly GCA_036419115.1). Taxonomy (NCBI): domain Eukaryota; kingdom Metazoa; phylum Chordata; class Actinopteri; order Labriformes; family Labridae; genus Scarus; species Scarus forsteni. The sequence goes on from JAZDUH010000443.1 coordinate 3,772,188, forward strand.
CAGCACACACAAACCCAAACATGCTTTCACATCCCATCAGTGAAAATCTAAACTTTCCCACGCTGAAAGTTTCATCTTTTTATCTTTAAAAACGGAGGAAGAAAAGCCAGATCTGAACCCCAATCTTCAGGGATGGAGGTGGATTTGAACAATCTCTTCCTCTCTCACACTCGTTTTGCTTTAACATGCTCACGCTGAAGCTATGCCGATAAGTAGCCTCGGTTAATTAATCTCAAAAGAGTTTCTGAAAAAGACAAATGCAACAGCGAGAAATATTGCTCTGGAGGTGAAGTTGCCCCAAATATTTGAGTCCAGGCTCTTTCCAAAATTTAATTTACTGCACGACAAAGGTGAAATTTGATTTCAAATAAAGAATTAAAGATAAACTTTTTTTTTTTAAACAAGGTATTTTTATGGGTTTTTTTGAATAACACAGAGTAGAAATACCCCCAACTCTGAATTAACAGCCAGACAGTATTACAGATAAAAACACATAAAAAATAAAAGAAATACAACAAATAAGGTAGATAGATCAATAATAATTATTTACACTATATTGCCAAAAGTATTCTCTCACCTGCCTTGACTCTCATATGAACTTTAGTGACATCCCATTCCTAATCCATAGGGTTCAATATGACGTCGGTCCACCCTTTGCAGCTATAACAGCTTCAACTCTTCTGGGAAGGCTGTCCACAAGGTTTAGGAGTGTTTATGGGAATTTTTGACCATTCTTCCAGAAGAGCATTTGTGAGGTCACACACAGATGTTGGATGAGAAGGCCTGGCTCTCAGTCTCTGCTCTAATTCATCCCAAAGGTGTTCTATCGGGTTGAGGTCAGGACTCTGTGCAGGCCAGTCAGTTCATCCACACCAGACTCTGTCATCCATGTCTTTATGGACCTGCTTTGTGCTCTGGTGCACAGTCATGTTGGAAGAGGAAGGGGCCAGCTCCAAACTGTTCCCACAAAGTTGGAGCATGGAATTGTCCAAAATGTCTTGGTGTGTTGAAGCATTCAGAGTTCCTTTGACCGGAACTAAGGGGCCAAGCCCAGCTCCTGAAAAACACCCCCACACCATAATCCCCCCTCCACCAAACGTTACACTTGACACAATGCAGACCCACAAGTATCGTTCTCCTGGCAACCACCAAACACAGACTCGTCCATCAGGTTACCAGATGGAGCAGCGTGATTCATCACTCCAGAGAATGCGTCTCCACTGCTCTAGAGTCCAGTGGCGGCGTGCTTTACACCACTGCATCAACGCTTTGCATTGCACTTGGTGATGTGAGGCTTGGATGCAGCTGCTTGGCCATGGAAACCCATCCATGAAGCTCTCTGCACTGTTCTTGAGCTAATCTGAAGGCCACATGAAGTTTGGAGGTCTGTAGTGATTGACTCTGCAGAAAGTCGGCGACCTCTTTGCACTATGAGCCTCAGCATCCGCTGACCCCGCTCCCTCAGTTTACGTGGCCTACCACTTGGTGGCTGAGTTGCTGTCGTTCCCAAACACTTCCACGTTCTTATAATACAGCCGACAGTTGACTGTGGAATATTTAGGAGTGAGGAAACTTCACGACTGGATTTGTTGCTCAGGTGGCATCCTATCACAGTTCCACGCTGGAATTCACTGAGCTCCTGAGAGCGACCCATTCTTTCACAAATGTTTTTAAAAGCAGTCTGCATGTCTAGGTGTCTGATTTTATACACCTGTGGCCATGGAAGTGACTGGAACACCGGATTCTGATTATTTGGATGGGTGAGTGAATACTTTTGACAGTAAAGTGTATTTGATATGCTGATATTATTTTATTCATCATATTTGAAACTGATATTTCTGGTCCAGAGCACAATCGCTGTACTTAACAAAAATAGACTTTCAGTGTTACAGTATATTTTTGAGAGGAAAGATGTGAACAAGAAAAACAGCATTTTTAACTTTAAATATACCCATGAAATGATGACAGGGTGTATCAATATCAGACCGATTTTCCAGCTGATATATGACTGATAGATTGCCTTTAAATATCCCGTGCGTCCCTAACTATTGTATATTAAAATCTCTGATTTGCCACTAAAATTGTTGACACATTTTTGGGCCACAGAATGTTGTGATAAATTGTTGAATCAACATTTTCGTACACCTCTAATATAAAGTGATAAACAATTAAAATAAGACAGTTTTTTCTAAACTTGCCCAGTGGTGCAGCAGGTAGTGCTTCACAGCAAGAAGGCTGCTGGTTCAGTCTTCAGTTGGTCAGGGAGTTTGCATGCTCTCCCCGTGCATGTATGAGTGTCTGTCAAACATCCCTCAGTTTTCATTTAAAAGGCCAAAGAAATATTTTTTAAAAATATATAGAATTCTGGTTAGTGGTTTCTCTCCCTCCAGAGACAGAGCTTTGAATTGATTGACCTCATCTTCATTTAATATGTTGTTATTAATCTAATTTCAGCTGAAAAAGCTGCAAATAAATGATTCTACTTTTTTTTAAAATTAAACTATTTCCTCTTCCATATAAAATAAGATGTCAGACTAACAGTCATCTCTCTGCTACAGGAAAACTCAGATTGAGCTGTCCGTGCATGAACCCAAACATCGTGAATAATGAAGGTTTCCTGTTATGAAATATCCTTGAGCTCTCATTGTGAGAATAAATAGATGATAAAAAACATTTTGTAGGTGAGGAGAATTCAAAGTTTCCAAGGCTGCTGCTAAAGACTGCTTCATTATTAATTAAGCTAATGATTATTTTTTGGTAATTAAAATCATTTATTTCCGCAATTCCCTCCATTTCTGAGTCCAAGGTTGGTCTTTTTCTTCTTGATTTTAATATTTCAAAGAATAATAAACCTAATATAAAATTGATTTACGTGATTTAAATACTAGAAAGCAATGAATGCTCATATTTCAGAACTCAAAATGAACCTTTAAGACAAAAACCCTCCGTTATAAACACTTTAAATCCCAGTGCAGTAAACATTGTTGAGATTTCCAGATGTTCATTTCATCCTTTTCTTCAACGTGTGTATTTTATTTATCAAGCAATTCATATTCTGAGACATTTATTGATACTTTATCACTCTGTTTATTGATCATCTTTTAACAAAGTCAAACTTGCTCTGACTTCTTTGTGTGCGATGAAGCATCGTAGCATGAAAGACACACAACACTCCGTTTAATGACAGATGCTCAACAGACCAAATACCTGAACCTCCTCCTCTCTCACTCTCCCACACACTCACAAAAACACTCCTACACACCCAAAAACGCACACACACACAAGCTGAGGCTTCTGCACTGTGTCAGTCAAACCTCTCCAAAAAACCTTTGGACAGTTTTTGATTTTATTCACATCGTTAACTCTTCTGCTCAAGGCAACAAAGTTTCTGCTTTTTTATTTTCTATTTTTAATTTAAGGAGGTGAGCCTCTGTTTCTTTGCCCTTTTCAGATTGTAAAAGTTGGTCTGACCTTCCTGCCGTTTGATAACTTTTGATTTTTGCTTTCGCACGTTTGTGGTGGAGTTAGATGAAGTTCAGTCTTATTTCTTTATGGCAGTTTGGCGGAGAAAGTGTTTCATGGATTATTCTAGATTTCACAACACTTTTTTTTAACTTGGTTTTAGTCTTTTGCCTAAAATATGTTTAGGGTCTTACCCATCATTTTGTCATCTGAATTGATTTAATTTTAGTTTTAATTGATAATAAGTCTTATTCTAGGTTCGTATTTATTGGAAAATAAGACCATCCAGTTAAATGTTATGTTGTTGGTTGTTTGAATCTGGATATTTATTTCATTTTTCAGTTCAATATAGCACCTTAAAAATTAGCTGTTTTTATTCTGAAATATTTTATTTAACTTGAGATGTTTGAGATTGAAATGTTAAATTTCAGTTCAGTAAAGCACTGTAAGCACTTTTATTTGGAGATGTTTTATTCTGCTTAATGTTTTAGTTTGAATTTCTACATTTCTTTCACTGAAGCACTTTAAACACTCTGAGGTATTTCTTTACATCTGATATTTGTTTAAAAATCATTTACATTATATAGAAGTTACGGAGGGTGACAAAATGGTGACCTCATGGCGCTAAAGGTGACACTATAAAAAATTTGGGTGCACCTTAAAAAAAAATTTAGGTGCACCGTTGCAAGCAATGCAAAAAGTTAGTCTGGAGCCCTGTTAGTTACTGTCTGGTTTTCGTTAGGGAAAACGGTTTCTCATCGTCAAAATGAAGGAAATCTTTGCAGATCGATTGGTGAATGTTTTGTCTAAATGCTAACACACTGTTGTTTTCTCAGCCTTTAAACTAAATCCTCTTGATGACCGCACTGTTGTTCAGGCTAAATGAGCAGCTTTGAAGACATTTGAATGTGAAATGAGCTGAAGTTTCTGTGTAATAGACGCAATCAAGAATCGTGACAGAAAAATCCCGGTGATACAAGCAGCCGTGCGAGCAGTCCCTCACTCTGAGGTCAGACTTGAGCGTAACAACAGTGACGGCAGGCTGGTTTCAGAAATGTGAGGAATCCTGCTGCTTTAACAGACGCTGATAAGCTCCGCTGACTGATTCAGACCAGAGAGAGAAAGAGGAGGGGGAGTCTCTCTCCTTTGCTCTGCAGGGATTAACCTGTTTTGTGATTCTGGACTTGACCACAACTTAACTCCGCGGTCGAAGGTCAAACTGTTGCTGCTCCCTCTGCTGCCTGCCCCCCCTCCTCTCTTTTCCCTCGTGCACAGGGGGACCCTCTCGCCTCGTATAACTCCTGCTCTCCTGCTGAATGTGAGGTTTTATTCCAAATATTTAGGGCCCTATTGTTCCTGCTTTGTTTCTTTCTTCCTTTCATGATTATTTACTGGGGGGGGGGGGATAAACCTTACTTTGAGCCCCTAAACATGCTCAGAAACTCACCAAAATCGGCACACACCTCAGAATGGGTGAAAAATTTGATAAAATGAAAAAAATTAACCCCCTACATGCCAAAATGTGCTCTCTAGCACCACCAGGAAACACTAAAATGAACCTTACGGCCACTAGGAATGTCGTAGAGAGATCAAACCAACGCCAAAATGCAGGTCCCATCAATGCCGACAAATCTCGTGCTGTCACCTCTGACCTATCTCAAACAGGAAGTTGTTAATTTGCCCTTCAAAAAAAATTTCATGGGAAAAATATGCCAAACGGAAAAATTATCTCCTCCTAGACGTAAATGGTGTCAGCTTGAAAGGTGGACAGATGAGAGAGGAGACATTGATGAACAAAGCTTATGAAGGGATTTGTTTCTTCTCAAACGGTTTCTGAATGGCGAGCCCTCAAAGTTGGTGAACCCCAAACAAGCCCTTGCTACTCCTCCCATTTAAATGAATGGGAGAGGAAAAATTAGAGTCAGACATCCTGTGTCAGTTAGGCCTCTACAGACAAAACAATAACTCCTACAGCTTTAAAACTGGCACGGTTGGATTCCTGACAAAATTTACTATAAAATGTGTAATGTTTGTATGGATTTGGTCAAAATTGTGGCATCTGTGAAAAAATGTTCAGAGTTATTGTTGCTCTGCTGCAGAGGCCAGTTGGGATGATGTCACTCCGTGATTGACAGTTGAGTGCAATATGTGCAGTGTCCCAAAAACTATTTTGATTTCCTTCCACGTTACCTCATGTTTACAGTAAAAAAGTGTTTCTACGGGAACTCAAACCTGCTTCTGATGCACTGATGAGGACTCTGGGACTGAAAGGTAGATGTGACAAAATAGAGTTCAGAATTCTTCTATATACTTACATTTTAAAAAAGGTAATTTATGCTATTTTGCAGGAACTGACTGCAGTTTTGCCCACTTTTTATTTTGCACTTGAAAGTTATTGCTCTTGAAAGTTGCAGAATAGAAAAACAAAAGAAGCTTATGAGAAGAATTTTGCTGCTTTCCTCTCACCGTTACCTTTTTACAACTTTTTAAAAGTTGTTCTACCTGTACTACAACCAACCTTCTTATTATTTTCATCAATAAAAAGTAAAGTGTGTTGTAAAGTTAAACAAATACTTAGGGACAAAGTGTTGTAAAGCAGTAAAATGATTGGCCTGTATCTCATATATTCATTGTTGTAAGCGTTAAGGGACCTTTTCTTTTCTTTTACATATATATATATATATTTTTTTTTTATTTTATTTATTTATTTATTTTTTTTTGACTAATTGATATTGGCATCAGCTTCAAAAAATCCATATCGGTCAGGCCCTACTTCCAGTATACTTAATGAGCATATGTCTGTTTCTTCTGTACATTTAATCCTGAGTTTCAAACGTTCCTTTCCTCTCCTCCCTCCCTCTAACTCCACCTTTAAGAGTGAAACTACATTGTTTGGAGGCTTATGCAGAAGCTAAATCAGTCCCCCGGCTCAGTGTGTGTGTGTTTTACGTGTGTGCTTCCCAAAGGCGGCAGATTAAATCTGACTGCCCTCATTTGACTCCGTGAAGCTCACCTCGGGGGGGGAAAGCCTCCAGGGCCAAATGCAGATTTGTCATTTGCAGATTTTATTTTATTCATGTATTCATTTTTCACTGTAAAGGTCAGCGGTGAGTGTGTGTGTGAGGAAAAGAGAGAGCGGGGGAACATGGTGGTGATGTTTGAATATCAGCTCTGTTAGCCCTGGTTTTCATTACAATGAGGCAGAAACTCTCATTTCTCTGTTTTACCATCCACGTTGACAAAAGTTTGTTGACACTGACAAAATTTTCCCACTTTGGCTTTTGGTAAACTGAAACTAGGGATGTAACGGTATGAAAATTAGTTATCATTATTATCGCGGTATTGTTGCAGTGTGCTCAAAAAACTACTTAAACACAGTCTTGCAATCATTGAACCACCTTAATTTTATATTTTTAATAGGTCTTTTTGTCTTTTTTGTCAATAAATGTGTCAGGAAATGTCCTATCAGTAAATTTTTCACTCTTTTTTTTCAAGAGCTTTTTTTTTTTTCAAAGCTTGGTGTTTACATTTGTCTCCGTCACTGAGATCTGACATTTGTGTCAGCTGCTTTTAGCTTAATCACCCCTAAGTCACCTCTTGGTCGGCGCCAGCCTCCATCAGTTTGTGTTGGCTGTCTGCCCGCCCCACACACACATTCACACTCACTCACACACACACACACACACACACACACACACACTGTTTTCTCTGTCAGTGTGAGCACATGGCAGCCGTACCTCCAATGAGGTAATGGGTCCTGACAAATGTCCGTCACCAAGAAGTCAAGGGCTCGGTGCCCTCACTCTGCAGACGAGTTTGTTTCTCCATGTCACGCTACGATCAACGCCATGAAGGGAACTACTGAAACAGAATTTATTTTCAATGTAACTTTAAAGTAGGGCTGGGCGATATAGCAAAAAAATTGAATCTTGATTAATTTTTTTCCATTGAAATCCGATGAACGATTTTAATCAATTTTTTTCTGTGTAAAAAAACACAATTAAACATTATTTAAAATATCCATCTTTTTTTGGATGACAAAACATCAGTATTCAACTGTATAGGCAATATAGCTATTGCTTAGGTAATTTTAACAAGAACACTTGCTTGGGCATTGCATTGAAATGTATAAATGAAAACTGGAGAAAAAAAAGGAATTTATAAATTACAACTAACGAAAACAAAACATTAATTATTCTCCATGGAAGTGCCAGCATAGACCAGAAGAATAACAAGAACAGCACCATTATATATAACTAACTTTGAGCTTCTGTGCAGGTATTTCTACCAAAAAAGAAGTAAGCAATCTTCTTTATGTACAGTGCAGCATCACTGTGAGTTTTGACACAGTGCGGTGATCAAACACAATTTTAACGGTAATTAAAATAAACAACAGTAATATGAACTGTGTGAAATTTTACGCCGGTCTGTTATTTTACCGGTAACCTGTTACAGTCCTACTTATAATGAATGTTACATTCCTACAATCATTCAATCATCTGTCAGGTTTGCTTTTGAAAAATTCTGCCCATTGCAAAAACTTTCCATTAGCTGGTGAAACATTTGCTTTCTGCCCTTGACTCTGGGTGTCAGTCTTGGTACACTATATTGTCAAAAGTATTCACTCACCTGCCTTGACTCCCATATAAACTTAAGTGACATCCCATTCCTAATCCATAGGGTTCAATATGACGTCGGTCCACCATTTGCAGCTATAACAGCTTCAACTCTTCTGGGAAGGCTGTCCACAAGGTTTAGGAGTGTTTATGGGAATTTTTGACCATTCTTCCAGAAGAGCATTTGTGAGGTCACACACTGATGCTGGACAAGAAGGCCTGGCTCTCAGTCTCTGCTCCAATTCATCCCAAAGGTGTTCTATGGGGTTGAGGTCAGGACTCTGTGTAGGCCAATTAGTTCATCCACACCAGACTCTGTCATCCATGTCTTTGTGGACCTGCTTTGTGCTCTGGTGCACAGTCTTGTTGGAAGAGGAAGGGGCCAGCTCCAAATTGTTCCCACAAAGTTGGAGCATGGAATTGTCCAAAATGTCTTGGTGTGCTGAAACATTCAGTGTTCTTTTGACTGGAACTAAGGGGCCAAGCCCAGCTCCTGAAAAACACCCCCACACCATAATCCCCCCTCCACCAAACGTTACACTTGGCACAATGCAGTCCCACAAGTATCGTTCTCCTGGCAACCACCAAACCCAGACTGGTCCATCAGATTGTCAGATGGAGAAGCGTGATTGGTCACTCCAGAGAACGCGCCTCCACTGCTCTAGAGTCCAGTGGCACTTTGTGAGGCTTGGATGCAGCTGCTCGGCCATGGAAACCCATCCATGAAGCTCTCTGCACTGTTCTTGAGCTAATCTGAAGGCCACATGAAGTTTGGAGGTCTGTAGTGATTGACTCTGCAGAAAGTCGGCGACCTCTTTGCACTATGAGCCTCAGCATCCGCTGACCCCGCTCCATCAGTTTACGTGGTCTACCACTTGGTGGCTGAGTTGCTGTCGTTCCCAAACACTTCCACGTTCTTATAATACAGCTGACAGTTGACTGTGGAATATTTAGGAGTGAGGAAACTTCACGACTGGATTTGTTGCTCAGGTGGCATCCTATCACAGTTCAACGCTGGAATTCACTGAGCTCCTGAGAGCGACCCATTCTTTCACAAATGTTTGTAAAAGCAGTCTGGCCATGGAAGTGACTGGAACACCTGATTCTGATTATTTGGATGGGTGAGTGAATACTTTTGACAATAAAGTGTATTTGATATGCTGATATTATTTTATTCATCATATTTGAAACTGATATTTCTGGTCCAGAGCACAATCGCTGTACTTAACAAAAATAGACTTTCAGTGTTACAGTATATTTTTGAGAGGAAAGATGTGAACAAGAAAAACAGCATTTTTAACTTTAAATATACCCATGAAGTGATGACAGGGTGTATCAATATCAGACCAATTTTCCAGCTGATATATGACTGATAGATTGCCTTTAAATATCCCGTGCATCCCTAACTATTGTATATTAAAATCTCTGATTTGCCACTAAAATTGTTGACACATTTTTGGGCCACAGAATGTTGTGATAAATTGTTGAATCAACATTTTCGTACACCTCTAATATAAAGTGATAAACAATTAAAATAAGACAGTTTTTTCTAAACTTGCCCAGTGGTGCAGCAGGTAGTGCTTCACAGCAAGAAGGCTATATGCTATATGATGGCATGTAGGATATTTGCAGAAATCCAATATCATGCATCCCTATGTTAACGCCTGAAATGACATCCTCTCTACTGAAATTATTCACATTTTTAAACCAAATGTTTCAAATAACACTCATTTTATTAAATATCAGATATTACAAAAGCTGAAGCCTTTTTCTTTGACTTTTCCTAAAAGCTTTGTTCAAACTGAAACATTTCCATTTGTCTGCAGAGTGAAATTAATTACAGCAATGCTTCAAAATTAATGAGTTAATGATTTATTGATGTTAAAATGTGGCACCTTTACTTAATGAGTCATGAAATAAAAGTCGCCGAGCATCTGTTAACAGGCTGTACGTGATGAATGCTCCTGCTGCTGCTGCTGTTTGAGTCTCATTGCTGTTGTTTTTTTTTCTGGCGCCTCATGGTCCTGATGCACCCATGGGTGCTGCTGCAGCTGCAGGTGGTCGTCAGGTTACAGATGCGGGAGGTTCAGACAGTGTGGAGCCTCCTGCAGCTGGTGATGAAGGCTGAAGGAGGAGGAGGTTTGTTTCTGTAGCTTGTGTGAGTGAACTCTCTCCAGTGTGTCAGAGACTGAATGAGAGGGTGAAGTGATGGATTTATCATGGCGCCCTCGCTCTCTCACGGGGTTAAATCACTCACCGTCAGGATTCCCAGCATCCTGGAAAACCTGGAGAAAACGTAATGAAATGTAGGAAATAAAGTAAAAATGTACTTGGTAACTAATGCACACTGAACCATAGAATGTGAGTAGATAAAATAATGCAAGGTAAGGAATCATTTATTTTTTTATTTATTTTATTTAACCAGGAAAATCTTAATGAGATAAAAAAAAAAATCTCTTTCAAGAGTCATCAAATGCATAAAGCAAGAATGTAGTACATTGAGAGAAAAGTCACAATTTCAGACAGGATTAAAACTAAATAATATACTTAAACTTAAAAAAAAATAGGCTACTTAAACAGTAAATCAGCAAAATCCATATCTTTATAAAAAATATTTATTAACTTTTTCAGCCCTTTTTTTGAACATGACATACTCATAAAGAAAAGAGTGTATCTCTGCAACCACAAGGTCTATTGAATTATTTTGGTGTCATAATAAAGTAAAACTTGAGAGATTTGTCCAGATGTGGAATTATCAGTATATGTGTTACTGGGACAGAGTAAATTAAGATAGAAGTCAGAATCATTGGAACATTTCATCCTCCCCTAAGAAAAAACAAGTTTTTATTGTAAATGTCTTTCTGGAATGATGCAGTTGCAGCTTTAGAACTGAAAATGAATGAATGACAAAATATATGAACATTACTTCTGCCAAGTTTGAGTCTGATAAAGTGATGCAGAGCAAAGTTAGAGAGGTTTTACTACAGAGTGGTCAGGCCCAATCTTGGCACAGTTTGGCTCCATTAGTCCCATTTGACATTTCTGATATACCAAACTTTATATTTCCCTTTATGTCACTTTTGGTGTTCATTACACACAGTTACAACAGTTTTTATCTTCTTCTGCTTCTCCATTGAAGTTTTTGACTGTTTTTAAGAACAATAAATACATTTTTTTGTTTCTTTTTGGAAAAAATCAAGCATAACTCTCTTTATTTTCCCATTCAAAGAAATCTATACAAAGCAAAGTTTGAGTCAAAGTGAAACAGATTTGGATATATGATAATTAATTTGCTTGGTGTTGACGTTGCGTTTGGTGTGTGTAAAACTGACTCATATGGTTATGGAGCTGAAACTTTCCCATTAATTTGATGTGCAGCATGACTATATTTCTACATTAAAACTTTGCTTTTTCTTATGTTTTTGTTGTAGAGCATCAAGCATTCTCCAGTACTTTGGGACTGAGCAAGTTAAAAAAAACCCAGAGTAAATAAAGATAAAGGATAAATGTATAACATTAAGACACTACTTTAAAACCAGACTAAGGAGACAGCTATCAGAAAGTGTTCATGCCTGAGAGTTAGAAATAAACAAACTTTAATTTCAATATGATTTGGTGGAGCTAACTAGAGATATTGTTCAACCTTTTATCTTCTTTTTAAGAAGACTAGATTAACCTGAGAATTTCCCACACAAATACAGCATCTTCAGTTGGTTGTGTGACAGTTAAATCTGTGGCTGTGATTGAGCTCCTCTATGATAAGTTTGTCATAATTTATAAGAATGTCAGGAAATGTGTGATATTTAATAGATTTGTTAAAATCATAGACACCTTGTAAATCAGACCTCTGGGGCAGAAGAGGCATAAACATAGCAATTTTGTTAATGTACAAAATATAAGAGCAACTGTAGAAAAGATAACCTGACACACCAGATGGACAGCTCCATATTGGAAATATTTCACTAATCCATCTGGGAAGGAGCCCTGTGAAAATGTTTTCAGGGGCAGCCACTTCAAAAACAACAGCAGCTTGTGATTGGATGATTGTTCGGCTCATCACAGACCAATTCATATTAAGCAGTGCTTCTATGATGTAGCACATGTAGCGGCTATACGAGCGGCTAACAGCTAACAAGGGCAAACAACAGTTAAGAGCAGTAAGCCGTAGTGGCAAACGGTCCTGAACTGTTGTTTGCCCTTGTTGGCCGATAGCTTAACTACCTTAGGACTATCGTTTCACATTAAATTATACCACACAGATGTATCATGTCACACTTATATGTGACATGAACCTCGTCAAATCCCTTCGAAGTAATCTTGTGAGCAGAGCATATTTCGCTACATAACACTTAATAACCATGATGACCACAGGCTAACTGGCATTAGCTGCCATTATTTTCAAACACTTCCTGTCAAGTCACTTCCTGTTGTCGTCACTTCAGCTGCTCCCTCCTCTCTTCCCTGATTGGGCTGTTAAGCATTTAGCCAAGTGAAACTGTTGGACAATGGAGGCTGGCAAGACGGAGATGCAGGATTTCAGATCAGGCAGGTCCGCCTGCTCTGCAAGGCTAAAGAAAAGGAAGAAGGGGTGAAATTTCCTTGACAAAATCCTAGAAAATGATTTCTAGAAAGAGTAGGAACCCTGACTGTGCACTCGCACACACAGAAGCGAGTATACATCTTCATAACCCCCAAAATGCATATTTTAAACTTATTCAATACAATGAAAACATTTAATGCATATACTTTCTTTCTCCTAAGGAAAGTATAAGTAAATTATCTGCATAAACATAATGAACTTTCTGGGACCAAAAAAATGAAATGTTTCCAAAAACATAAACTCTTATTTTCACAAGTTTGGCACCAAAAGGACTAAAATGTTTTACTGCACCCCTCCACCCCCACCCCAAGGTGAGCCCCCAATATGTCAGAGGGAGAGTGATGGGCCCTCGCCATCGTTTAATAAAGCTCCCCTTCGCGGCCTCGTGCACATCAGTCACCAGCCGGGCAGCCAGAGGTCTGCCAGACGACGACCAGCAACTCCATCAAACTCTGCCGAGTCGAGGAAAGAGCTGACGCAGCCAGAAACACAACGATGTGGATGAAAGAACCAACACACTGCAACAAATGACCTGCTTAATAAGTTATAAAGGTTCTTTTTTGTTCGATTTGGCTGGAAAAAAAAAACAGCATAAACTTCTATATTTCCTTGGATGGAGTCACAACAGCACAAAACTGGGCTGTCCTTAAGTCAGGGACGGGCAAAAACACACAAAAAAACAACACATTTGTACAAATTGTTGGGTAAAATAATGTCTGTAATAATGATATTGCCGATTTTTGCAATCTTTAGTTAACTTTTTAAACACCAGTGAAAAAGATGAACAATGATGATGCCTACAGATTATATCAGGAAAAATACACATCACATGTGAGTCCATTTTTAGGATTTATTCAGCAATATATTTTAACCAGCTGTTCATACTCTCTCTTCAAAAGCCTGGACTGCATTTAAAAGTGGCTTATTAACACAGACTAAAATGAAGCATTTAAATTCTGAAAAAAAAAACCCATTTTTGAACAAAAAAATATATTTAAAAATCATCAAACAAAAAATCCCAGATACTTATGTGAATACATTTTTTCTCCCACCCCTACCAATTAGGGCTGAATGATATATCGCTATGGTATCCATATCTAGATATGAACATTCAAGATAGTAATATCAAAACAAGCAATTATAGAAACGCTATAGATGTCTTAGAAATAAAACTGCACTGTCCGCATTCTTTTTTATTTTTCTGAAAAATGCTTGGTTTTCACCGAACAGGAAGTCACATCATATCGTATCAACATCAAGATTTCTGGCATGACTATCAGGATATGAAATTTTGTCCATATTGTTCAGCCCTGATAAAAATCTTCATATAATATAATAACATGAATAAAAATAATTTTATTTATATAGCACCTTTGAAAACAGACGTTTACAAAGTGCTTTAACAGACAAAACAAAATCAGAAAAGGCAGAACTCTGAGCAGAATAAAATCAACAATCAGGTCAAACAAAGACTGAAAGAGTCAGAGAAAAAAGCACAGAGGGTCCTGTTAAATAAAACAACCAAAGGGAAAAAAAATGGTTAACTGGTGCGAGGGAGACAGCTGATGTATCTGTTTTATATATTATGATAAGGAGATAGTAAAACAATCGATAGATAATGAGTTTGTGGATCCATAAATTGATGACGGTTGATAGATCATAAATCACAGATATAACACAACTGCAAGTAATGATGCATTGTTAAATCAACTTAACACAGAGTTCAAACTAATTTTGCCAATGTACACAGAATCAAAGGCAATTGAAGCGTCTTTGTTTTCTTACCTCACTCCTGAGTCCATGACAAGCAATTGGCTAATTAGCTTAGCTCAAACACTAGGAATTAATGGGTAGTGTTAGCCTACCTCTGCCTACAGTCATCAGATAAACCCTTCAGCAGCTCTCAACGCTCCTGTGTGCTTGTTGTGACTCGTTTTTTACTGGGTTATGTTACTTTATCTTCAATCATTGTATTATCTTCGACTGGTAAACAGAGGCTTTGTTTTGTTGACCTACTTTCTTGTTGGTTTTCCTCGAGACGTGACTTTCACAAACATGTCCAGTCTTTTGAATAGCTTCCTTAATTAATGATGAGAACAGAAGTGAGTCGTTCGTTTGGTCCCCTAAAAACCTTTTCCTACTTTAGAGGGCTCTAATTGGTCCGTACCACCTTGGGCTGCTCACAGTCGTTGTGGATTGGAGCTTGGCCAGATGGATCTGCATTATTACAGGCAGTGAAGCAGAGAGATCCAGCTGCACTGCAAGGTGAGCTCTGGCTTGCTGACTTGGGATGGATTTCATTGGATTTTTACTGATTACTGATATTTTTTAATTGATTATTGCCAACACTGATCCTGATATTACTGGTCAAGAGCACAAGCTCTGTACTTAACAGCAATAATGTACTTGATTGCTGAACAAAAATTGTGTTGTTTCTGTCATTGTTACAGTTTATTATTGCGAGAAGCAGATGTTAGAGAAGAAAACACGGCATTTAACTCTTGCACAAATGAAATCCTTGATTTTTTAAATGTGATGAGAAGGTGCATCAATATTCTACATTTGTGTAATTTGCTGATATTCCAGTTGATATATGGCCGATATGTGTGGACGAAAGATTGGCTGTGAATTTCTACAAAAATTTGAATCGCAGTTGGTACTGATACTCAGCTTTTTAAGGTGATATCGGCTGATCCTGATATCAAACTGATAATATTGTGCATCCCAAGTAAGCTTTGATTCAAAATCAAGTTCAATAGGTACCATGGAAAGGTACATTTTTATGAAAATAAATCAGAAGCTTCAGTAAATACAGTTATGCTGTCTTTATGACTTGCTGAATGTTAGCGTTTGACAGTTTGTTGCGCTTTGATGAAGTGACTTTCTCATTGCCTTACACCTCTCTGAATCTCTTTCCTCCCTCTTTTTTTAAAATTAAAAACACCTTGAGTGTTTTTTTGGACACTTGCGGCCAAATCAATAATAGGCAGAGTAGTAGTTTGGTCTCGATTTGGAAACTTGAGATGTCAGGATGAGGACTGCACTGATTAAAAGGCTACTTTTTCTCTGAATCTATCGAGTCGTGGCATCATCAGGGACATTTAAATCTTCTTAAAAGACAAATAAAAGGCATAAGTCGTGTGTGCTTTTGTCTGACTCCTGATCTGTCCCTGAGTGTTATCGTGGGAGAAGTGGTTTAAATCTTTAATCTGTTTACTGTGCGTCAGCGGCACAGTCCTCTGCCACGGCGTGATATGTAGCCTCGACGTGAACAAACGTCTCTCTGTGAAATAATGGAGAGAGACAGCTGCGCTCCAGCGGCAGGTTTGTTTCTGCTTTCCAGTCGCACAGCAGACTGTTGGCGCTGCTCTGGGGTCAGATCTGTGTGTGGACAGACTGTGGTTATACACAGACACACACACAGACACACACAGGGCCCCCGGCTGCGAGGTAATTGTTGCTGTCAGTTTGCATGTCTCTGCTTGTGTCTGTGAGTGAGTGTTTGTGTTTGAGAGAGTGTCACAGTTTGTCTGATATGCTGACGGTCATGCATCAGAAAAAACATGATTTCCCAGAAGAAAAAGCTTCAAGTGACGCTTTTTGCTCTTCCTCTTTTAACCTGTTCAGCCCTTTTTTAAGCCTTTGCTCAAAAATGGCATCCTCATAAAGAATATCTATGCAACCACAAGGTCTATTTGAATTCTTGTAGTGTCACAACAAAAGCAACACTGAAGAGATTTGTCCAGATGTGGAATTATCAGTATTTGTGTTACTAGGACAGAGTAAATGAAGATGGAAGTCAGAATAATTTGAAAATTTCACCAATTTTTAATTTGAATATCTCTTTGGAATGATGCAGTTGCAGCTTTAGAACTCTATGAATGAATGTAAAAATATGCAAGCATTTGACAACACAGCTGTGTTTAGGCCTGTCAGGATAATCAATAAATCAATTAACCGCACAATAAATAAAAACATCCTCGATAAGTTTGCCGGCCTCGATAAATTGACACATGCATGCTTGTTTGTTTTCTCCTCTCTCTCTCCACCAAACAGGCTGGATGAGATGAGAGTTCACTCCATACATCTGTCTCAACGGTGCATTGGTTCTATAGCGGAGTGAACCATCTGTCAGTCATTTAGTCTTTATGGGAGTGAGAGAATAATCGTACAACAGAAAAATACCATAAAATTTTTCGCATTTAAAAGAAGGGTGACTGAAGAGGCTGGGGCAGTGGACAACAGAGGAATTTGGCGTGAGTGAAGCTAACATTTGTGGTCGGAGGAAAAAGAAATCAGATAATGAAGGACAGACCAACAACAAAAGCTTTTGGGCATCTCGGAGAGGGAGGTTTGGGATAAATTTGGGTGAGTGTTATATTTGAGCACAGAGTTTTTCCTGGGTAAAAGCATGAAAAATGGATTGTGTGTTTTTATATTAGAGAAATTACAGTAGTTACATTTTTCAATCTACTTGTTGTACTGGTGGCACTTTTTTTCTTCACTCGTAAAGTCTACTGGAGCACTAGTAGAGCTGAACTATGGTTGATATCACTGATATTAATTTGATAACCAACATGGCTAGGTTTAAAAACTCAATTTTATCTATTCCCCTTTAAACTGTTCATAATTGATCCATAAAATCCAAAGATGAATCTTTTAACTTGGGCTTTTTCTTCATTAGACATGCAGAGAAGCAGCCTGTGGTATCAACCTTGCTAGCCTCGCGTGATCAGCATTTAGCGCTGCTTTCCACCTAACAAGATCTTGTGAGATGTTACTGCAAGCAGTCAAACAAACATGGTGGAAGCGAGTAAAGGGGCACTACCAGAGAGTTTAAAAGCTAATGTTTAGTCATTTTTTGGATTTAAAGGGATAGTTCAGTATTTTTGAAGTGGGGTTGTATGAGCTTCATATGGTCACTAAGGACATTAGATACAGTAGAAAGTTCTTTCCTCTCCCTCAGTAAGCCACAGTCTGTAACCGTCGGAGATGAAGAAAAAGACACTAACAGGAAAGTACTGTACCAAATTTAAAGGCTATTTTCTCCGCCTACAAGAACTCAAATAAAAAAATAATACCACAGTTTAAGAGTACGCTACATATGACTATTTTTAAGTGCATTCGGAAATATCAAGTTTATCTGGACCTAAGCCAACTCATGTCATGTATCCCTCCACTAAATCACTCCCTTCCCCCCCTCTCTCTCAGCTGATCTAAACATTCAAGCTAGCGGCTTCAGACGCCAGTTGTAGTTTCGTGTAACTTTCATCAAGTATCGTAACTCTTTTATTTTGACTCTAAGCGGTCTGAGGAAGAGACAATGCAGGAAATTAAAAAAGGATGATTATTACAGTGCAGATGAAGTTCCATTCACTTTGGAGTCAAGAAGACCTGTATGTACCGGAGTTTACAGAAGAAGAGTTGCTGAAGATGGAGACCGAACAGACTGAAAGGGATACAGAGGAAACATCCATGGACACTGGACATCAAGAAAGAGTCGAAAATAAACAGTGGGGCGAATGTAAGAACTAGCCAGCAGAAACAGGTGATACGGACGGCGCTATTACTCATCAAATATATCTTCCTGCTCTTCTGAATCCTGGAGTTTTGTGAACATTCTTCAATTCCCCGAAGATAAACTGGAAAAACGTCCCAAACCTGAAGGACCTAATCACCTATATGTATGTATATATATATCTATATGTATGTATGTATGTGTGTACATATGTATATATATATATATATGTATATGTGTATATATATATATATATATGTGTGTGTGTGTGTGTGTGTGTGTGTGTGTATGTATATATGTATATATATGTATATATATATATATATATATATATATATATATGTGTATATATGTATCTATATATATATATATATATATGTATGTATAGATCTGTGCACACAATCTGTCAGGTAACAGGTAACAAGAGATGCATTCGCTATACAATGTAACCGCATGCTCTCGTTATGCAGAGGAATACAGTGAAAGCTGAGTTCTCCACGATGCACGTCTGTTTCTGCATCAAGGGAAGCATCACAAAAACCCCATCTCAGAAATATTTGTTATATAATGTGCTTTCAATTAGTCTACAACAGGCTCTGAGGTCGCTAGCTATCTACGGCAAAGTGATTTAGCAGAGGGACACACAACGTGAGTTGGCTTAGGTCCAGATAAACTTTATATTTCCGAAAGGTTAATGCACTTCAAAAAATTCATATGTAGCGTACTCTTAAACTGTGGTATTATTTTTAGATTTGAGTTCTTGTAGGCGGAGAAAATAGTCTTTGAACTTGGTACGGTACTTTCCTGTTAGCGTCTTTTTCTTCGTCTCCAACGGTTTCAGACTGTGTCTTACTGAGGGAGAGGAGAGAACTTTCTACTGTATCTACTGTCCTTAGTCACCACATGGAGCTCATACAACCCCACTTCAAAAAAACTGAACTGTCCCTTTAACAAGCATGAAGGAAAGGACAGGTTAATATATGATGAATGTAAATGCTTTGGGTTCAGTTCTTAATGTAAAAGCAATTTTTTAATAATGTACCAGGTCAAAAGGTCACTTTTTAAATTTACAGAATTATTTTGAAAGAGATATCCCAGACTAAATAAATATTGAATTGAATCATAAATCAAATAGATTTGAGACCTTGTAATATCAAATCGAATCAGTTCAGATAATCTTAATCCATACCCAGCCCTAGCTTTAGTAACCAGCCTTTCATACCTTGATCTTTGTGATGAACACATTTGCAGAGTCAGCACTTTTGGGATGGGTGTTATAATTGAGTAGGGGTGTAACGATCCATTGACGTGGATCAATACATCGATTGTATAAGCAATGATCCAATCACATCAATGGAAACATCGATCAACATAGTCATCTTTAATGTACGCCTTTATTTTGAAATCCTGACTGGACATGTGTGTCAGTTTCTGCCCAACCATGTGTCGTTCTGTAGTTTCCAGGGCTCTCAAGTCTCACAAGTTCAGCGTATAAGACATACATTTGAACCGTTTCACTCCCTCACACGCCACACGTGATATTTCTCCTGTTTTAAAATGTATTGTGTAGCACCCGCCGAGTAACACCACTGTATGCGAATGTGAAGCAAGATGCTGTTAGCGTAACAGAGCTAAACGGGAGCCAGACATAGCGGCCAATCGGAAAATAGCTCTGCTGTATCCGGGTAAGATACAGTCGATCTGACAGCAGAGGATGCATGCTTCACGCACGACAGGAGAGCATTATCACATGAGTGCAGTGAGTTATCTCATCATTTGATTTAGTAGCACATTGATTAGTGAAATTTTAAATAGTTATAAAGTAAAACAGCGACAGCTGAGTGTCATTCCTCCTCCACACTGACCATTAAACAGTGAAACAAAGTCTGATCACACTGACATACAAACTGTGGTTACCGGGCATCACAGTAAAACAAAATCATCAATGGTGAGTTAGTGAAGTTAATAGTTCTAATTTTGAACATAAGAAATGTTTTGATTTAATTAAACTCAAAACGACACATTTGTAGTTGGACAGAGCATGGTCAAATGTTAGAGGTCAATAATAATAAAATTAAAATAATAATTCAATAATTTGTTTATAATGTTGCATCATTACTTGATATAATAAACAAACATTACAATGTAACAATCAGACCCATAAGGTAACTGTGGGGGCAAAAAAGCACCTTACCTGAATAAAATTAATTTAAAATTTCAAGCTTGATTGAATCATACAGATGGTTATAATCCTTTATAAACTATCATACCCAGAGGTCTGCACATCGTTTCACATTTCAGTAATTAAACTATCAAAGTTGCTTTGTATTTCTGTCTAGCTTCAGGTGAAATGTTGCTGATTGTGTTCAGTGAGTACATAATATTGTCTTAAATCGATCAAAGGCCCCTGAATCGTATCCTATTGAAATCGACTCGTGGCAGACTTTGTGATATCGCCATATCATTGTCCAAGAATCGTTATCATACCATCACAATACTGGTGATTTACACCCCTATAATGGACTGCGTATTATATAAGAGAAATTGCTGTAAAGTCTAACTTTACTAGCATTTAATAGAGTTATATGTTTTATTTATCCAAGTGTGAAAACGACTTCAGAAATTCAAGGAATCATAAAAAATGCCTTCCGCTTTACACTTCAAATTTTCCAGACTTCAAGATTACTAAAAGGTTTTGTAAGAAAAAGACTAATTAAACTAAGTTCTGTCAACATTAACAGGATGTTTCACAGCAGTGTAGCTGGTCAGAGTGAAAATGTAACTGCAGTCCAGGCCGATGGAGGAGGGTTTGACAGCCAGCAGCTCCTGCTGAACAGAAAGCAGACAGAGAGAAAATGAAAACTCTGTAAATGAAGTCTGGCTGTCTGCGCTGTTGATTCTCCTCCTCTGCAGCCTTCAGAGCCTGACCTCGAGGTCGGCGTGCTGTTGCAGCTCTGACCTGTAAACAAGAGACCTCGGAGTCCGCGTGACGTCTGTTTACGAGCTCGGTTCACTCGCACTTGACCGAGATACATCAGGGACTCTTTTTCACTCGCTGCAGACAGTTTTTTTTCTCCTCTCCTTTTTCTCTTTTTCTTGTGATCATGATAAATGACTTCCTTCAGCAGAGCTTCTCTCTCTACCTCAACACCAGCGTCCTCCAAGACCCCCCTTTTCTTTTCTCTTCGCTTTATCTCGGGGAAAAACCACCAAGGTCCGATCCTGTTTGTTCTTAAAGGACGGACATGCAAAGGTCAACAGCGGGCTTTTGTTCACAGAGGATCATTCATAAGAGAGCCATACAAGGAAGTTAATTTCTCCACCAACTATATTTCTTTTTTTCCAGTGACATGTTTGGCCCTTGATGATGGCCTCGGCCTTCGCAGCAGCGGTGTTCCCGCTCTTTCACGGCACTGAAAAGGGCTCTGAAGTGCGAGTTTGCTATAGATGTTCTGCTGCTGCTGCTGTTTGAAAGCCCTCCCCTCCCTCTTTTATTCTTCTCTTTT
This sequence comes from Scarus forsteni, assembly GCA_036419115.1. Classification (NCBI taxonomy): domain Eukaryota; kingdom Metazoa; phylum Chordata; class Actinopteri; order Labriformes; family Labridae; genus Scarus; species Scarus forsteni. The sequence goes on from JAZDUH010000443.1 coordinate 3,793,890, forward strand.
CTTCCTCTCACGTCATTGAGTGGATAAATATGTTGAGGCGGACGCTTTTGCTTTTTGTTTTTTTCTTGTCAGGACTAAACTTGGAGATTGGAGGATGAGTGGAGCAGGTTGACAGGGCTCCAGACTGCAACCATTTTGGGCACATGAGCACCCAAAGTTTGTGAGAGTGCACCTCACATTTTTTCTTGGGCGCACTGGTGCACCAAGAAAAAATGTTAGGTGCACTCTTCCAAATTAATGTTGAAAAAGTAACTGAGGTAGCGGAAAAATCAACCAAGAACCTGACTAAACACAGCACCTGCTTCCTCTCTTTTCTGTCCCTGCGTTGTATCTTCACAGGTTGCAGGCTGTAGACCCGCCCAAACACATGCACACACACAGCCCTCAGTAATCATCCAATCAGCTGTTAGTATGCAAATCTGCCCAGACGGAGCCTGACTGTAGTGACAGGTTTCAGCACGTAGCGGTAACTCTGAAGAAGCAGCGAAGCTCTGACAAGTTTGTCTTAGTGACTGTCAGATAGTTAATATTTACCGACAAAAACAAGTTAAAGTAATGTTAAATATATAATCGATACTTGTTCAGTCCTCCTCCTGTTAAGGGGGGAGTTTCTTAGTCACACAGGCACAGAGATGAGTGTTCACGTCCACTGAGGACAAATGACCTGACTGACAGACCCCAACTGCACACTAAGCTGTAAAGGAAAAAAAGCCACAGAAAGAGAAAAAAATATATGGAAAAAAGTCACGAAATGTTCTGTCCCACATGCCGTTTTTTTAATAAATTAGTTTGATAATAAATTGTTTTTTTATTATTTACCTTAGTTTGAGTTTTGTAAATATTGACTATAGTGTGTGAAGTCTTATTCTAGGTTCCAAATTATTGGAGAATAAGACCATCCAGTTAAATGTTATGTTGTTGGTTGTTTGAATCTGGATATTTATTTCATTTTTCAGTTCAGTATAGCACCTTAAACATTAGCTCTTTTTATTTTGAAATATTTAACTTGAGATGTTTGATTTTGAAATGTTAAATTTCAGATCATTAAAGCTCTTTAAGCACAAACAATTTTATTTGGTAATGTTTTATTCTGCTTAATGTTTTGTTTGAAATGATCAATTTCATTCAGTGAAGCACTTTAAACGCTCTAAGGTGTTTCTTTACATCTTATTCTTGTTTAAAAATCATTTACATTATATGAAAGTTAAGGAGAGTGATAAAATGGTGACCTCATGGCGTTAAAGGTGACACTATGAAAAATTTGGGTGCACCTACTTTTTGTGCTGGTGCACCTTCAAAAATGTTTAAGTGCACCATTGCAACCAATGCAGGAAGTAAGTCTGGAGCCCTGGTTGAGGAGATGGAGGAGGGGGCTGCCTCTCAGTCCATTTCACAGTGGCTGGCTACCTGCTTGTGTCAGTGGCTGCGTGTTGACCTTTGAGCCCGGGGCTGGCGGGCTTCGGCGGCAGCGTCAGCTTTAATTAGAGAGGCACATGACTGGAGCTTTCACAGAAAACTCTCAGAATCAAGCTGGAGCAGCAGACGGGACGACAGATGTGTTTGATGACAAACAGCGAGGGAGAAGTTCCTCTTTCCAAAGAGCAGGACCGAGTGAAGCTGTAATTCAGCCTGAAGACGTCTGGTTTATTTCGTCTGTCATCTCTGGTTTGTTTTGCGGTTGATGTAGTCCTTGTTAAAGACGCCAGCATGTTGACCGAGAAACACAGTAAAGGGAAAGAAAAAACATGTTTCCAGAAAGCAGAACAGCATTTTTTTCAAAATGTGGCAGAGCTGATGAAATATTTAGGAGGAGGCCTGACCGTGTTTGCTTACAGATGCCAAAACTCGGCTTTGGGTGTCCATCAAAACCCAAGAGCTGGGCGTCAGACTGGAAATTTATACCACTGGATTTTTTATCCTCTTTGCAGCAATTTTTATATTCCCGTATTAAAAAGAATTGTAAGTTAAAATAGAGTAGTTAATAAGCTGGATACATCTCTGGATGTACAGTACAGGCCAAAAGTTTGGACACACCTTCTCATTCAATGTGTTTTCTTTACTTTATTCACTATTTACGTTGTAGATTCTCACTGAAGGTATCAAAACTAAAATGAACACATATGGAATTATGTACTTCACAAAAAAAGTGTGAAATAAATGAAAACATGTCTTATATTCTAGTTTCTTCAAAGTATCCACCCTTTGCTCTGAGTACTGCTTTGCAGACTTTTGTCATTCTCTTTTTGAGCTTCAACAGGTAGTCACTTGAAATGGTTTTCTCTTCTCAGGTGTGCCTTTCCAGGTTTAATTAATGGAATTTCTTGCCTTATTAGTGGGGTTGGACCATCATTTGTGCTGTTCAGAAGTCAGGCTGATGCACAGCCCTATTAGACAACTGTTAGAATTAATATTATGGCAAGAACCAATCAGCTAAGCCAAGAGAGAGGAGTGGCCATCATTACTTCAGTGAGAATCTACAATGTAAATAGTGATGAAAATAAAGAAAACACATTAAATGAGAGGGTGTGTCCAAACTTTTGGCCTGTACTGTATGTATAAAACATATGTATATATGTCATTACTAGGGGTTTAAATCACTATGTTTCATGACAATATGATATAAATTCTTTGGACAACATATCACAAAGTCTGCCACAATTTGATTAGCTTTAGGGGCTTTCAATCGATTTAATGTGATATTATTTACTCATTGAACACAACCAGCAACATTTCACCTAAAGCAAATAAGAAATACGAAGCAAATTCAATGTTTTGACAATTTTATTACTGAAATGGGAAACGATGTGCTGACCTTTGGGTATGATAGTTCATAGAGGATTATAACCATCCATATGATCTAAACATGTTAAATAAGGATGATTAGTAGTCAGGTGTTTTTTCCCCCCTACGATTAGTTCATGTGTCTGATTGTTATATTGTGATGTTTGTATATTTTATCAAGTAATGATGCAAAACATTAATGCAAATCATTGAATTATTTTATTTTTATTATTATTGACCTCCAACATTTGACCATGCTCTGTCCAACTACGAATGTGTAATTCTGATTTTAATTAAATCAAAACATTTGTCATGTTGAAGTAAAACTATGAACTAACATTGAGCATAGCATTGATGATTTTGTTTTTCTGTCATGCCTGGTAGCCACAGTTTGTATGTCAGTGTGATCAGACTTTGTTTCACTGTTTAATGGCCGGTGTGGAGGAGGAATGACACTAAGCTCTCACTGTTTTACTTTATAACTATATGAAATTTCATTAATCATTGTGCTACAAAATTGAATGACGAGATAACTCACTGAACTGGTATGTGCAGCATGCATCCTCTGCTGTCAGATCAACCAAATCTCACCCAGATACAGCAGAGCTATTTTCTGATTGGCTGATATGTCAAGCTCTCGTTTAGCTCTGTGATGCTAACGGCGTCTTGCTACTCGTTCCAAAGCACATATCACGGTGTTACTCAGTGGGTGCTACATAAAAATAATACTTCAGAACCAGGTGCGAAACAGATCTTTCAAAATAAAAGCTTATCTCTGAGATAACGGTGTTGATCAGTGTTTAAAGTTTCCATCTATTTGATTGGATCATTGCTTAACCAATAGATGTATTGATCCAGATTGATAGATCATTACACCCCTCATTATTATAGATATTAATGTTAATATTAGACTGATCTCTCCAGGCATGGTTGTTGTTGATTTTTCATCCATGATAACTATATTCATAACTATACAGACATGAGGACCCTCTGAAAATGAGATGTCATATCTCAAGGGGCTTAACTTTAATACATTTATATTCAACAATGCAGATAAAGATTGATTGATTGAATCTATACTCAGCAGAGACAAATGTAATGAGGCCAGATTTATGATCTGGACGTCCATGAGTTTGTCTCTATCATAAATAAATTATGTTAGTCTGAGCAATGTGGCTGTCTCTCCATGTTCTTCTGCTGTTTGTTTACAGTCTGAAGCTCCTCTTCAACACATCATAAGAGCAGGGATGATGTTGATTTTGACTCTACATTTGACTCTTAAATATTTTTTGAGAATTAGAATCAGCGACATTTCCAACTTGTGTAAATTAAACAACCTAATTAAGTTGTTACCTTTGGTGAATGTTTGATTCTTTCCAAAAAGTGATCAGAAACGATTGCATCAAGCTCCCCGCCCATTTTGTAGTCCTTTTAAGAACACAATAACACATTAAAATTCAAATGCAGGGAAATATGTGACGCTTTTTTTCTCTTTTGCATGTGTTCAGGTGTTTTTCTGAAAAGCTGTTTTGAAATTTTGGCTGTATATTTCTGCAAAAAATGTTTCCCGCCTCTATCACTCATCAGCTTTTTGGGTGATTATCTGACGGTGAAGTTACTGCTTCTAAAAAGTTGTGTGTTCTCATTTAAACTCGAAGGGTTTCCTATGTTGACAAATGTTCTTGAGGTAAAATAAGGACTCACTTTTCTAAACTTGTTAGTTTTCTTCCCTTCATGGCTGTCTTGATACAAAGTTTTCAGAGGAGTTATGAGTTATTTTGGACGAACTCTTCTTGTATAGAGATTTATTTCATTTCTCCTCTGAGGCCACATCACTGTTTGTTTCCTCCAGTGACCATGTGCTACATTTCCGAGAGGATTAATTAGATTAAACAAAGTGTTTGCTCGCTCCTTTAAGTGTTTGTTTCCTCCTGCAGGACTGCGTGGCAGTGTTTAGGTTTTTATTTCTAAAGAGAATAAGCAGACGCATTAATGAGTTTGTGGCTGCAGTTTGAGTTTTGCTACAGTGGATTTAATGTGTGTTTGCATGTTAAACATGCCCCCTGCCAAGTCTGTGTGAAACATCTGACCAGTCAGGACTGTAGCTTTTCTCCTGCTGAGGCAGAGGGATGTTTCTCTGCTGAAGCAACAGAGGAGGAGGAGAGACTGAGCTGCTGTGTGAGAGGAAAGAGATGTGACCGAAGTGAACTGAGCATGCTCCAAAAACTCAATTTTATAGGTTTTCACTGTAACTCATGGAGAGGGATGGATAGATGGATGGATGGACGGACGGACAGATTGACTGACAGACAGACAGACAGACAGACAGACAGACAGACAGACAGACAGACAGACAGACAGACAGACAGACAGAGAGAGAGAGAGAGAGAGAGAGAGAGAGATGGATGGATGGATGGATGGACAGACGGACGGATGGACAGATTGACAGACAGACAGACAGACAGACAGAGAGAGAGAGATGGATAGATGGATGGATAGATAGATAGTTAAGTAGATAGATAGATCTATACATCCATAGACAGATGGATATATAGATACATACTCAGGATGCAAGATGATGTTGGTTTGATATCAGCCTAAAAAACTATGTATCGGATCGAAATTTTTGCAGATTTTTACAGCTGATATATCAACCACACATATTTGCTGAAATATCATCAAATTATACAAATGTTAAAAATTGATGCACCTTCTCATCACTGCATGGGTCCATTTAGATATGGAGGGTTTCATTTTTGCAAGAGTTAAAAGCTGTCTTTCATGTTTTACATCTGTTCTGTGATAATATGCTGTAACACTGAAAGAAACGAGTTCATCTTTATAAAGCACAGAGCTTGTGCTGTTTACCTGAAATATTGGCAATAATGAATCAAAAAAATATCGGTAGATATCCAATATAATACATAGACAGACAGATCGATCAATGTAATGACAGACTGATTGATTGATTATTTCAACTTTATTGATCCTGACAGAAATGGAGCACTTGTCAGCTCCTCTTCCACACATTAAACATACATACATTTATAAAAAGGGGGGATGAATTGCTTTGATATAAATTAAAAGTAAAATTGTCTTTTAAAGAAAGACTTGAGGTCCTGCTCAAAGTGCTCTGCTGTTTTTGTCACTCAGATATTAAGTCCTGTTTTCTGCTCCTGTCTTTAATGAGTTTCACGTTGTGTGCGTGTTTTGTCTTTTATTCTGACCTCCTGCCTCTGTTAGCTTGCAGCACACTGACTCTGTTAGCAGCTCTTTCTCTGTCACCCGGTCGTTTCATGAAGGTGAAAGTGCCAAATCTGTGCAGCCAGCAACACCGTTGAAGGTCAACTTTTTTCCTCAACTGCAAACATTTCCTCCACTGCAAACATTTCCTCCATCCTTCAGTGTTTGTCCGAGCGTGTGTCTAAAATGATGCTTTTTTGCCTTTGAGCAGTAGGTGAAAAGTATAATGGAGGAGAAACCTGGGCACACTACTGCCATCCTTTTAATTAAAGCAGGAAAAGATTGTTGTGGAGCAAATGGAGTGAGATGAGAGAGGGAGAATGAGCGAGGGATGAAAAGGGAGCCGGTGTGAGAATACAGCGGGAGATTAAAGACAGTGAGCGAGTGTTACAGACCCCTGGCCAGTTTGCTGCTGTAATGAACATTAGGGCTGCGGCATAAATTTAATGACCTGTGAAACAAACAGCGTGGCTCAGGCCGGTGCCTCTGAATGCTAAGTGGCTCTATTATTAATACCAGCTCAGAGATGTGTCTGTGTAAACACACTGTAAGTCTCACCGCGGCTGTTTGTTGGTGATGCAGCTCTCTGAAACGGGGTCACGTCTGTCTTTGTACCTGCAGGATTAATAACACATTGCCTGTTAGCCGAATACCTGCACTAACTAATATGCTGCAGTTAATGGCCGTGATGGTTAGTCACCTTGATAATGAAAGGCTTAGCGATGGGGCAGGTGAGCAGGTGGTGATAAGAAGGTTTGATTCGGCTCAAAATCATCCTGCATTGTTAACAAGATGTGTTCAAGGCTGGGTTAGTAAGTTTGTTTGAGACTAATGACCAAAATAACAGGCAGGGAGGCAGAAATGGGCTCTTTCAGGTCTTCTTCATGCTACAAAAGTGAAATATTTCAATGTGTTTTCATGCCTGAAATGGGCTGGGAGAAAAAAGATTTCAGTATTTCATTTATTAGATAAATGAGAAGACAAATTGTACCTGCATTTATTTCTGTGGCCGCAATAGTGCAACATTTGAAAGAGAATTCATGGGATTAAATCTGGAATTTACAAAATTGAAGGTCAGGCCTTCACATGCATTTTAGGTCAAATCTATTTTAGCGTAATCCTGACTAAAATAAACAGATTTCATGCAGGTATACTTTGAATATCTCTGCTGCTCGTCAGATGATTTCTAGAACCCTGGACTAGGGACGCAGCGGTTACCGGTAAAATGGTGAACTGCGGTAAAATATCCCACAGTACTCATCATTACTGTGTCTTATTAAAATTACTGTTAAACTGTATTTGATTACCACACTGCGCACACACTCTTCATAAACAATTGTAAATGAACATGTTCAAAGTTTTGAGATGACCAAAAATATAATTAACCTATTTTGCATACACTCATTTTAGTTGGCCTGCAGCATTAGTGTCCATGTTACAGCTCATTATATTAGACCATGTCCAGGCCTTTTTATTGATTTTTTTAATTTCTTTACTAATGATAGTCCCTGAAGCAGTTAGCCCCCTTCATGACTCTCCTCTGGTCTCCCCTTTCCATGGCAGATCTCCTCCACATCTCCTTTAATATTTCCAAATTACGATTGACTAAATCTATAAAACTCGAACTATGACGGAAAAAGACGATCTGTTACAACGAAATACAGCAAATAAACAGTGAAAGAATGCAACAACACATTCCAGAATGATACTAATGCTATTATTTACAACCTTTATACATTATTTACACAGAAAATACGAACAAACTGCCTACAATTCACCCAGGTATGGCTCTCTGAATCCTCTCTCTCTCTCTCTGCTCGTTTACTCGAGGACTTACAGCAGTTTTAATCACGCACATTTTTGTCTTTCACTGCAGCTTGGTGTTCTAGAAAGTGTGACTGTCATCAATCAGTTTCCCCTTGACATCCTTGTAAAATCCAGACTTCGACCAGACTTTAGACTTTGTCCGTTTCGAGTGGGAAAGCCTGTAAGAGTCTGAGTGAGGCTCCAGCTGCTGGACTTTCAGGGCCAAACATTACAAACTGCTCCTCCATCTGGCTTTTCCAGTCAAAGAGCAGCATCACTGTGAGTTATTGACAGTGTGGTGATTTAACACGGTTTAACGTAGGCCTGCCACGATAACCAATAAATCAGTTTACCGCACAATAAATAAAAACATCCTTAGTAAGTTTGCCGGCCTCGATAAATCGACGTGCATGCATGCTTGTTTCCCTTCTCTCTTTCGACTAAACAGGCTGGATAAGAAGATGGTTCACTCCGTCCATCTTTCTCAACACCTGGGTGCGTTGGTTCTATAGCGGAATAAATGGGGTTAGTGTTAGTGATACATTTGTCATTTATTCAGTCTTTGATGGGGACAGGCCAAGTTTAACGGTAATTTTAATAGGACACCTTGGGAAAATTTACCGCTGTTTATCATTTTACCAGTAACCGTTACATCCCTACAAGGTCGCTCAATTTGCGTTTGGTGTGTAGGCACCTTTAGGCTGAAAATGGAGGCGTGTAAAAACCACGTCAGATTGCAACTATGGTGCGACTTGAAGGAAGCAGATCTGTGAGTTTTTGGGGTCGGATGGAGTTTCCAGTCTGATGATGAGCAGTGCAAGCTTAATCAAAGGATCTAGCACAGCAGGGGGGGGCTGGCACAGGAGAGTCCAGAGGAGCACAGAGCTAACCAGATGTCTGCCACACAAGGAGGATACATGACATGAGGAGGACGCTGGAGGCGATATAGTGCAATCACAATCCCCTGGAAGGAGCCCAAGATGGCTCCGCTACCAGCCCGGGAGTAAAGTCAACCCTGCTCCCCCGCCGAACCAGACCGGAGGCCACCGCCAGCGGAGGAGAACAGGGCTCATACCACCTTTGTGACGGTGCGTGTGCCTCTGCCCGTCTGTTTGTTTTGTCTCTGTTTGTGCTGGTGTGTAAACTGGCAGATCTCGGGCCCAGCAGGACTTCGGCTTGTTTTCCGTCACACGCTGCGCCTCATGCTACGAGGGGATAAATATTTGAAAGGCAGAGGAAGCCCATGTCCCCAGCTGCTGTGGCCCGAGGTGCAGCAGCCCTGCATTAGCTGCACCTTTTAACACAAGTCCCTTTTTTTTCTTACTGCCTAAACATAGATGTGAACTCGGAGCGTACCTCGCTGTCCTGGCCATTATTCTGGTGTGAAAGGTCACCAACCTAAGTGCTGGCGCAGCTGAAACTCAGATGAATAAGTAATGCCATCAATGACAACATGTCTGGATACGAGCATGGAGATGCTAAGTGCTGGAGGGTCTTTGATAGACGGAGAAAAGAGGCTCTGAGTTTCCCTCTAAGTTTGAGAAGAAGAGGACATTAATGATTCAAGATAACGGAGACAAATGGGAAGAGAGGAGCTAAAAGCTCAATCAGACTGCTCAAGGTGTTATTTTCTGTAGATGGCATCCTCTGAAAGCAGCACAAGAAAGTCTCTGTAAAGCAGAATGAGTAATCTTCACTCTCAGCTCAAGGGTTTTCTTTTCAGGCAGCTCCAAATCTAGGGATCATGGTATCTGCTCGACTTTACTCAGCTGTTTTGGTTTTCCATCGGGATCCAGCCTAATACCTGGCACAGTTTTTTACCCTGATGCCCTCATTACCTTCACTAAGGAGGTTATGCTTTTGCCAGCGGGTGTTTGTTTGTTTGTTTATAAGATTACGCAAAAAACTACAGAACAGATTTCGCTGAAATTTTCAAAAGATGTTGGTAATGGCCCAACTTAAGAATAATTAGATTTTGGTGGTGATGCTTGTATTTGTCTGGATGCAATTAAAAAAACAAAGTAAAAAAATCCATAAGTTAACATCAGGGCTGAACGATATGGACGAAATTTCATATCTCGATATTCATGCTAGATATCGCGATATTGAGACGATATGACTACTAGAGCTGCCACAAATGACTATTTTTGCGATAAGTCAACTAGTCACATTATCATGAACTGAGTATACCACTCCAGCATGCAGCTGGTGGCCCAAATCGCTTATAATGAGCAGACCTGGCAACTGTGGCTCCTGTGTAGTTGTGCATGCGCCACATGCGTGAGTGTGTTTGGGGGTGTGCTTGGTTGATTCCTGCAGGCGTGATAACCAGAAAACGGGGTGAGGAAAAGACAAACTACCAACCACACTCATGTCTGCTTTGTAGCGGCAGCTGTAGTAATAACCTTTGTTCTAATAGACACACAATAGCAAAACACTGAAATCAGGCACATTTTCAGGGACAGCTTTAACCAGGGACAGGTCATCCAAAACAGGGACTGTCCCCGGAAATCAGGGACGTCTGGTCATCAGACTGTTGAAGGTAATGTAAGCAGCTAACTAGCCAATTAGCTTATCAAGACGACTGTCCCTCTTCATCAGAAACTGAATCAGGACATGCTTCCTTTTCAGATTTTTATGCATCGCTGTCGTACTGCCATGGAACGAAAGTTCCTCCTTACATTTTGCATTTCACATTCTTCTCTTATGTTTTGGTAAGATGCTCCCAAACTTTCGAGCTCCATTGCAGCACAGCGATGATACTGTTAACTAACTCTTCCAGTGACATCACAGCTGACCCAGATTACCACGACTGCCCATGTGTGTCAAGCGGTTCATTCAAGGGCAATCGTAAAAATGAATTTTATTGTGACTTCCAGAGCTGTACATGCCGGGCTAACGCGGGGAAATCTATAACGTTAATATTGTTTCATTTTTCGACATTAATATCTTGAACATTCATATCTCGATATTGATAGGATAACTATATATCTTTCAGCTCTAGTTAACATTTAGGTTCACTGGTGTTTGTCAGATCTGGTATTGTGACTGACTCTGTTTTCACAATAAAATTAGCAGGTCAGCACAAAGGTGGATGGAATTTGTTGCTGAGTTGCAAAGAGCCACGTAAGTTACAGATGGAGGGGATGGGCGTGATTTAATGCAATGGGCATGTTACGCAGCCATCATTTGTAAATTGGCAGGTTGACTCGAGTGTGATGTTCCCACTGAAGCCGATCGCTTGCAGGGTCAGTCAACCCGGGTCAAAATGGCAATTAAACCCTTTCAAACTACCGACAGGAGCCAATTGTTACCGGATTTAAACAGTGAAAGGGGTGTTAGAGGTGGTCTGAATAAAGGTGACTGCATTTCACACAAAAGTTTAATTTGTTTCTGGTAATTTAGACATTCAGACTTTACTAGCATTCAATAAAGGGTTATTAGATGATTCCTTTTATCCAAGTGTAAAACTAGTGCTGTCAGGAGATTTTTAAAAATGGAGCTATTAATTAGTTATGACTTGATTTAATTAATCTAATTTATCTATTTTTTTATCTCACTTAATAAATTGCTGAAAAAAGCCTTAACTTGAGGCATTTCCTTTGAAATTCATTAGATTTTCATGGCAGATCAAAAGATTGTTCTCCACTCTCCAAAAACTGAAGCACAAGAAGCCCAATGCATAAAAACTCTCCAGCTTTAAGGGCCAATCAGGGGACAGAGCCGAAGCTGCAGATGTGGCGACAACAGGAAGTGAAGGCATGTTTGAAAACAACAGTGGCGTGTAAAAGTGATCTTGGTGGGTTTTGCCTTTGACGAGATTCATGTCACATCTGTCAGATGACACATCTGTGTGGAATCATTTAATGTGAGATAAGACAATAGTCTAAGGACTGATGTACTCGTAGTTTAAGCTAACGGCTAACAGCAGGGTCTAGCTGCTACATCATACTGTGTCTTGATGTGATTGGTCTGTGAAGAGTGTGACGAGCGGACTGATCGTCCAATCACCAGCTGCTCTGGTATTTTAAGGTTCTGCCCTCTGCAAATGCCAAAACAGTGAGATCAGTTTAAAAAAAATTTGATTGACTAGATTAAAAAACATAACACATTAATCTCGACTGTCATTAATTAATCGGGATTCACGCGATAGTTTGGCATCCCTAAGTGAAACATGACTTCAGAAATTCAAGGAAACGTAAAAATGCCTTACACTGTACACTTGTAATTTTAGTCGACTAAAGTGAAACTAGACTAAATTTAAAACAGTTTAGATGACTAAATTATGACTAAGACTTAGATAGTGTAGGCAAAAGAGTAAAACTAAAAGTAAATTAAAAAGTGATGTCAAAATTAACACTGCGTCCACACCAACAGTTTCCTTTGTTGGTTCAGAAACTCTGATTCATGCTTCACTCACATGATAAAACAACTGGAGTTTTTTTTTTACCCCTTCAGCACACAATCACTCTCCCCCACACTCCTCTCCCCCCTGCACCATGAAGGAGATGTGGATTGTCTGTCGTCAGCCATCAATCACGGCGCTCACGACAGCTCCATAAACAGAAGGGCAGCCTACCGATGTGTTTCTGCACGGCGGTGATAGCATTCACGCCGTCCTGTAGTGCTCCCTTTTCCTTCCTGCTGACCTCTGCACAGCTTCAGCGGCAAGGACGGCGTGAGTGCTTATCTCAGCGCGCTAGATTTAGACGCACAAGGTGGGTGGTAGGAACACCCGAGTGTCAGCGGGGTTGTAGTGTCGCAAATGAGGTGAGAAAACGGTGACCTTTTCAGGGATAAGAAACCAAGGATGTGATCAGGAGTTGATCGGTTTAGAGACAAAGTAACCTATTCAGCCCTTTTTTTAAGCTTTCTGCTCCAAAATGACATCCTCATAAAGAAAAAAAGTATATCTCTGCAACCACAAGGACTATTTGAATAATTTTGGTGTCATAATAAAGTAACACTTGAGAGATTTGTCCAGATGTGGAATTATCAGTATACAGTCCTGGTCAAAATCTTAAGACCTCTTAAGAGAGGCCTTGCTTATGCAGCTCGACGATCCGACCGCATTCAAGAAGAGAAAGCTTCTTAGCTTTAGCCATCAGGAGGGCATGACCGTGTGAATGCCTGACAGAAAATGAACATTATGAGCAGATTTAGGCTTTAATGGCCTGTGGTCTTAAACTTTTGATCAGCTGATAAACAGCCTATTTCAGTTTACTCGTTTTCAATAAATTACTTTTTCAAAGTGCTTTTTGTCACACTCCCCCTTCTTGCTTTTGCATATTGTAGCTCTATTTAAAACTCATGAAGGTCCAAATGTGCAAAAAGCATATTCTAGCAATTTTTCAAAAGGTCTTAAGATTTTGATCAGGTCAGGGACAGAGTAAATGAAGATAGAAGTCAGAATACTTCGAACATTTCATCCTCACCTTAAAAAAAACAAGTTTTTATTGTAAATATCTTCCTGGAATGATGCAGTTGCAGCTTTAGAACTCTATGAATGAATCTCAACACATGTGAACATTACCTCTGCCAAGTTTGAGTCTGATAAAGTGATGCAGAGCAAAGTTAGAGAGGTTTAACTACAGAGTGGTCAGGCCCAATCTTGGCACAGTTTGGCTCCATTAGTCCCATTTGACATTTCTGATAAACCAAACTTTATATTTCACTTTTATGTCACTTTTGGTGTTCATTACACCCAATTACAACAGTTTTATCTTCTTCTGCTTATTTTTCTACTTTTTTGTTTCTTTTTGGGAAAAATCAACCAGACATCTCTACATTTTCCCATTCAAAGATATCCATACAAATCAACCCAAGTTTGAATCAAAGTGAAACAGATTTGGATATTTGATAATTCATTTGCTTGGTGTTGACGTTGTGTTTTGTGTGTGTGTAAAAATGTCTTACCTGGTTGTGCAGCTGAAAATGTCCTGTTTAATTTGATGTGCAACATGACTATATTTCTACATGAATAGTTCTCTTTTTCTTACATTTTTGTTGGAGTACCCAAAATCGGGTACTTTGGGGCTGAACAGGTTAGAAAGAATTTGAGTGACGGGAAAATTAAATGACTTGCTGAAAGGCTGTGAGATCGAAACAAAGTAAAGTCCAAAATTTAGGGATGATATTATTGGCAGTAGTTGTATCTGCAGAAAATGCCTAAAAAAGCGATAACAGTATCGGCAGATTTGGACATTTTTGCTCATCACTAAAGCAGGGAGCACACATAGAGATAGCAGGGCTGTTTTTGTCCCGACTTACCAACCAGGGAAGGCAAACTCAAGATTATCAGAAATCAGAAATACTCAATTAATCCTCAAGGGGAAAATCCAGGTGTTTCAGTTGCTCTTACACACAGTATAGCAGTCAGAAATATCAGATGAAGACATTGGAATAGATAAGTACATTCATTTAAAGGAGACATATCATGCTGATGCATGATTTAATACTTACATATAATATAATAAATTTGAAAACAAGACCTTACACCCCCTTAATTTTCAAAAAATTAGATATTGTATTTTTTCTGATATCCTAGAACAAGATTTGATGCCTCTGAAAATAGGTCATTGCGAGATGTCCGCAAGATTTCAAACGTCATGACATCACGAGGTACCTTTCTTTTTATTGGAGTAATCTGATAAAACACTTCCTCCTCTGTGATGTCCGTCAGCCCCAAACCGTCACCGAGGAACACATCCACCAGCAGCCGTATAAAGATCCCTAGCTCACACTCCCTTATTACCAGCTCTGGCCTGTAGGGGGACTCAATACGCGGTGGCTGCTTTGAGCCTGCCGGAAAATACAGTAGAAGAAGAAGAACAGGCTGGCTCAACCCCCGATAGAACTGACCAATCAGAGCACAAAGGGCTGTGACATTGCGAGGTAACTTTAGGTCATCCTTGAGACCGAGTGTTTCAACGAGAGCTTCGCAATGGCCTAAAATGAGGATTTTGAGAACGCTATTGTGGGGCAATGAAGGAACTAAATGACTTGTACTGAGGGCAGAAATGCTTTACAGGCATCCTAGTCTGGCATAGTGAAAAGGAGAAACAAGCATGATATGTCCTCTTTAACTAAAATCAAGTAAAAAAAATAATAAAGTGTATACAACAGAAATGGAAATAAATGTAAAGAGCATGAAAATTAAGTAAGCAGGATGCAACATGCAGAGTCTTTTAGCAATAAATGTCAGCTTCCTTATGAAGGAAAATAAGTTAAAATTAGGAAATTAGACTCAGACTGAAGTGGAGGTATACACAGTATTAACAATTAACACTATTTAAACTAAAAATATCAGTATACTGATGACAGGGAGAGCAGAGAGAAGAAAGCATTTGACAACCAAGCAAAAAAAGGCTGTTGTGACCCGTCAGTCAAACAGTTTTTCTTCTAAGATTATCCTGTGGTCTGAGGTTTTAAGAGTGAATTTGTCCTGATCATTGGCTCTGAAACAGATCGGACGGACAATGGTGTGTATTAAACTTGTTCAATATTTAAAAATCTTCGTGTGTGTGGCTTTCCTTTTTTTAACTTCTAAATATCATTAGAAAAAAGAAAAAGAAAAATACATTTTCTAAATATTTGTTAAAATGTATTACATTAATAATATGAATTATATTAATATAATTATTTACAGTCTACAGTGTGTTTTGTCATAAATTCTATTTCTTTTCTGAATGGTGAATTCAGGCAGTATGTGAACCATTCAAGTCTTATTGAACGCAGTAAGAAGCAAAGATTTTTTTTTTTTTTTCCAGAATTTAGGCAGAGCAAGCAGTTTATTTTCTGCAGATTTTCAAATAAGACATAAAATTCAAGCAATGTGGATGAAATCTGAAGTTTTCTTTGTTTTTTTTCTACATATTGCTGACGTTATTTGTGATACATTCAGGTACCCTCGGAAACACGAAAATCTAATGATCACACCAGTGTTTCTGGATAGGACAAATGTCTTAAATGCCACTAATTCGAAAATAAGTGGTGTTTTGATCCTAAGGCTGGGTGATTTAACCTAATCTCAATATCACGATTAATTGAAGCTTGATTACGATTGATGAATGATTATGTTATGCATAGGGCTGGACGATTATGGTAAAAATAAGAATACCGATTATTTTAAGTGATATTGAAATCACAATTAATATACACAATTATTCCTTTATTTAAAAACTTCAGTATTGAAACACAACTTTAAAGAACCAGCAAGTGAAACATACAGTAATATTGATCCACATAAGTCACACACACTCGCTGTGGCTGCACGTGGAACACAGAAGCGCTATGAAGCGCAGGAACTTGCATGCATGGCACTCCACACTGTGTGGCATATTAATCGTTTTTCTTAGATTATAATGTTTTTATGATTGTCAGATGGCAAAATTGAAATCACGATCAAAATCCGATTAATTGTCCAGCCCTAGTTATACAGTGCTTGAATAAATTAGTGGCAACACAGGTGACTGTCTGATCAATGTCTCTGCACAGAATCCAAAATGTGCCCAAACAACGGAGACGGTAGTTTTCTTGGCTACAAGGTCCTCTAATAGATTGGCACTTGTCTGCTCCATGTTGATGGCGCGTCCTTTGCTCTTGGTGAAAAGTGAACGAAGACTGTATGGAAGGGGCGCAGTCACTTGACTTACACAGGGAAAATAATCAAAATCATTGACATGAGCAGAATTACTTTGATTACAGGGTCTAATTTTTGATTTTGTTTATTTTTCAATTAAATTTCCCAGCCCAATTCGATCCAGCCAGTGGGATTGAGTAACTGAGGGTTAAATCTAACCCCACTTTCTTTATTTGTTCGCCTTTTAACTGCATCCTCGCGTCCCCTGAGCTTTTTTCTTCAGACTTTCCCCTCGACCCTGACTGAGTGTGTTGTTTTGTGTCTGTTCCGGCTCTTCGTACACAAACCCATGAAGCGAACAATGCCAGTTTGTGTTCTTTCCTGCGCTCATTGTTGCCGCCGTGCTTCTGTGCCCCCGCTTGCATCCACTCGTCTTGAGGTCGAGACAATGACCGCCAGTAGAGAGCCTTGTATCTGCACTGGTTTGACCCCTTGGCCCTTCCTGTTGCCTTTGACACCCCCTCTTGTCCTCTCCCCTAGACCCTTGACCCCCCGTGGTAAAGACTGCCTGGCCTGTCGTGTCAGGACGAGGCTGTGAGAACATTTCTGATTGTTCTCTGGAGGGAAATGAATCACACACCAATATAACCACAGCATTAACCCCGCTTCAGTCTACTCTGGAGATCATATACTCACTGGCCACTTCATTCAACTGCTTGTTAAAGCAAATGAGCCAATCACATGTAGGCCTGTCACGGTAACATATTTTGCTGGACGATAATTGTCAAAAAATTATTGCTGATAAACGATATTATTGTCAATATTATTTTGAAATTTCATTTTTTCATTAATTTAATTACAATATATGTCATAATAAAGTGAGTACACCATATCAAAAGCAATAAACTTTAATTTTTTAAGAGTGTTTAGCTGTAATTAGAAGGTCGAGATCTTTTAAATAAAATAAATTTAGCAAACAACATAATAAATTTAACAAACAAAAAAGAGAAAAAAAACCCAATGAAAATGAAATGGACTCTCTTTTAGGAAAATGTGTAAATAAAAATCATTATACAAATCATTATGCAATGAAAAAATAGGCCCTGTCTCTGGAAAGGAAAAAAACCTCCAATAAAAACACACAACAATAAAAACAATAAATACAATAGAGTTTATGCAGTTCCGGAATTGTTTGTGACATGTACGTTTACCCAGTCAATTTTTACTGTCTGTCAAATGTTTGTAACGTTTCCCGAAGTGCTGACTTTTCAACCGCATTTAATGGCTGCATTTCTTTTGCAATGTAGCGAAAGAAACTGCTTGTGAGCGTGCAGCATTTTGCGCAGATTTATCAATATTTACTTTGCAGACCAAATGTCTCAGTAATAGGGATGCTAGATATGAAAATTTTGTATCACGGTTATTGTGACCAAAATTATCACGGTTATCATTATTATCAGGTATTGTTGCAGTGTGCTCAAAATGTTCAAAAAGTACTTTTACACACAATTTAATCACTTAATCCCTTCAATATTATAATCATAATGGTTCTTTTTTGTCTTTTTTATCAATAATATGTCAAGAAATGCCCTTTGAGTACATTTTATCCTTCTTTCATGAGAAATAAAAATGAACAATCTTGGAAAGTATTTGTCATTATTATGTTATAAAAGGTGTGATTACAAAAAAAGAAAACAACTGATCTGAACTTCAAACAGGATTCCCTTTATAAACAGCTGTAAATGAACATGTTCAAAGTTTTGAGATGACAAAAAATGAGCTTAGCCTATTTTGTATACACTCACACATTTTTGTTTGCCTACAGCATTAATGTCCATGTTACAGCTCATTATATTAGACCATGTCCAGGACTTTCTTTTAATGATGATAGTCCCTGAAGCAGTTAACCCCCTTCATGATTCTCCTCTGGTCTCCCCTCTCCCTGGCAGATTATTTTCTCCTCTAAATATTTCCAAATAACGATCGATGAAATCCATAAAACACGAATTTTGACGAAAAAAGATGATCTATGTCAAAATACGACGAATACACGGCCAAACAAAGGCAGGAACACACTCCAGAATGATACTAACTCTGTTATTTATAAGATTTATACATTTTTGGATAGAATTACTGATAAGTCACCTGCTATTCTCTCAGGTATGGCTCACTGAATCCTGCCCCTCTCTATCGCTCGCTCGCTCGCTCGCTCGCTCGCTCTCTCTCTCTCCCTGCGGATCCGTCAGTTCATTTACTCGAAGAGTTCCTGCCGCTGAAATCACGCACGTCTTTTTCTTTCGCTGCAGCTTCGTGTTTAGACAGGGAGACTGTCTTCTATCAGTTTCCCCTCAGCATTCTTGTAAAAATCCAAAATTCAACCTGACTCCAGAGTCCATTTTGACAAAACTCCGCTGTGGCTCAAACTTCGCTCTCAGACTGAAGCCAAACAATGCAAACCGCGTATGCACGCAGCCGCAAACTGCGCATGCTCACACCGGTTCAGGCTGCTTAATCGAGGACAGAGACATAGGTCCGGCTTTTCCAGGCAAACAGCAGCATTACCGTGAGTTATTGACACAGGGTGGTGATCAAACACGGTAAAACGGTAATTTTAGAAAGACACGGTAATGATTACCGTGGGAAATTTTACCGCGGTTTACCGTTTTACCGGTAACCGTTACATCCCTACTCAGTAATCGCTGACTGTCTCCACTGCACCTCCCTTTCTTAGTCCCAACTACTTTCAAACAAATACGACATATCGGCTCGTCAGTGTTCATGAGCTCACACCTTGTTCATTCTGTTTAAAACCAAAATATTCCCACACTTGGGCTGTGGCAGCCAGCTTAGGAACTGTAGCTTTCGTGCCATCATTCATATTAGTGTTTGTTTCCTTGTTACTCCCTATGATGCTCACTTCAGCTCTCTGTGTGCGAGCGGCCTGCCCCCCCCCCCCCCCCCAAACCACACACAAAGATTGAATGAGTGACAGATGCTCACTCCGCTATATCCGCTATAGAAACCGATGCACCCCGGTGTTGAGAAAGATGGACAGAGTGAGCCATCTTCTCATCCAGCCTGTTTGGTAGAAAGAGAGAAACAAACATGCATGCATATGTCAATTTTTTGAGGCCGGCAAACTTACCAAGGACATTTTTATTTATCTTGCGGTTAATTGGTTTATTGATTATCATGGTAGGCCTAATCACATAGCAGTAACTTAGTGCATTAAGTCATGAAAACACCTCTAGAGCATCTGATGAAGCTCAAACGGATGGAGACGAAATGTAAATTAATGGACCTTTAGAAGTGACAAGGTTGTAGTAAGCGCTGAACGATATGGACCAAATTTCATATCTTGATATTCATGCCAGATATCTCGATATCAGTGCCATACAATATGACTACAGGTTCGGTGAAAACCAAGCGGTGCATTCAAGGGCAATTGTTAAAATGAAATTTGTTGTGACTTCCAGAGCCGTACATGCAGGATGAGGAAATCTGTATTGTTTATATCATTGCTTTTTCGATATTAGTATCTTGAATGGTCATATCTCGATATAGATACGATGACAGTATATCTTTCAGCCCTAGTTGTTGTCAAGGCTTGCATGTACAACAATCTCCAGGCTTAAAGAAAATGGTCCAAATAAGATAAATTATCCAGTGAGCAGTATTTCTCTGGGCCATTTTTTGGTCTGGGTTTTTAAACAAGTGTTTTGTATCACATATCTATACTGGTTTTGTATTTCAAGTTGAAAATTTGTGACAGCTGAATCAATTTGAATTTTCTGCAGAGATTTTTTAAATAAAAAATCAAGATTTTTTTCATTCGCTTTCTTAAATTGTAAGTTGTTGCAAAGTTTGGAAAAAAATAAAGAATACTGAATTTTACAGTTTTCATGATGGTGACCCTCTCAGGTTTTGCACAAACACTTTTATAGGCTTATATTTATTTATTTTTAAATTAAATTAAATTCTGATCAGAGTGGAACATGTTAACAAGCTGTGGAAATCCCCCAGCTTTCAGTGTTTATGTAGGCAAACTATCCTGCGTTAGAACTACATAATCAACATTTTATGACACACACTTTAATTTAAGAGGGAAATTCTCATTGATTTAGGAATAGATTTTTACAACATAAAGGCAGAAGACCTCCAAACTTCATGTGGCTTTCAGATTAGCTCAAGAACATTGCAGAGATCTTCTTGGATGGGTTTCCATGGCCGAGCAGCTGCATCCAAGCCTCACATCACCAAGTGCAATGCAAAGCGTCGATGCGGTGGTGTAAAGCATGCCACCACTGGACTCTAGAGCAGTGGAGACGCGTTCTCTGGAGTGACAAATCACGCTGCTCCATCTGACAATCTGATGGACCAGTCTGGGTTTGATGGTTGCCAGGAGAATGATACTTGTGGGACTGCATTGTGCCAAGTGTAAAGTTTGGTGGAGGGGGGATTATGGTGTGGGGGTGTTTTTCAGGAGCTGACCTTGGCCCCTTAGTTCCAGTCAAAGGAACTCTGAATGCTTCAGCACACCAAGACATTTTGGACTATTCCATGCTCCAACTTTGTGGGAACAGTTTGGAGCTGGCCCCTTCCTCTTCCAACATGACTGTGCACCAGAGCACAAAGCAGGTCCATAAAGACATGGATGACAGTGTGGATGAACTTGACTGGCCTGCACAGAGTCCTGACCTCAATCCCATAGAACACCTTTGGGATGAATTGAGAGTGGAGACTGAGAGCCAGGCCTTCTCATCCAACATCAGTGTGTGACCTCACAAATGCTCTTCTGGAAGAATAGTCAAAAATTCCCATAAACACTCCTAAACCTTGTGGACAGCCTTCCCAGAAGAGTTGAAGCTGTTATAGCTGCAAAGGGTGGACCGACGTCATATTGAACACTATGGATTAGGAATGGGACGTCATTTAAGTCCATGTGCGAGTCAAGGCAGGTGAGCCAATACTTTTGGCAATATTGTGTAACATAAGCTTAAACTACTGTTTGCTCCATGCTGAGACTCGACTTTTGTGTGATTTTACTCTTTGGATGTTGTTTAGGAGAATTAATTTATTTGGTTTTAGATTTGGATTTTGACATTTCGTCCTAAGAACCTGGCAGTGCAGTTTGAAGGCTAACGTGGCCAAAAAGTTTCTTTCCAAAGTTATGGAGTGTGAATATGGACTCTTTGTTGAATGATGGATACTTCTGTCCTGGTCTGGCTTTTTTCGTTGAAGTTTAGAAGTCTGAATAACCCAACATTTAATGTCTCTACTAATTTATGTCAAAGCGGCTCGATCTGTTTTGGTTTTTCTGTCTCTGTCGGAGCTCTGTGTGGGAGCGAAGAGGAGCAGACCTTCAGCTTTTAACATGAACCGGCACAATGCCTCGCAGAGGCCATATCACACAAAGGACACTTTTTTAATAATTTTCTTTCATCCCTTTCCTGGTATTGTAAGTACCAAATGAAAGTTAGAGATGTTCAAAAAGCGTTTTCACATATTTTTTAATTAACTTGCAGACCTGGAGCTCTGGCCTTTGTGCCGAGGAAGAAAAAGCAGTGAGAGGGTTTGAAAAGACACACTGGTGTAACCAAGTGCATTAATTCGATTTTTTTAGTTCACCTTGTCCTGTTTGAAACCCGCAGGAAAATAAAGGTGGAGTCCTCGGAGCAGAGCTGGGAAATGAAACCCTGCCTGTCAGTCATTGTCACCACGGAAAAGCTCCCTTATTTCCCTGAGATGTTATCCTCGCCCTCGCCCTGCCTGCCCTCCCCCCTCGCTCATTGTTCTCCAGGATCAAGTTCATGGAGGTCGGGGCTGGAGGAGGGTAACGGGACCCTCGTGCCTGTGTCTGGGGAAGGTTGAATGGGTCTCGGCCCCCTGCCCCCATCCCCCCATGTCCTGCACAGGCCCTTTTGAATGGGACCCTGATTCCCCCGCTCATTATTAGTCTGCTCTCCAATTTCCTCCTCGGCTTCAGGATCCATATTTCAAAGTGTTTCCATCCCGTGTTCACATGTAGGCACATCCATGTTCCCACAACACAACACGGCTGCTCCCGTGACCCACCTGTCATGGCCGCAGGCGGCAGGGCGACAACACTAAAGAGACACAAAGACACGGATTCATTCACACCCGCAGCCCGCTGACGTTCACATGGATCAGCCTGTCCTGTTTGTTTAGGGTTTGGGACGTGTTGTGAAAGTGAAGCTTCAGTCTCGATGATTCCTTTAAATCTTTAAAATGAGGATGAAAAGCAGCAGCCCCTCTTTTAAGCCTTCTGCTCCAAAATGACATCCTCATAAAAAAAAGAGTGTATCTCTGCAACCACAAGGTCTACTTGAATTATTTTGGTGTCATAATAAAAGTAACACTTGAGAGATTTGTCCAGATGTGTAATTATCAGTATATGTGTTACTGAGAGAGAGTAAATGAAGATAGAAGTCAGAATCATTTGAACATTTCATCAAGTTTTTATTGTGAATATCTCTTTGGAATGATACAGCTGCAGCTTTAGAACTCTATGAATGAATGTCAAAATATGTGAACATGAACCGTGGCAGTTTTTGACTGTTATGATTTTTTTTTTTAATGTGTATATATATATTTTAAAAAGTTTATTTTTGAAAAAAAAAAAAAAAATCAAGCAGAACTCTCCACATTTCCTCATTCAAAGAAATCCATACAAAGCAAACCAAGCTTGAATCAAAGTGAAACAGATTTGGATATTTGATAATTCATTTGCTTGGTGTTGCAGATGTGTTGGTGTGTGTAAAAATGTCTTATGTGGTTGTATAGCTGAAAATTTCCTGTTTAATTTGATGTGCATTATGACTATATTTCTAAATGAATAATTTTCTTATTCTTCTAGCGAGTCAGCATTCCTGAAATCTGGTACTTTGGGGCTGAACAGGTTAATCTTTAAAATGAGGATGAAAAGCAGATCCTTCTAAGTCAGTTATTAGTCTCATCCAGCCCCTTTTTTAAGACTTCTTTTTGAAAACAACATTCTCATTTACAAAGTGTATCTCTGCAACCACAAGGTCTATTTGAATTATTTTGGCATCGTAATAAAAGTAACACTTGAGAGATTTATCCAGATGTGTAATTATCAGTATATTTGTTACTGGGACAGAGTAAATGAAGATAGAAGTCAGAATAATTTGAAAATTTCATCAAGTTTTATTGTGAATATCTCTTTGGAATGATACAGCTGCAGCTTTAGAACTCTATGAATGAATGTAAAAATATGTGAACATTACTTCTGACAAAGTTTGAGTCTGATAAAGTGATGCAGAGCAAAGTTAGAGAAGTTTAACTACAGAGTGGTCAGGCCCAATCTTGGCACAGTTTGGCTCCATTAGTCCCATTTGACATTTCTGATATACCAAACTTTATATTTCACTTTTATGACACTTTTGGTGTTCATTACACCAATTACAAGTATTTATCTTCTTCTGCTTTTCCATGGCAGTCTTTTTTACTGTTTTTGAAAAGAAATACTAAAAATATATATATATATAAAATATATGTAACATATATATAGATATATATATTTTTTTAAAGTTTCTTTTTGGAAAATGTCAAGCAAAACTCTTTCTACAGTATTTCCCATTCAAAGAAATCCATACAAATCAACACAAGTTTGAATCAAAGTGAAACAGATTTGGATATTTGATAATTCATTTGCTTGGTGTTGACGTTGTGTTTGATGTGTTTAAACTTGTCTTATAAGGTTGTGTAGCTGAAAATGTCCTTTTAAAATTGATATATTTCCACATGAATAGTTCACTTTTTCTTACATTTGTGTTGGAGAGCGTGCAAGCATTCCTGAATGATTCCTGTGTGAGATATGAAAATATTTACAATAATGACTCATGTTGAGATAAACAGAAGTACAGACACATGAGTATCTGGCAGTCAATGCTATTTTTTAACAAACAAAATGCATAAATTCATATTTTTTAACATTTAAACCCATTTTAATGGCAGTTCTAGATGCTGGTATATTAGTCAACATCATTCTTTCACTATTTTTATAGATATTAATGTTAATATTAGATTGATCTCTCTGTCTGTGGTTGTGTTGATGATACATCATTATCCTTTAATATATTTATATTTAACAAGAGTTTAAGAGTTTATTACGTGGAGGAAAATGGTAGATATACAGGTGTCCGCGGGCTGATGCAGCGGTTTGTTTTACATCAGTAGTCGGCAGGTCAAGCTGCAGCTGGCTGCATCTCAGCGTGGAGACAAACCCTGGGGAGTGTGTGTGTGTGTGTGTGTTTGTGTGTGTGCGCGGGCCGTCCCCATGGTACTAGCCTTTCCTAAGCGGGCTAAGTCTGGTGGCTAACCCTTAGCGCCTCTGAGCCTGGCAACATGACGGCAGCGAGATTAATCCGTTCCACACTCCATCAGTCACTAGGCACAGGTTATTAGAGCAGGGCACACTCACACAGACACACAAACACACACACACAGACACACAAACACGGCCCCTTCACCCTTCGCCTTCTACCTCGTCCCCAAAGTTTGCAAAGGTGGCCTTGGCGTTGAGAGGCCATTTGTCAAAACCCCGCCAGAGTCTCCGCTTGGCTCCTTTTAATAAGGCTACCTGGGCCCTGGGATTACACACTCACACTCGCACAGACTCACACACTCACACTTGCACATACTGAGTGTCAGGCGGTGCGTCCCGCGGGGCTTATAAAAGTCCCATTAACATGGCCCTCCTCATTGGTTCTGACAGGCTGATCAATGAGGCCCCTCCCCCGCTGACCCCGGGCCGCTCCGACTCGGAGGTCACACACGATGGATCACTGGACCTGCACACACACACACACTCGCACAGAAACACACACACTTATCTGTGCTGGTCACGCTGCAGCTTGTTCACTCCTCCATGTGCTCTGATATCCCAGGGTGCACTTGTTCTCTGGCTCTCAGGTGAAGGATCAAACTTTACCTGCGACATGTTTGGATCTTATCGCCACTCTGAAGACGAGCGTCTCAGTTTCACCTGCAGGTGTGTGTGTGTGTGTGTGTGTGTGTGTGTGTGTGTGTGTGTGTGTGTGTGAGGCACTGTGTTTGTAAACCTGTGCTGTTCTTCTATAAATGTGCCCATGGAGACACCTGTGAAACCCTTTTCTACAATAAAAAAATAATAATAATTAAATTGAGGGAACTTAAAAAACAAAAGTTCATAATTATGAGATAAAGTCGAAAATATGAGATAAACAGTCCAAATTAGGAAATAAAGAAGTCATGATTATGAGATAAAAAGAAATTAGGAGATAAAAATTCATAATAATGACATTACAAAATAAAAATTTAGAGATACAAAGTCAATTACGAGATGAAGAGTCATAATTATGAGATATAAAGGCACAATCATGAGACAAAAATCATAATTAAGAGACACAAAGTCAAAATATTGAGTTAATAGTTGAAATTAGGAGACAAAAAGTCATAATTATGAAATAAAAAGTCTTTACTATGAGACAAAAACTCAATTATGAGATAACGGTTAGAATTATGAGATATAAATGTATAATTATGAGATAAAATGTCATAATTATTAGACAAAAAGTCATTATTATGAGATATTAAGTCATTATTATGAGATAACAGTTGAAATAAGGAGATAAAAAGTCTGAATTATGAGATGAAAAGTCATCATTAAGAGACAAAAAGTCATAATGACAAGATAACAGTTGGAATTAGGAGATAAAAAGTTATAATTATGAGATATAAAGTCAATTATTAGACACAAAGTCGTAATTATGGGATAAGAGTTGAAATTAGGACATAAAAAATCCAAATTACAAGATAAAAGTCATTAAGAGCTGTAAAGTCATATTTATGAGATAATAGTTGAAATTAGGAGAGAAAAACTCATAATTATTAGATAAAAAGTCATTATTATGATATAAAGTCATTATAATAAGACAAAAATCATAATTAAGAGACAGAAAGTCATAGTTATGAGATAACAGTTGAAATTATGTGATGAAAAGTCATAAATAAGATGAAAATTCATAATAATGAGCTATAATGTCATAAGTATGGAGCAGCTCATGGAGGAGCGACTCTGTCTCAGTGTTTGTGTTGAAGTCGGTCCTGTTTTGTCTTGGCTGTTCGATCGGTGAGACATGTGGAGCTGACTGAGGGTCGGCTCTGTGTTTGGTAAACAGTCTGATCTGGACTCAGTAAATACAGGAGCCACTGTCACTGTGTGTAGTTCAGGAACAGGACGGGAACTGGAGCCTCAAACAGACTGGGAAGCTATCGCTAAACATAATAGGATTAGGGATGGGAATTGATAAGATTTTATCCAGACCAGTGCTTTTAACAATCCTGCTAATCCATCAAATTAACTGGTTTTAACAGACAACATCACCCCTGTCCTTGCTTCTCTCCACTGGCTCCTTGTCCACTTTCAAATTGATTTTAAGATTTTACTGATCACTTTTAAAGCCCTCACTGGGCTGGCTCCGACCTACATTCCTGAATTATTAATTCAGTTATTATTATTAAGTTTGATTGTTTTTTTACTCGTTTTATTATTTAATCTCTACTGTTCTTATCCTCCTCACAGTTTCCTTCTTCCTGTTTTTACTGTTTTCTTGTTTTGATATACTCAGTTTTTATTATCATTATTTTTATTTCACTTTATTTTATATATTGATTTATTTATTGGTAGTATTTATCATTATTATTAGTATTTTTTTCTATTTTTACCAGTCCTCTGTCTGTCCTCTTCTATCTTCCTGATGTGATGTCGTCAACCTTAAACCGTCTTAAATGTATCTATGTATCTGTAAATCTATCGTCTATCTTCTGTCTTATCATCCCCTTGTCATTATGCATTATACCAGCTGTTTCAATCCTACATTTATTACCTCCGCCAGGGAGGTTATGTTTTCGAGAGAGTTTGTTTGTCCGTCTGTCTGTGAACAAAATAACTCAAAAAGCTATGGATGGATTTTGATGAAATTTTCAGGAAATGTTCAGCTTGGGAAAAGGAAGAACTACCGAACTAAAATAGATATCATTATGAATCCAGTTGCCAATGGCATGTTTTCATAGTCAAGTCAAATATTTACATGAAATAAAGGTAGGACTAATATCTATAGTCAAAATCACAATATGGCTGAGGACTGTGGCGCTGGCGGAGGTCTGCGCTCTCCGAGTGCTTTTCTCGTTCTATTTTCTTTCATTTTGTTGCTTTAGTTAATACGACCCTCTGTTCCTTTTCCTTTGACTCTCGTGGTCTCTGTTGACCTGATTGTTGATTTTATTTTACCTTTATCTGCCTTTGTTTTGTCCGCTAAAGTACTTTGTAAACTTCTGTTTTAAAAGGTGCTATATAAATAAAGTTATTATTACTATTGAGTCCTGGGATTTTCCGTGTGGGAAAATGGCCTGTAGAAAACAACTCAGCTTTCAGTGTTGATGTAGACAAACCTGCCCACATTTTATTTAATCAACTTTAAATGGCACATAGTTTGGAAATATATTTTTCACATCATAAAGGCAAAACTTGATTTATGTAATTTTTGCATCACTGGGATTTTTTTTTTCAATTAAAATCAGATTTTATTTTGAGGCCGTGTCGCCCTGCCCTAACAAGGACACACACTTTTTAATTAGCTCTTCAATAATTAATTAATTAATTATCAGGATCATCCCATTACCAGTCATTTGGTGGTAATTGCGTTAAGGTGATTTAAATTTAAATGAAACATGAATTTAGTGAGGAGTAAAAATGGTCGACATGAAGAAGTGAGTAAAAAGGGTTTGTGGGTATCGTAGCTCGTTCAGGGACCCAGCGCTCGCCTTTTGGGGGTTCAGGGGGTTAAGAGGCGATGTCACGCCCATAGAGATGCTCGTCGCCTTAACGAGGTCCACCGGCCTAATTGAATATTGACGTTCTGCAGGCGAGGGCTAAATGACTTCTGTCTGATTCACCTCCTCCTCTGGCAGAGCTGCAGGTTTTAACCTGGTTTTCCGTCCTTTGACTCCCTCAGGAGGTCGAGGATTCATTTTCTCTGCTGTTACGATGGTTACGGCTCTTTCATTAAGCCTTTGGTTTTCTTTTGTGTTTGGAAAATGTCTTCTCATCTTTACCTCCGTGTTTACGCTGAACTCCTGCTTTAAAAAATCCGTCTCTCTCTCCTCTGAACGCACCGCCCTCCTCCTTTCTTTTTTCCTTTGCTTCTATTTCTGCGACGGCTCTTTTACTTCCCACTGCGTCTCCTTTGTTGCCAGAGCGACGCCTTCCAGATGGCGAGTGTCATGGCGGAGACGGTGCTCCGGGTGTAGTCACATAATAACACGAGCACAAAGACACACAGACAAGCTATAGGTCAGGGTAGGGCTGGGAAACGCGTCCAGTTTTTAACCATATTGAGCGACAACATGAATCATATTAACCGTTTCATGTCAGGCTGCGCAATATGTCCATTAAATCAATTAATTCAAATTATTTTCTGCAGGAGATTTAAAACATCTAGTTTTTTCATTCACTTACTTAAATTGTAAGTTGTTGCAAAGTTTGAAAAACTATAAACACTGAAACTTTACAGTTTTTATGATGGTGGTCCTGTCAGGTTTTACACAAGCACTTTTATAGGCTTGTATTTATTTATTTTTTAATTAGATTAAATATTGATCAGAGAGAAACATGTTAACAAGCTGTGAAAATCCCTCAGCTTTCAGTGTTTATGTAGGCAAACCTGCCTGTGTTAGAACTACATAACCAACATTTTATGACACTTTAATTTAAGATGGAAATTCTGATTGATTTAGGAATAGATTTTGACAACATAAAGGTAGAACTTGATTCATGTCATTTTTGTGTCAGAGTTTTTTTGGCTTTGAGAGGAAAAAATCTATTAAAATCATAAATCCAGTTTTGTGGGGAAAATCAGGGATTTTATTTTTAGGCCATAACGCCCAGCCTTACCTTCATTAATGGTGTCCACTAGAGTAGACAGATATTTGGAATAAATGTATACTCTTTTTGGTGCAGTACAATGTCCAGCTATAAGCTGGTGAACTCCCAAACCCCTGTCTCAAGTTTCATTACAATATTACCTTTACACTTTTTTTTTTTTTTAACCATATTGAGATATTGCACCTGAAATCCAAAACAGCCAACAAAGGGCAAATTTGGCATTGGAATTTATATTTCAGATATATATACTTCAGATTTTGCTTTTTCTTTCATTTAGTCTTAATAAATGTTTGTCAAAGAGCTGTTTGTGGATCTTTATTGGGTTCCACTGAAGAACTATGTTGACGCACGGTGACGTGGACAGTTGTAAAACTATAACATTGACAAAAATAACCATGACTATTGACTTATTTGAAAGTAAAAAGAAGCATTGAAGAAAGCATTTTCTCTGTGATTAAGTAATTCTTGCATGAAAGGGTTAATAAACAAACATACTTACTATTAAAACATTTTTCACACTGACTTTTTTAATTACCGCAAGATAATCTACTCAAGATATTTGAATCTGAATGGATTTATCATTTATTTAACTTCATTTAATTTAAGTAGAATTTAGAATAGAGTAGAGTAGAATAAGGGCTGGGTGATATGACCTTTAAATCAATTTATGATTTTATTTGATTTCTCTGGCTGTTGGAAATTGTAATAAACCTCATGTAACATTTTTTTTTAGCAATGACAGAGCTGTGGAAAGTGACAGTAGTGTCACCGGCCACAGTTGCATGATATTTTTTAACCTGTTCAGCCCCAAAGATTTCAGGAATGCTCGCATGCTCTCCAACAAAAACGGAAGAAAAAGTGAAATATTTATGTAGAAAACAGAGTCATGCACATCAAATTTAACTGGAAATTTTCAGCTACACAACCATATAAGCCATTTTTACACACACCAAACACAACATCAACATCAAGCAAATAAATTATCAAATATCCAAATCTGTTTCACTTTGATTCAAACTGGCAATGCTTTGTATGGATTTCTTTCAATGGGAACATATAAAGAATTCTATTAGATTTTTTACAAAAAAGGAAAAAAAAAATTTGTATCTTTTATATACATATATGTATATATATATATATATATATATATATATATACACACACATATATACATATATATATGTATGTATAAATATATATATATTATATATATTATATATATATATATATGTATATATCCATATATATATATATATATATATATATATATATCTATATATATATATATATATATATATATATATATATATATATATATATATATATATATATATATATATATATATATATATATATATATATATATATGTATATATATTTCCAAAAACTGCCACAGATAAGCAGATGAATATGAAAACTGTTGTAATTGGATATAATGAACACCAAAAGTGACATAAAAGTAAAATATAAAGTTTATTATGTCAGAGAAGAACAAAACATTGTGACATCCGTTGCTCCTCTTATAAAGGAGAAATGGAGTCCATTTCTGATAAAACTGCAGATCTTTCTGTATCCACAGAGATCACTTTTACACCCTGCTGTTGTTTTCAATCATGCAGTCACTTCCTGTTGTCGTCACATCTGTAGCTCCGCCTCTGTCCCCTGATTGGGCCGTTAAAGCTGGAGAGTTTTTATGCATTGGGCTTCTAGTGCTTCAGTTTTTAGGGGGTGGAGAAAAATCTTTTGGACTGCCACAATAATCAAATGAATTTCAATGAAAAAAACCTCAAGTTGAGGCTTTTTAAAGTGAGATTCAAAAAATGATTAATTAATTAAGATCATAATTGTTACATGCTTTCTCCTCTCTGCTTTGTCTTCTCTGTTCTCCCTGTCCTGGATATATTCACATTTTTAGTGTAAATAGCGTTAACTGTTAACACTGTGTATACCTCCACCTCATACGGAGTCTGATTTCCACCTAATTTTGACTTATTTTCCTTCATTAGGAAGTTAATATTGCCTAAAGGCTCTGTATGTTGCATCCTGCTTACTTAATTTTCATGCTCTTTTCATTTATTTTCATTTTAGTTGTATTTTTTGTTTATTTTTACTTTTCCTTTATTTAAGTTAAATAAATGCACCTTCCTATTCTATTGTCTTCACAGGGCTCCAGAGTGCGACCATTTTGGTCACACATGCGCCAAAGTGTGCCAAACATTTTTGTTGGTCGCATCGGTGCACCTGGTGCTCCCCGGTTAAAAACATTGTCTTCTGTCGCAAGCCCATCATCTCTCTCCCTCTCTCTCAAATCAAAAGTTTAGAAGATGAGATAGCACATTTCAATATATCTATAAGCGTAATATAGCCTATTAAAGTTGACATAAGTAACTGCAGTAGCAGAAAATCTGCCAAAAACAGACAAAACAAAGCACCTGCTTCCTCTCTTTTCTCTGTCCCTGCAATGTATCTTCACAGGCTGCAGGCTGTAGGCCCACCCACACACACACACAGCTCTCAGTCATCATCCAATCAGCTGTTAGTATGCAAATAAGCCCAGACAGAGCCTGACTGTGGTGTCAGGTTTCAGCGTGGAGCGGTTACTCTGAAGAAGTAGCGAAGCTCTGACAAATCTGTCTTAGAGACTGTCAGATAATTGATAATTAGCTACAACAAAAACAAGTAAAACAAAGTATCATTAACCATAAAATCTGTATTTGTTCAGTCCTTCTCCTGTTAAGGGGGAGTTTCTCAGTCACAGGTACAGAGATGAGTGTTCACGTCCACTGAGGACAAATGACCTGACTGACAGACACCGACTGAACATAAAGCTGTAAAGAAAAAAAAGCCACAGAAAGAGAAAAAAATATAGAACAAGTCTAGAAATGTTCTGTCCTTTTTTCATTTTTTATAAATTAGTTTGAGAATTGTTCTTTTTTTTTATTTACTTTAGTTTCAGTTTTGTAAATATTGACTATATTGTACGAAGTCTTATTCTAGGTTCATATTTATTGGAGAATAAGACCATCCAGTTAAATGTTATGTTGTTGGTTGTTAAAATCTGGATATTGATTTCATTTTCCAGTTCAGTGTAGCACCTTGAACATTAGCTCTTTTTATTTGAAATATTTTATTTAACCTGAGATGTTTGAGTTTGAAATATTAAATTTCATTCAGTGAAGCACTTGGAACGCTCTTTCTTTTAATATATGATTTTGCTTCAAATAAAGACAAGTATTTCTTTACATCTTATCCCTGTTAAAAAAGCATTCACATTATATAAAAGTTATGGAGAGTGATAAAATGGTGATCTTATGGCGTTAAAGTTGACACTATGAAAAAGTTTGGGTGCACCTAATTTTTGTGCTGGTGCACCTTAAAAAAATTTGTCAGTGCAACCAATGCAAAAAGTTAGTCTAGAGCCCTGCTTCATCTGATATTTCTGACCGCTATACTGTGTGTAAGAGCAACTGAAACAACTGAATTTCCCCTTGAGGATTAATTAAGTATTTCTGATTAATGAATTGCTCATTTTTTTTAAAGTCTCCTGACAGCACTATGCAGTACATTGATGAATGGATATATTTACCCACCCCTAATGTATACCCACACTGTGAACAGACTGGCTGCGTACATTCTGTTCAACACCACCTACTCAGAGTCTGCTGTCCGTGCACTCTGCCCGCCCCACATGCACGCTCACAGCAGTACGGTGCAATAATAAAAGCAGCCACACAGGAAACAGTCTCTCCTTTATGTGACCGCCGTGTCATTAATCTCAGCGGAGGTTAACAAATGCACTTGCTCTGTAGGTATATTTCATCGGCGGGCAGTCGACAGTGGGGCCATTGTGGCATCTCTGCGTTCAGCCTGGACCTTTTGGGCTGGCTCTGGTTCGTTGCTGCACGTTCAGGGTCGTGTTTCATCTCTGCAGATGAATGTGTTTATGCGGAGAAAACATGTGAAACACGGAGCGAAATCAACGCTCCAGCTGTTTATTTATTTCTGCGCCAAGAAACCACCATTTATTTTATTAAAGCGGGGGAGAATAAACGTGTTCTGCCATTTTTCAAAGTTTGGGCTCCCTGCTATTAGTCAAAACTAGAACTAGACAAACACCCTGCTGCTGCTTTCTGACCAGGCCAGCTCCTGATCTGCAGGTTTCTCCCAGCAGCAGCAGCAGCTTTTTCCATTTGAGAAGTCTTCCCACTAATCCATTAGACTTCCATTAGCTCCGATTTGTGTGATTAGTTCTAATTAATCAGTTCAGTCTGTGGCCTTCACTCCCCCGCATGCTCCTCACATTTCATTTTTAACCTCATTTCTCAGCTCTCCACCGAGCGAGAGACCGAGGCAACGACTGAGCGAGCAAATCAAAGAGCGGCTGCAGGTCTGACGCTCAGAATCACTCGATACCACTCCAGCACCAGACATAAACCAGTGTTAACCCTTCTTGCATGGTGTCCGCTACAGTAGACAGGTACCTGGAATAGAGTTATACCTTTTACATTGCAGTAGGGCTGAGAAATATATCAATTAAATCCATTAATTCATATTATTTTGTGCAGAAGATTTAAAAATTAAAAATTGTGATTTCTTTCATTCACTTTCTTAAATTGTAAGTTGTTGCAAAGTTTGAAAAATATAAATACTAGACTTTACAGTTTTCATGATGGTGGCCCTGTCAGGTTTTGCACAAGCACTTTTATAGGCTTGTATTTATTTTTTTGAATTCGATTGAATATTGATCAGAGAGAAACATGTTAACAAGCTGTGAAAATCCCTCAGCTTTCAGTGTTTATGTAGGCAAACCTGCCTGCATTAGAACTACATAATCAACATTTTATGACACACACTTTAATTTTAAGAGGGAAATTCTGATTGATTTAGGAAAATATTTTGAAAACATAAAGGCAAAACTTGATTCATGTCATTTTTGTGTCATGTGGACGTTTTTTGCTTTGAGGGGGAAAAAAATCGATTAAAATTGTAAATCAAGTTTTGTGGGGAATAAATCAGGGATTTTATTTTTAGGCCATATCTCCCAGCCCTACATTGCTGCACCATGTCCAACTTTAAGTTGGTGAACTCCCATTGCCTTGTCTCAAGTTTCATATAAATATTATCTTTGCACTTTTTTTTTTAACATATCTGAATTTTGCATCCAAATCCAAAACAGCTGATGAAGGGCAAATTTGGTATTTGAAATTTGTATTTCACCTAAATTTGTATTTTTTATGTGTTGATCTATGTGTAGACATGCATTATTTTAGTTCTGTGTAAAATGTCCAAGGAACTGTTTGTGGTTTTTTTTGGGGGGGGGATTCAGTTGAACTCAATTTGAACTTGTGGTTCAAACTTGTACTTACACAGTCATGCCCCTGTTTAACAGATTTATTAGACTACAATTTTTATAAACCAGAAAACTTTATTATTCTAGAAACCTTTAAATACTTGTTTAAACTGAAAATATTTTCGTTATTGGACAAACAATTTGAACGGGGATGAAGAATTTCAAACTGAATTCACCTTTTTCTTCCCAAATAATTCAATCAAGCATAACATTCATAGCCTTGTGGAGCAGATGGGCCTGCCTGATTCTGAAATTCTGTATGTCCATCTTTCCCACCTCCAACAACTTCATTCGGCTAAATGCTTAATGGCCCAATCAGGGAAGAGAGGCGGGAGCTGCACGACAACAGGAAGTGACTGCGTGTTTGAAAACAATGGCAGCTTCTGAAGCGTCTCAATAACTGTATTTATTTTTTATCAGGAATGGACTAAATTTATTTTTTAAAAGAGGAGGAGCGAACGTCACTTGAAGCTTGTCGTATGGGAAATCATGTTTTTGCTCTTCTCCTGACCGGGTATTACTGCTGTAAAACTAGGAGAGAATGCGAAAAATCCTCCACAGACATGCTGGTTAGCCTGTGGCTGTCATGGTTACTCGGTGATACTTGGTGATATCTGCTCTCTTCAGAAGTTTACCGGGAAAACTTTGTAGGGATTGTCTTTGACAAGGTTCATGTCACATATAAGTGTTAAATAAAACATCTGTGAGGTATACTTTAATGTGAGACGATCATTTTAAGGTAGTTTAAGCTAACGGCTAACGGCCGTAGCAGCTAACTGTTGGCAGCCGTTAGCTGTAGCAGCTAACTGTTGGTAGCCACTAGGGCTAAAGGCCTTTAACTGTTGGTAGCCGCTACGTGTAGTCGCTATATATGCTACATCATATGTAGTGGCGTTGCTTGATATGATTGGTCTGTGATGAGTGTGACAAGCTAATTGATCGTCCAATCACAAGCTGCTGTTGTTTTTGGAGGTTCCTCCCTTGAAGACATTTTTGAACCACTCCCAGATTAGATTTCCCGGATTAGTGAAAATTTTCCAATACCGAGCTGTCCCTCTACATGTCAGCTTAGAACATTCAACAACTAAAACTAATTTTTTTTCTGCTCATGACCGCAAGTAAATAACTATAATCTGACATCTCAATCATGAAATAATAATGTGCTTTACTAGTCTTTGTATTTCATTGTACTTTATTGTAAATCAGAAAATTAAAAAGCTTTTTGGCTGTTAAAACACACCAGTTGGGGTGCTGGTTTGGCGGAGTGGTTAGCAACCAGGCACTCCATGTACATGCTTCTGCCGGTCCAGGTTCAAATCCCGCCTGTGACCAGTTTGCAGAGTGTCTGCCCCTACTCTCTCGCCCCCTTTCACAAGCCTATCCACTGTCTCTCTCCTATCAATAAAGGTACAAAATGGCCAAAAAAATACATTAAAAAAAACAAAACAAAACACCAAGGCCTTAAATCTCTGCAACGGTCTTGAACTATTTTTTATTTATCCATCATTATTATTATTATTGTTATTATTATCATTATTATTATTATTATTATTATTAGTTATATGTTTTTTAATTTTTATTTATTGTGTTTTTTTCAGTGGGATGAATGAATGACTGTGACTTGTGATCCTGGAAAAAATAAACGCCTTCTTGTTCTGTTGTTACATTGGTATTAACAGAAAACAATTCATTTTAATTTTAATTTTTTAATCCATGGATAACACTAACAACATAAAGCACGGGGTTTCCACGGTCGCAGGTTGAACTTTTTTTTAGTGAAGTAAGCTCATGGCCATCGTGAGTTATTTCCATCATGCAGGTGATGTTCGTGTGTTAAATGACAGCTGCCACGGTGCACGATGACTGGCATGTTAAATAAATAATAACCAAAATGTTTGGAGCTGCTGTTTTAGGGTTGGTGCCCTCATGTTTTACACGTCTTAAGTCATCCGGGGCTCCTGTTAGCCGCTCTCAGCCCTCCTGTCGAACAATAGCTATTGATTTGTGCGGAGCATCCATCCCTCACTGTAACAAAGCGTATTGATGTTTGTGGAGCCCTGATTTCCCCCTCGGCCAAACACCAAACGCAGCACCATCGCTAAATGACTGAATGCTGCACCAAACTCTGTCCCAGCGTGACCTAGGAGCAAAACAATCATCTCTTTTTTCTGTGGGATTCTTCCTCTAAAACTGGAGTCAGAATTAAAAGATTATTTTGTGCTGGTTGCTGCGGGTCAGCTCATATACTGTGCTGATAATCTGTCTTCCTCCCCCTGTTGTCAGCCTTCTTCTGCCATTACCACTATTGTGATAAATGAAGGCTCAATTTATCAACCGGCCTCAACTCCATTTCTTCTTCTCCCTCCGGTTTCCCCACCCCCGCTCCTGCATTTTACCTCAGTATGGTTCGTTTTATTTCTTCATCTGTTTTCATCCATCCGTCTTCGGCTCTCTCTCCTTCACATGGAGGTTTTTCTTTGTGTCTGCTCGAGCAGGCTGAGATGCTGCTGTCACCCCCGAGCTGCAGACTCCCATCCCGGCTGCCGGAGGTGGCCCGACTGCTGTCAATCAATCTGGATGTGGAGCAGCAGAGGGGATGGAGGGGGGGTGCGCTGACACATGATGGGGCTCCCTGCTGTTCACAAATTCACTTTTTAGTTCTTAGCCAGGAGGCAGACACGGTCAGCAGGAGAGTTTCTGTTGTCTGAAATGAGTTAAAAAGGGCTGTGACTCTTTGGGCTAAAGTGTCGTCTGCTCTGGTGGCTTCTCAGGATGTTTTCTACACATCTGTTCGAGCTTTTAGCCTCTTTTCTGTCAGCATCGAGGAAAGGAAGTGAGCGACGAGTGTAAGACTTTCCAGTCCATCAAACACACGGCCTGTTCTGTTTCAATCAAACAATTGAACTTTATTTTCTATAGCACTTTTCAGACAAAAAATTGTAGCTCAAAGTACTTCACATAAGAAATAAAGAAACAGAGTAACAATAAATGACATGAAAAAGAAAATTGTGTACAAATGAAAATACCTACCTTACCACCCGCTGACCCACCCACCCAAGTATCTATCTACCAATACGTCTGTGTAGATTCTCATTCTTCCAGGTCATGGTTATCTTGAAGATTCGAAATCGCTTCTCATCCAAGAAGCTTGTTTAGTACTTCACTTCAAAACTGAAGTAGCTTCTTGGGTGAGAAGCCAAACGTCTTCCCAAAACTAAACACTGTCCTATCTACCTACCTACGTACCAACCTCCTAATCTACCTACCTACCAGCCTACCCATCCACCTACCTATATAACCCACCCACCCGCCCACCTATCTACCAACCTCGCTACCTTCCTATCCACTCACCTACCTATCTACCTACCTATGTACCAACCTATCAATCTACCTATCCACAAGACCTACCTTCCTACCAACCCAACCACCTATCTAGCAATCGGCATACCAACCTATCTATCTTCCTACCCACCTACCACCTACCTATCTACCTACCTATATACCAGTCTACCAATCTACCCACCCAACTACCTGCCCACCTACCTATTGACCTACCTACGTACCATTACCTACCCACCCACCTACCAACGTACCATCCCACCCACCTATATACCTATGAACATACCAACCTACCTATCTACCCACCTACCTACCTAGCCACTCACCTTCCTATCTACCAACCTACGCACCCACCTACCTATCTATCTACCAACTTACCCATCTATCTACCAACCTACCCACCTATCTACCTACCCACCCACCTATCTACCTACATACCCACCCACCTATCTACCTACCTACGTACCAATCTACCAACCTACTTACCTATGTGCCAACCTACCTACCTACCCACCTACGTACCTACCCACCCACCTATCTACCTTCCTACAAACCAATTTACCCACCTATCTTCCTTCCTACCTGCGTACCAACCTACCCACCCACCCACCTACCTACCTACGTACCAACCTACCCACCCAATCACCCACCTACCAACCAACCTACCCACCCACCCACCAACCTACCAACCAACCTACCCACCCAACCACCCACCTACCAACCTACCAACCAGCCTACCCACCCACCCACCTACCAACCAACCTACCCACCCACCTTCATTTTGGTATTTGCTGATGCTTTGGTCAAAAACATAAACCACGTATATATAAATCTCACATTGGCTGTAATAACCTCAGAATGCATGAATGTAGCACCGTGTTTCATCCTGTTATTACTGAATGTTTATATTTTTAAAAAACAAAAGTGTCTTCATAAATTTCCAACACAAACACTGTCACACTGAGAGGAACAGATCAACGTTAGTGATGGAGAAGTCTCTTACTCTGGTGACTGTAAATACTGAATATCACGTATCTCTTATTGGAGTCACATTGTGCCGGATGATATAATGTGTCTGGTGAAT
Source organism: Scarus forsteni (assembly GCA_036419115.1). Classification (NCBI taxonomy): domain Eukaryota; kingdom Metazoa; phylum Chordata; class Actinopteri; order Labriformes; family Labridae; genus Scarus; species Scarus forsteni. The sequence continues at coordinate 3,833,041 of JAZDUH010000443.1, forward strand.
TAAATAAACAAAAGTCAAAGTCCAACCCTGTTTCTGACTCGTAACGGCTGGTTTTATTGCAAAGGTTTAATTCAAATACTGATTTGCACAAACCAGTGTTTAACATAAATTTAGTTATAAGGAATTTAAGATAAGACACGAACAAACAGAAATGTGCTGAAACGTGTGCCTCCTGTCTGAAATGATTTTCCTCGAGCTAACGTGATCTCTGTCCCCTTCTCTGCAGGACTCCGTGGTTTAACGGCTGGGGCTTCAACCTGCCTCGCGGTCAGTCTCTGCTCGATAAGTGGAACCTGGTCCCTGAAGGCATCGACATCCTGATGACCCACGGACCTCCGCTCGGTGAGTCCAATTAACCAATCACAGCCCCCTCATCACCATAGCTAATGAGCTTGTACCTCATTATTGGAAAACCTGTGGAAGTCACCGGAGGCTGTGTGTGCAGGTGTGTGTATGTGCAGGTGTGTGTGTGTGTGTGCAGATGTGTCTGTGTGCAGGTGTGTGTGTGTGAGCTCAGTTTTCTATCCAAAGCCAAACACACTCCATGATTCAATATTTACCCCCGACTTCATGAAAAGAAACCTCATCTCGTTTGTTTTTCTTTTATTTCGGTCTGATTCAGTTTTCCCCCCAGTTGTTTGAGCCACGGCTGTTTTTGCCACTGTGTGTTTTTTACACTCCTCGTTCGGCTTTATTGAGTGATTTCCTCCCTCTCGCCTACGGAGGGTCTCTGCTGCTGCTGCTGCCGTGGATGTTTGATTGCATGGAAACTCGATTTTGCTCCAGTGTGACAGACACTGCAAACGATTGGAGAGGAGCACAGGGCTGAGGAGGAATATTTTATTTACTTTTCCTTCATAAGGATGGAGAAGTACAGCTTAATCCTTTCATGCACGAATTGATACATCACACGGAATAATTTTTTCAGTGCTTCCTTTTACTTTCAAACATTTAAAAGTCATGGTCATTTTTGTCAATGTTGTATTTTGAAGTAGTTTCACATCTGTCCACGTCACCGTGCATCAACATAGTAATTTAGTGGAACCCAATAAAGATCCACAAACATGTCTTTGACAAACATTTATTAAGAGAAAATAAAAAAAATAGCAAAATCTGCTTTTACACATTGTTTCTATTGCTTTTATCCACAGTATAGCTGTAGGAATGTCAAAAAAGACACAATATATATAAGAGCATAAAAATTAGGTAAAAACTAAGAAAGCAGGTTTCAACATGCAGAATATTTAACACTTTCATGCATGGTGTCCACTAGGGGTGGGAGAAAAAAATCGATTCACATAAGTATCAGGGACGATTTTTAAATCTATTTTTTTGGTTTCAAAAATGTTTTTTTCCCAAATTCAAATGCTTCATTTTAGTTTCTGACACTTTTAAATGTAATCCAGGCTTTTAAAGAGAGATTAAAATCAGCTGGCTGAAATATATTGCTGAATAAATCCTAAAACGGACTCACATGTGATGTGTATTTTTCCTGATATAGTCTGTAGGCATCATCATTGTTAATCTTTTTCACTGGTGTTAAAAAAGCAAACTAAAGATTGCAGAAATCTGCAATATCGTAGAATTGCAATTTAAATCTAATCGGCACATAAAAAATCGTAAAAAATGAATAGATTTTAGATAGACAGATAGATAGGTAGATAGATAGGTAGATAGATAGATAGATAGGTAGATAGATAGGTAGATAGATAGATAGATAGATAGATAGGTAGATAGATAGATAGATAGATAGATAGATAGAAAGGTTGATAGATAGATAGATAGATAGATAGATAGATAGATAGATAGATAGATAGATAGATAGATAGATAGATAGGTAGGTAGGTAGGTAGGTAGGTAGGTAGGTAGGTAGGTAGATAGATAGATAGATAGATAGATAGGTAGGTAGGTAGGTAGGTAGGTAGGTAGGTAGGTAGGTAGGTAGATAGATAGATAGATAGATAGATAGATAGATAGATAGATAGATAGATAGATAGATAGATAGATAGAATATGAATGCAACATGTATGTATATATTTATATTCATTGTTTTTTTCAGTTTTAATCTTTTGAGAATTCAGTTTTTAGTATTTAATGCAAATTTAACACCGAAATACGCTACGAAAAAATGACATACATCCACTCACTCTTCAGGTTATCCTCACACGTCACATGTCAACAGTATGTTAGCTTGTGACAAAATCTGCAGAACATTTGATCTCCTGACTCATAATAATAATAAAAATCATCTGGAAACTGCTGAGGTAGCCGGGGGTTTCATAGGTTCTTTGTAAACTTAGACGGTGTCTCAGGCCGCAGCTCCGACATGTTTGCATTGTTATTGAGGGAGGAGAAGTAGCCTATTAGCTGAATAGCAATGGCTGATTAAAGTGTTAGCATTAGCATGTCTGTTCCCTGCAAGCTGCTTTAATTAACATCACATATATAGGTTGATAGAGAAATTTAATTTGGAGGCCACCTCTGGATATATTTTCAAATTAGACATTGTATGAATAAAAGGTTTCGCTTACCTCAGGAAACAACACAATAGAGCAATATTCCCATCTGCAGGAAATGTTTGTTAAAGCTTCAAGGTGATACGTAATGTGTCCATGGTTAAACAATAATAAAGGTAAAAATCTTCAGAAGATTTGGGAGAAAGATCTGGGTTACACACTAGATGACGAGATATGGGAGAGGATTCTTTTACAGAATGGGAGGTATATCACAGAAGCATGAGTCAAACTTATTTAATATAAAATACTGAATAGATATTATTACACCCCTGCAAGGCTTAACAGTTTGGGTTTAAATCAAAGCAGGTCATGTTGGAAATGTAGATCAGAACGTGGTGCATATATTCATGCTTTGTGGGAATGCCGAATGGTTTTCCCACTATGGAACAAAGTTCTGGCCCTTATGGAGGACTGGTTGGGATGCCAGCTTCCTAGATCACCTCAGCTGTCTGTAAAGGTGTAGTTCCCCTTTTTAAATAAATACTCATTTAAAGTATTAGCAACTGGACTAACAACATGTGCTCGGCTAATTCTTAGATTTTATTTAATTATTCTGATGCTGAAAAAATGCAAAGAAGAAATGACAATAACTGCTTGTGAAAAAATGCTTGGACAGCTGAACTGGAAAGTTGACGTGTCACATGAACGATGGAACAATTTTAAGCAGCTCGTTTCAGGAGAATGCAGCACATCATAGCTCGGGTGTTGACAGGTCATGGGCCCTGTGTCTTGTGATGTAACTGATACCCTCTACATCATTCTATCTAATTTCTGTCATTTGTGTATTGACTGTTCGGTTTCCTGTCTGTTTTGTGTTGTTGTTAATCTGTCTCTACAGACGTTTGTTGTTATAGTTTGTAATAAAAATCAATAAAGTATAAATTACAAAAAAATATCACATAAACTTCCAAGATCTTCGAAAAACACAAACATTGTTGGCATTGCGTTAGTTCTGAGAAAATAAAGAATCTAAGCTCAACCATGCAAAAAAATGTTAATCACTTATAAAACATCAGGAGTTTGTAGAATTACACCACTATATATCTACTTTGATAATATTTCAGTTATTAATAAGACTAGATTAAAGGTTGTTTCAGACTCTTGATATCATCTCCACTAAAAAGCAAAACTGTAATAAATAATAAACAAGAATCTCTTAATTATACAAATGTTATTAGCCATAAGAGAAAAAATCCAAGGTAGATTGATCTAGTTATTTTAAGTTTTGTTACCTTACTTTTAATTTTTAATTATCATCCCAGTCATTACTCTAATATATCACTACTTTTTCTCTCTGAATGTTTTTATCACTTTGTCATATATATTCAGCCCAAAAAATGTTCTCAAGTGATTTTAATTGATCATTAATATTTTTAAAATGATTAAAATTGTTCCTCTAGAGAACAATATTGACTATGTGATTTCACAACAAGGGAAATATGCATTTTAAACACAGCATGATAAGCATTTTTGGTCTTGCTTAAATATTGGAAATAATCAGAATTGTTGTGAAACTAGGATTTTTTTTTAGTTGTAATCAAATTTAAAGTCATAAGCAGGATTCTGGTGACACACACTACCTGCACAGGGGTGTTTTCCTGTGAAAGTTGAAGAAAATTATGACAAATTGTCTCCATTTTGTCATAATTGAACATCATTTTCTCCACTTGTGCCTGAATGAAGTTATTCACAAAAATCTGGATGTCGCGTCCCGCTGTAATAAAGACCTCAAACGTTTGTGGCTGCATCGCAAAAAATATGATTATGAAAATTACAACAATCATTCTGAATGTGACCAACATTTTAATAAACCCCCTAAGTCGACTCAGAATGAAAACAGTAACTTTAATCGGACATAAAACTGAAACGACGGGCAGAAACATAAAGAAATGATCAATAACTGAGAGTCTGTTTCAGCAGAGACTAAACTCGTGCGATTTCTGATGTTAATATTCAGTTACACGTTTCTTTACTTCAGTATCATCAGATAATTAAACTTTTCTCACTTTAAAGAAATGTTCCTTAGCAAAACATTATAAAAGATATTTAAGGATCATTTAATTACTGTTTTAAATAGTTTCTCTCTTTCCAGTTGTGTGCTTTTTTAAATTATTGTTTTGTTTCGTTTATGGTCGTTTTATCTCTGGAGTCATTGGCGATACAATCCCTCACATGATCATAAACACCACTCACATTTTCTATTTTACCTTTTCATTTTTTTCTTCTTTTTTCAGCTGTGGTGGTTTGTATTTGTTACCAGTTTCTCCTAGCTAGTGAGGACCTTGTTTGTTTTTATTGCTTTTTTCCTCCTTTTTGCAGGTTAGTTTTAGTTTCTTTGCTCCATCTGCTCGGAGTTCACTGCAGAGCACCTTAAAAATCAAATATCTGCTTACTGTCGGACATTTTAAGCTATTATTGCTGAATTAATTGTGCTCTGAATGCACTTGTTTTCCTTGAATTTGACGTGCATTTGTGATTGATGTATCTTTGATAGAGGTGTGAAAAATATTAATACAGAAATATATCAGGATATTTTGACCTCCGATGTATCGATATTTCAAACCTTTTTAGTGATTTATTTGTAGAAGTAAAACCTCATATTTTATTAGAGTTGGAAATAAAATACAACTTATAAAAATGAATACAGTTTTTTTCACGCAGTCTGTTCAGTTTAGACAGTTACAAGAGAAATATGTGATTTTTTATTAACTGTTGTGCTGTCAGTAACTCAGCACTTTGTTCCTCATGTGTTCTTTGCATTATTAGTTTAAGTGGCTTGATGCACTCTGTGTTTTCAGGTAAAGTTTGTATGTAACACTGCATTTGACTTAAAAAAAAAAAAACAATAAAATGAAAAAGTTGTTTTTTATCAAATAGTTTTGACTTGATTTTTACTTCCAGTTTTGAGTAATATTGAGGGATTTACATCTCTAGTTTTTTCTTAGTTAACTGTAGAATATCACAACATTTTATATAGTTATAATATCGTGATATATCATGATATTATCCTATTGTGAGGTTCTTACCAGTTCTTACCCTTAATCTTTAACTTGCTGATGTACTCGTGATCTTTTGAATTGCTCGACGTCATTGTAAATGAGGGTTGGCTTATCATAATAAAGATAAAGTAAAAATTAAAATGTTATGTGCATATGACATTATGTAACCTTAATATAGTTTAGGTGGAGGCTTCAAATAAACACTTTGGGCTTTTCACCTCTCCCTCTGCCTCATATAATTTGTTATCTTTGACTTTAGTGGATTTCATAATTGTGCAAAATAAACAAAATCAAAAATATCACCAGTTAATAAAAGCTGCAGTTTGTGGACGGGCTGATTGTTTTCTGTCTGTCGTCTGCAGGTTTCAGGGACTGGGTTCCGAAAGAGCTGCAGCGGGTCGGCTGTGTGGAGCTCCTCAACACGGTCCAGAAGAGGGTGAGGCCCAAACTTCATGCCTTTGGAGGCATTCATGAAGGTAAGGAGAGAAAACCAGGGTCAGAGGTGTGAGAATGTTGATCAGTCTTTATTCATATAATACCAGTTCATAAAGACTCTTTCCAACAGAGCAGGTTGAAGACAAACTCTTCATTAACCCAACATATATCACATTATGGAGTGAAAATCTAGTGCTGTTGACTTCACCTGTTAACATGAACCATCCATGATAAGAGGATTTACGTGCGACAGGTGTTTTGTCCTTGGGTCAGTGTGTGTTTTCTGCTCACAGCTGTGAGGTGAGAGCATCTGTAAATGTGGACATCTTTGACAGGCACTGAAAGCCTGAAGTCTGATAAACATGTTTCAGAAACACTATTCTCCCTGTTTCATTCATACAGAAGAGTACTGCGGTCATTTTTGATGGAAAAAATCATTTTCGCCAGGTCAAGATTGAAGTGGAAATGACAAGAATGAAGTCCAAATTTTGAGATAGAAGTCAAAATGGCGAGAGAAAAGTTGAAATGTTGACAATAAAGTTGAAATCTAACATTGCCCCTTTACTCTTCTATACATTTACAAACATCATAGTGAACGTTGTTTACATTTTTCATTATTTGAATCTTATAAAATGACTAATTGGTAGGGGTGTAACGAAATGGTCAGCTCACGAAAGGATACGGAATACAAAACAGGGCCCACGATACGAAATAAAGATTAAGGAAAATCCCCAAAAGTAGGAAGTTGTGCAAAAATCTCATTTTCTTTATTTTCTTCCTAATGCAGACACACAAAAAATATTGCTGCATCAGTACAAAATAAATGCTCTTTGAAAAAAAAAGCAGAATTGTATTTTTTCCCCTTATTTAATTTACAGTGCAAATACAAACATAAAATCTCAATAAAAAGTGCTTTGTTGTAACAATCAGGATAACTACATCCTTGAATGAAAAGGAAAACAAATAGCAGTCCTCAGAGCTGCAGTTTAGACCTATAAATGTCTGAACTGTGAACTATAATATTTAGCCTATAACAGTGCATATACTTCTGATCTTCAAGTATGATCAAATTCTGTCAACTCAACAGTAGATGCAAAAATCAAATAGTTTTTTTTATGCAGATTTACAGTTGCTGCCTGTCTCCAGTTCAAAGAAGTTGGTAGTTGTACTCGCCGCAGTATACGGTGATAATATAGCGGCATATTTTGCACACGGTTGTTGTTTTGTCCACAATCTTCTCACCGTTCTCTCGTCTTTTACATAGGAGGCCAAAATAGGTCCACACAACCAATTTAATTGACGAAGGAGCGTCAGCTAATTCCTCGACCTCGTCTTCCTCCATTCTGAAGCTAGTGTTTTGCTACGGTAGGCGAGGAGGGTAAAAAATCATTAGTCTCAGTGGTACCTGGTTCACGTTTTTTATTTTGTGCTTTTATTTCTTGCGTCTTTGAATTTTACTTCATAATTTTTTATTTTGCGAAATTTCGTGGCACAAAATTTCGTTGCATCCCTACTAATTGGTCCTGCTTTTTTTGTTTTTAATAAATGTTAGTAGCAATCCCATTGTTGGTATGATTTACTTCATAAATTAAGATGGATGGAAATGTGGGTTATTTATATTAGGGCTGAACGAAATGGACAAAATTTCGTATCTCGATAATCATGCTGGATATTGCAATATCGATACGATATGACTACTAGGGCTACCACAAACGACTATTTTTGCGATTAGTCGACTCGTCACATCAACGTACCGCACCAGGATGCAGCCGATGGCCCAAATCGCTTATAATGACCTGGCAATTGTGGCTCCTGTGTAGTTGTGCATGCATCACATGTGTGAGTGTGTTTGGGGGTGAGCTGGGTTGATTCCTGTGGGCATGATAATCAGGAAATGGGGTGAGGAAAAGACAAACTACCTACCACACTCATGTCTGCTTTGAAGAGGCAGCTGGGTGATAATCATGAGGGATTCACCCAAGTAGAAGAGCAAGCCCAAAGTCACTTTTAATGAGCCAACTTGGCAACACAATAACTGTTGTCTTAGTCTGCGCTCAGCCTGCTCCCTCACGCTTTCTGCTTCCTAAACGGCTGTAGTAATAACCTTTGTTCTAGTAGACTCACAATAGTAAAACACTGAAATCAGGCACATTTTCAGGGACAGCTTTAACCAGGGACAGGTCATCCAAAACAGGGACTGTCCCCGGAAATCAGGGACGTCTGGTCACCAGACTGTTGACGCTAATGTTAGCAGCTAACTAGCCAATTAGCTTATTGAGACAACTGTCCCTCTTCTTCAGAAATTGATGATACTATTCACTAACTCTTCCAGTGACATCACAGCTGATCCAGATTACCACAACTGCTCATGTGCGTCAAGCGGTGCATTCAAGGGCAATCGTAAAAATGAATTTTAGTGTGACTTCGAGAGCTGTACATGCAGTGTGAGCGCAGGGGAAATTTATATCGTTTATATCATTGCTTTTTTCATATTAATATCTTGAATGTTCATGTCTTGATATAGATACGATAACGAAATATCTTTCAGCCCTAATTAATATAAAATATTAATATAGGAAACAACTACCACAACTATTTTTTGTTCATCAACCTTGTGGGCGGTCATGAAGAAAAAGAAATGCTTTTAATTAAGTGCTTTATAAATTATAACAATCATTTATCTATCACCAATTTAGAAATGATTTGAAGAAATGAACTCAAGGTTATATTTAGAAAGCACTGACTTTGAAACATATATCTGTCTTTATATCTGCCAAAATCATTTACACAGCATAATATACATATCATCGCAGTCCCACAAAACTCGTCCTTTTTCCATTGTAAGTTTCCGTGCCATATTTATAAATGTTACGGCATTATTGGGCGCTGCTTTCTCGTTTCCTTTGGTGAAGGATGGTTCAGTGTTTCCAAGCTAAAGGAGATAATAAAGGAAGCAATGAACTTTCCTAACAACTCACTTCCTTTCCTTAAGATTTGGAGAGTTCAAACAGACCTTATCATCGATGACAAAAGGACTCAAACCCACGACGTGATGTCCATGATGATTTGTTCCCTACAGTAAAGAATGATAGCCTTGCAGAGCAGACAGACCTGCCTGATTCTGAAATCCTGAATATCCACCTTGTCAGCCTCCATTGTCCAACAGTTTCAGTCAGCTAAATGCTTAATGGCCCAGTCAGGGAAGAGAGGCGGGAGCAGCGGGAGCTGGGGACGTGAACTTCCTGTTGTACAAATAATGGCAGCTAATGCCGGTTAGCCTGTGCTCATCATGGTTACTCAGCTATACTTGGCAAAATCTGCCCTCCTCATAAGTTTACTTTGTAGGGATTGTCTTTGACGAGGTTCATGTCACATATGAGAGTTAAATGATACATCTGTGTGGTATAATTGAATGTGAAACGATCGTCTTAAGGTAGTTAAGCTAACAGCTAATGGCCGTTAGCCACTACGGCGCCCCTTCCCTTATGGATTAGTGAAATATTTTCAATTTGGAACTGTCCATCTGGCGTGTCAGGTTAGAAGAATGAGGCATCCTGGGACATAAAATACGCTTAATTGACGCCTTCTTCACATCTACGGTTTGATAATCTGATTTTTCACAACTTCCTTCTCAGGCTACGGAATCATGACGGACGGCTACACGACGTTCATCAACGCCTCGACCTGCACCGTCAGCTTCCAGCCCACCAACCCCCCCATCGTGTTCGACCTGCCCAACCCGTCCAGCTCCTGAGACCAGAGGACGGGGGGCGGGGGGTTAAGCTACATTTTTCTATAAATATGTCAAGTTAAAAAAAAAAAATCTACGTGTTTCTTTGCAACTTTTGGTCTTCTCTCCGCTGTTGTCAAGGTGGAGAAGATTCGGAGACTTTGGGGAGGGGGAGGGAGTTTGTTTGGGAGGGTTAAAGGAGAATACCGCTGTTTTAGTTTTTATTTTTTGTGCCAACAGCGCAGGTTCCCCCCTCAGATTTATGATTTATTCACACAATCCTTTTACCAGCAGAACCAGGGCTGAAGAATGTCTTTCAAGCTTGTTTTGTCTGAAAACAGTCTCAATATAAGCAGCAAAAATGTGTAACCTCCTGATTTCTGCCATGCTGAGTTAAAAATAAAGGTTTGTTTTCCATTTTTCCACATTTTACTCTTCAAATAAACTGAAAAATCTGCCTGTTAAGACGTGAATTAAGTGCTTCACACTCCAAACAGGATGGTAAGATTCCTCCATTATGGCAAATGTTGTGATAATTAAAAGATTTCTCCTCAATTTTTCAACATTTGCAACAAAAACTCATATTAATCAAACCTATAAATCTATCACATTGATCATATTTATTCATTAGTAACAAATGAAAATACATGTACGGTGTAGTTTTCTTCTTTTCATGATCCTGGGAAACTGTAATGGTATTGAAATGTAAATGTTATACAAACCCAGCAATAAGGAATGATTTTAGGTGATTTCCCAAGGATTAGGAGACATATTTTCACAAAAGTCTGTGCAGATAAATGAGCTCTTGATACGTCTTAAACCTTTACCTTAGAAAAACGTTTTTCTTCTGAATGTTTTATGATACAGAAAAAACTGCAAACACAGAAAAATAACAGATATTTTTTTGTGTAGGATTAAGAAGCTGAATGTTATTATAAATACCATCATTATTATTTTTAATACTTAATATATATATATATTAATATTTAATCTCTTATTCATCTAAAACATTTTTGTACGTTTGTCAAACTCGATGTCATCTTTTTTATTTTTTTGCTATTTTATTTACAAAAATTTCTGCCATTTGTAATTGATTTCATCCCAAATATTTGTGCATATTTATGTAATCATGTAATCAACTATTTGCTTTTAAAACCTTTAAATCCCACACCAAGAAAATAAATGTTTTTGTTTGTAGTTTTCTCTGCTCCCTGAAATGTTGACAGCATCAACGATGATTTGATTTGCTTTTTTTAAACATTAAATATCACTGAATTTATTGATGACCTCTGCCAAACAGTTGAGCTGGTAGCTAAAAGGTTTATTGTTGTATTTCTGAAGCCTTACATGGACAAAAAATATAAATGGCTAAACAAGTTTGAATCTTATTAGTTTATTGTGTCACTAGTTTATCAACAGAATAATTCACCAACAATCGCGGTTGCTGCTCTCGCAGTGAAATTAAAGCTAAATGTAGCTTACATTAGCTTCCAGGACAACCTTATAATAATGTAATTTTAGTCCAGCTTCTCCTTGTCAGTTTTTTCACAACATAACATGTCATGCTGTGTAGAAGCTTGTGTTGTTGCCCAAAAATAAAAAGAATTGTCCTCGTTGTTTGTCACAAACATCCAGATTTTTGATCGGAAATACTGAACAGGTTTGATCGTTTTAACACACCTCACACCACAGGATAATCAGCATCTTTAAGGCCAAAACTGAGTCCAGTCTGGGCTGACTTTGGGGGGATCCAGGCCAAAATTCAGGCTGATTATCTTGTTTTGTGTGCCCCACCTTAATTTGCTGATTTCCTGTTTGCATTGCAGTTTAAAAAGTTTCTAGACAAAACAACAAGCTGACAGTTTTTCCTCTCTGCCCCACGTTTAGTTGGACTGTAAAAACGGTCTTAAAGGTGCAGTAAGTGGTGCAGAGAGAATCTGAGGGGGATGCTTGATAAGCAGCGGTATTCTTCTTTATTTTTTGAGGGATTTTGTGGTTAAACAATCTTGCTCTTGATAAATATTGGTCAGATCTGTAAGATAAATGATGCTTTGTGAATTTGTACAATTTCTTTCTGTTTGGTTCTGCGTTGGCCGAACAATGGATGCCATTGTCTTTTGTTGTATCATCATGATATTTTGTGTTTAGCTCTTCTTCTTTTTGTTTTTCTCGTCAGTTGCTCTTTTCTTATTTGCTGAACGGGACGCTGCCTTAAACTAGCTTTAATGTTCTCACAGCTAGAGCCCCAGTCTCTGCGAGCTCGGAGAAAAGTCCTTATTTATTACCCATGATCCTCGCAGAACGACACCAGACTGACGGGGGGGACGGAAAATATCAAATAACAGCCCAAAAAAAAAATCACATCTCATTCTGGGTTTCTGATCTAATTTGGAAAATGTATGTATAAAATATATAAATATATATTATATATTCATGTTGTAAAACATCTGTACTAAAAGTTGTGTTTGGAAAAAAAGAACATGTGGTGCATTTTTTCTGTAAGCACCTGACTGATGACGTTTTTCACTAGACAAAGTTTCTTTCCTGTTTTTTGGTATAAACGTTGATTTTGAACGAGAGAGGAAACTTTAGTCAGAGTCACAATCCAACAGGTGCTGCTTGTTCCACCAAGACACCTGCCTAAACATGCTTATGTTGTCCTTTCAAGTGTAAATCTGATAGTATTTGTGTTTTATTGCTTCTTTTTTTTCTAATTTTGCACTGTGTGTAAATGCAATCTTGCTAGCACAAAAAAACTGTTGCCAATAGTTGTCTGAACTCTGCCGCTGTAAATGCTCTGTGTGCTCTGCTCCTCTCTCTCTGATTGTACCCTCTTCATGGAAATGTTAGTTCTCTTTCAGTTCATTGTGATATATTTAGCTGCCTTTATATGCAAATAAAATTGCAAGATTTTTACTTATCAGGATCTCGATTGTTTTTTAGTAGATAAATGAGCAGGACTCCAGTCAGCTTTGACTGTTTGGTTCAGACTTTAAACCTCAGAAGTTTTGGAAGAATAAAGTCGGTGCTGCAGGACGGAGCAACGTGACGGAGGAGAAGTTTGTGTTTCTCTAAAGACGACGTCTGCCATGATTACGTGAGGGACGAGGACAGACTGACGAAAGGAAAAACAGGAGAGTGGAAGCAGCTCAGTGAGTAACTGTCACACATTTAGGACCGAGCAAATCATTACACACATCAGTTTGATTGACAAAAACAGAAAAGAGCTGCTGTGCAGAATTTCTGTTGTTAACTTCCTCAAGCATTTATTATTAGTTCTGATGTTTAGGACAGTTAGAATCTATCTGTCTATTTTTCTATCAGTTCATTTATCTATCATTTGTTCTATCTATCTGTCTACTTATCTATCAGTCTATTTTTCTTGCTTCATTTATCTATCTTTCAGTCTATCTACTTATCTATTTGTCTATTTTTCTGACCATTTATTCACTCATCTATCTATCTTGCAGTCTATCTTTCTATCTACTCATCTATCTGTCTATCTATTCATTTATCGATCTATCTTCCGTCTATGTATCTTTCTACTTACATATCTATCTTTTGGTCTGTCTACTTATCTGCCTGTCTATTTTTCTATCTGTCTTTCTATCCGTTCATCTGTTTTTGTCCACCTATTTATCTTTCTATCTTCCTATCCATCTGTCAATCTTTATGTCTGTATCTATATAATTCAATTCAATCCAAAGAGCTTTATTAAAATGGGAGAACATTCGTTGACATTGCTAAAGCTGAAGTCGACATAAAACATAAATTACAGTTAGAAAACAACAAAGATTAAATTACAAACTAACAGAGCCGTGAAGATTTAGATTTTTTAAAATATAAGAAAGATAATACATGAATAATAATAATTTCATATTTTTTTTTACAGATTAATGCAGAATACTCATAGAAATGTAACATTAGAGAAAAGATGTGGATTTTTATTAAGTTCCATGAAGCTTTTATACTGTTGATGCGTAGTGTCCACTGTAGTGGACAGATGCATAACTCCCTCAAAATATAACAAATAATAGCCATGATTTCAACTTGTTCAAAAGTAAAACAAATATTTTAAATACAATTTCTTTGATGTAATAATAATGAATGAAAGGGTTAAACCTCACAGAGCAGATCAACAGCTGTCTCTCCACAGAGTCAAACTTCTGTTTCTACCACATGTTTTTGGACAGTGGAGATGTTACAGCGCGCTCTCCCTTCAGTTTCATCAGGTTGGCTTCCTTCTCGCCAGCTCAGACCGTCACAGGCCAAAAATAAAACAGGCTGGAGATGTCGGGCGCCTTGGTCAGCCGTTCCCACCAACCCCCTGCTCTCAACGCCACGACATCAAAGCATCCCACCCAATTAAGGATTCCCCGAAATGAGAGCTGCAGAGCAGCGGCCCACACCCACCAGGCCCCGGCGCACATTACCATAATCCGGTCTAATCATATTAACACGCCAACGACGACCGGGAGGAGACGCGGCTGCTCCGCCTCTGCTGCCATCAGGACTTTAACACACACATGCTCAGTGTGTCCAGTGATTCAAACATGTGGATCAATAATTCAATCATCGCTGATTCAGTTGCATCAATAAAGAGGAATTCATCAAACCAATATCACATTCACCTTCACAGGCAAATGTGATATTGGTTATATGTGTTGTATATATATTTATACATATACTCGCCTTACAGGGAAGACAGACCTGCCTCATTCTGAAATCCTGCATCTCCGTCTTACCTCCATTGTCCAAAGGTTTCACTCGGCTAAATGCTTAAACTAAGTCACTTCCTGTTGTACAAATGATGGCAGCTAATATTAGTTATCCTGTGGTAATCATGGTTACTCAGTTATACTTGGTGAAAGATGCTCTCATAAAATTAGTTCGCAGGGATTGTCTTTGACGAGGTTCATGTCACATATCAGTGTTAAATGATGCATCTGTGTGGTATAATTTAATGTGAAACGATAGACTGAAGGTAGTTAAACTATCGGCAGTAACATGGAAGAGATGGATGAATAATGCGTTATGTGTTTGGTTTCCTTCCTGGTGTCCAGACTGTAAACATTGTGAATTTTTCACTTAAGCTCGATTTGAAGAAAATCAAGAATCAAATTGAAATCACAATATCTACCAAGAAAAATCACACTTAGACCTTTTCCTGAAATTCTTACTGAGGAGTTTATCTGAGGACTGTAGGCAGAGGCAGGCTAACACTACCCACTGACTCCCAGTGTTTGAGCTTAGCTAAGCTAATTAGCAGTGGGTAGGCTCTGCCCATCTCTTCCATGTTACTGCAGCACAGTCTAAAGAATGGCGTCTATCTGCTGGCCATGGACTCTAGAGTGAGGTGAGACATGAAAACATAAAAATGATGGCGTATCCCTTTAATGCGTCAGACTCTTGGTTTGGCTAGTTCACAGTCAAACGGTGCTTTTTACAAAACGTCACTGGAGATTCCCATGAAACATTGACTCCCTTCCCTCCCCCCTCTCTCTTTTTCATTTTTAATTCAATTTAAAAAGCTTTATTAGCATGAAAACAAACGTTGACATTGCTAAAGCTTAAGTCAACATAAAACATAAATTAAACAATTAAGGGAAACCAAACAAATGATAAACTAACAGAGCTGTGAAGGTTTGTGTTTTTTTTATTGTACTGAGGCTTGATTTGAAGAAAATTGTGAATCAAACTGAAATCACAATATGTAAGGGAAAAATCACAATTACATCTTTTCCTAAAATTGTTGCAGAAGAATTTATCTGATGACTGTAAAGGCCGGCTAACACTACCCATTGACTCCCAGTGTTATTAGCGGTAGATGAGCTGTCGACATGAAACTTAAGATTACCAACAGAAAAAAAACAAAGATTAAATGACAAACCAACAGAGCCGTGAAGATTTAGTTTTTTTTAAAATATAAGAAGAAAAGAAAATACATGAATAAAAATAATAATGATGATTATAATAATGATAATTTCATATAATCTTTCTTTACGGTTTAATAAATAATACTGATAAAAATGTAAAATTAAAGAAAACAAAAAAATAAAGATTTGAACAGAACAGGTGTACAGCTCTGTGGTGGGTCTATCTATCTGTATCTTACTCTCAAAATTAAAATGTAATAAAGATTTATTAGCATGAATGGAAAAAACATTATTTTTGCCAAAGCATAACAAACAACCATACACAATATTTACATCATTTGAACAATTAGATTCAATGTTGTTATGACTAAGATGTATGACAGCGATATATATTAACATTTATTAACACATATATTTATGTATATTGTTCTCTGTGTCTCAGGTTAACTTTCGTCTGCAGCTCGTGGATCTGAGCCGAGGGCTGTCTGAACCTGTGCGGTGTGTGTGTATCTGTGTGTGTGTGAGTGTGTGTGTGTGTGTGTGTGTGTGTGCCAGCTCCCTGCGTGCTCTGTTTATGTGGACTTAATTGCCCCTCGGTGGTATTATTGTAATCTGGAGCTCATTTGGCAGAGAGGAGGTACAGTGAAATCAGTCATGCTTTCCCTGCTCTCACCGCTCTGCTGTGACCTTAATTCACTCTTTTATCGACAAAATGTTTCGTTGATTTAGTTTATGCTGTTCTGTGGGTTTGTGCAAGGGAGGAACCAGAATAAGAGGCTGTAAAACTCTACAGACTCAACTTTTCTAACAGAATATGAATGAATTGATAATTGTATTTCAGTCACATAGCCTATATTGCCAAAAGTATTCACTCACCCATCCTAATAATCAGAATCAGGTGTTCCAGTCACTTCCATGACCACAGGTGTATAGAACCAAGCTCCTAGGCATGCAGCCTGCTTTTACAAACATTTGTGAAAGAATGGGTCGCTCTCAGGAGCTCAGTGAATTCCAGTGTGGAACTGTGATAGGATGCCACCTGAGCAACAAATCCAGTCGTGAAATTTCCTCACTCCTAAATATTTCACAGTCAACTGTCAGCTGGATTATAAGAACGTGGAAGTGTTTGGGAACGACAGCAACTCAGCCACCAAATGATAGGCCACGTAAACTGACGGAGCGGGGTCAGCGGATGCTGAGGCGCATAGTGCGAAGAGGTCAGAGATGTCCATGAGTCTCTGGATTAGAGTCCGAGTTGAGTCACGAGTCTTTGACCTTGAGTTGAGTCAATTCTCAAGTCTTTGAGGGGCAAGACTTGTCGAGTCACGAGTCTTTGACCTCGAGTCGAGTCGTGAGTCTCCACACACACACACACACACACACACATTTATAAATATGATGTTGCCTCTGTCAAAAATACAGTGTATCCGAATTTTTATTCAGACTTCATTTTCTTTCTGAAACAGTTTCTGCAGTGCACATGCATCCCATGGTCAGGTGCAAAACAAACTTGCCATGAACATCCAAAAAGAAACTATATGGCATTTAACAATACAATAAAATAAATAAAATAAAGTAGTAAGCAGTAGTAGCCATGCTGTTGGAAGTTTGTGTAGCAGTAGGTCAATATGAAGGGTAGCGAAGCTGGCGGTAGAGTTTCTCCGGCAGCTGCTCCATTTGTGTTGCCATGATGACTGATGATGACTGACTGATGACTGATGTGTGGGTGGGACAGAACCCCAAATTCCATGAAAGCACCCCGCCGCGCAGTGCTCCGCCAGGCAAACCCCACTGAAAGTGGCGCGCCAAGCAGCACCGCAGCGTGCAGCCCCGTAGGGAGAAGGCTGATCCCCGGAGTGCCACAGGCTCTCATGAGAATAGCGACGTCACACGCTCATAAAACGTGTTATAGGCTGAGAAAAGAAATAAATAACACCTCACTTCACTTCTCAAAGGTCCCTTTGCTGGTCCCAACCACACAGCCTTATGATTTATTCAACTTCTATCCGCCTATATCCTTGTAGAAAAGATGTTATGTGTCATGTATACATTGTTACATATATGTCTGAGCTCTCTGAGAGCTTTTCTAGTTCTTCTGACTTTTCTTATAAATTATATTTTTCCCTGTCTTAGCTAGAAAATGTTTGAAAACAAACAGGAAGAGTATATTTCCTGCACAAAGCTGTTTTTTTAAATAACCAATGTCTTTAAATTTTACCGTAGAACATCCAGTGAAATAAATGCAAAGCTCAGACTTCTGATTTCAGTAAAGTTGGATGTGAGCGTAAATCTCGATTTGATAAACTCTCAGACAATGTGCGATGATGAAGGTGAATGAGTTTGTCTGATTGTGTGTAATTCACCTCCTTCCTGATCCGTCGGCCTCTTTATTTCAGTCCTTTAAAAGCGTCTCATTGATCACTTTAGAAAATTACCGTCATTGAAGCCAGCGGGTAACTGCTCCATTATTTATTGATTACAGGACAGCTGATGATTGAAGTCCTTCACCGTGAAGAACATCAACACAAAAACAAATTATAAAATAACATTTATTAACCTGTTAGGTATTGAGCTGGGCCATATGGCCAAATGATTTTTTCCACAGCACTCAAATTTACAGTTTCAATTTTTTTTCTCTGTCTCTCAAAAAAACCTCCCAGTGACACAAAAATAGCATAAATAAAGCTTTACCTTTATATTGTGAAAATTGTATTCCCAAACCAAACAGATTTTCAGTCTAAAAGTTAATAATGTAGTTAGAACGTAGTCAGATTTGTCTACATAAACTCTGAGAGATATTCACAGAATATTAACATGAAATAAAAATTAATCCCATTTACAGAACAAATACAAGCCTGAAAGAGTGCTTGTTCAAAGCCTGCCATGATAAAACTACTCAGTATATATATTGTCAAACATTACAAAAACTTACAAGATTATATGTTATTCTCGAGAAAAAATCTTAGTTTTAATTCTTAAATCTGCGGAAAGTATTTCAAAAATAACTGATTTAATCTTATTTTATCTACTTCTCTGTATTTTATCTGATTAATAACAGAACTGAATAAAAAGTATATTTAAACTGAAAAAAATCTCTCACACTTGTTTTTAATTTAATTCAGTGTTTTTATTTTTTTTAAATTCAGTTCCTAATTTTTAATTTTATTTTCTCAACCTATATTTTTTAAATTTCCAGATTGCAACACTTTTGGTCTGGATTTTGCTCCATAATGCTTTGGATTAAAACGATTTTCTTTTGCACTTTTTAAAAAATCCTATCGTTTTGTGTCCAGTTTCTCAAATAAGCTACGTTTCCACCAGGCAGTCTGGTTCAGATTGACTTTGTAAAAAGTAATTAAATTAGGAGAAAAGGTACCACAAGAATCGACCCCAAAGAGGCACCGAGTGTCCCAAACTTTCCCTAAAGGGTGGAGCTTAAAGTGCTGCTGCCTGCTGATTGGTCACAGTAACTGTCCATTTCCATCGACAGCAGCTAAATAAAAGTACGCACTGCTCCGTGGTCAATCAGTCGAGGATTCAGAGCGATTTGTTCGTGACGTGACCCACCAGACGATTGTTCAGTGTATCTCACCAGTCCATCTGGGAAAGAGCCCATAGAAAGTGTTTGGGGAGGGCAGAACCTTTCAGCAGCTTATCCAGCAGGTGATTGGACGATCGTGCTGTCCATCACATTCATTACAGGCCAATCAGATGATGAAGTAGGCGGGCGCTGCTGCAGGATCTAACTACAGAAGTTTAGTGCTGATTTTTTTCCATAAAGATATTCGGTCACAGTAAGAAGGTTGCTGCCTCGATCCCCGTGTTGGCCTTTCGTGCATGTTCTCCCTGTGCGTGTGTGGGTTTTCCCAGGACTGTTGCAGGACAGAAATCAGACTCTCACGCCTTTATTACTTTATTTTATGTTCCCTTTGCAGCCCGAAAATCGTCCAAAACAAAGAAGGATTTGAAAGTCTTTGTCACTTATGATGGAAATGTCCTGCTCCTCCTACGTCTGAAAGCTGGACTCATTCTGTAATAAACTGTATAAAGTAAAGTACACAGGTATTTGTGTGTTACACCAGAATGTACTGATCTACATTTGCAAACTTATTTATTATTTCTTTCCCCGACTGGTACGGGTGGAAGGATTTGTGTGCGGCAATCAAAATCTTACAGACTCTTGAACAATATTCTTTTTCTCTGAAATCAGGATGTAATTGATCATATATATTATTTATTTATTAATTGATAGATCATATAAATTATTTCTTTATTCCTTTATTATCATTTCTATCAATCAATCAAACTCAATTTGTACAGCACTTTTCATACAAAAATGTGTAGCACATAGTGCTTCACATGGAAATGAAGAAAAAAAAGAATTAAAATAAAAAAGTAGAAAATCAAATACAATGAAAAGTACAACCCTCACAATCCACGCACAGCACACCCACTCAGTTACATTTACAAAGGCACGAGGAAGAGACTCTAACAGAAAACATAATAAGAGGACTGAGGAGACGCCAGCTTTCATTAAAAACGAGGACACACTGGAGCTAAGACAGAAATAATAATAGAAAATCCTGATGAGAAATTAAATTAAAATAAATAAATATGCATACGATTGGAAAATAAATAGGTAAATAAAATAGAATCTTTTAATAATATGGTAAAACGAGATAAAATGTACTGAAGAGAGACAGTGGACAGAAAATCAAAAAATAAAAACATATTAAGGGGGTTTAAATGAAAATAGAAATAACATTAAATAATAATAATATATACATTCAGCTAAAAGCCAGACTTAAAAGGTAGGTCTTGATTTTTCTTTTAAAAATATGAACATGTTGTTCTCTACATTAAAATTCACAATTACAGTTTTTGTTTCTATCATCCTTTCTGAAAATCTCAACATGAAGAAAAATAAATCTAGTCCAGCTCTCTGCACGCTCGTCTGTTTGTTTGGATTCAATCATGAATTGAACCTTCATCTTCATCTCAGAGCAGAATGATCTGGAGCAGTGAACGTCAGTGAGGAAGAGGAGCAGCAGGTCTGCAGACGTAAACGAGGCAGAGGTCAATACTTCATTAATGTCTGATTAACGTCCTCGGGCTGATTAATCAATTCAGACCTTTATTACTCCGTGTGTGTTCATCCAGGAGAGCGAGTCCCTCAGCAGGAGGGGAAGCTGCCATATGGGGGAGCATCATGGACACCACAGACCGAGGGGGGAATTAGGAGGGTCAGGGGGCCGCCGTGGTGGACCTAACGGACCAGATGGGCCGGAGTGAACCAAGGTGGACCAGGCAGGGCTGGGCTGGACCAAGATTGGGCCAGAGGCGACCAGAGTGGACCAGGGTGGACCTGGGTGGACCGAGGTTGGGCCAAATGAACCTGGTGGACCAGGGTGAGCTGGAGTGGACCAGAGTGGACCGGGCAGGCCTGGGATGGACCAGGTGGACGGGGGTGGGCTGGAGTGGACCAGGGTGGGCTGAGGTTGACTGGTGTGGACTAAGGTTGGGTTTAGGTGGACCAGAGTGGACGGGGATGGGCAAGGGTGGACTGGAGTTGGGCCAAATGCAACTGGTGGACCGGGGTGGGCTGGAGGAGACCAGATTGGACCGGGCAGGGCTGGGGTGGACCAGAGTGGGCTGGAGTGGACCATGGTGGACCAGATTAGGCCGGAGTGAACTGGGATTGGCCGAGGTGTAGTGGGGATGGGTCTGGGTGGACTGGAGTGGACCGGGATGGACCGGTCCACTCCAGATTGGACCGGGCAGGGCTGGGGTGGACTGGATTAGGCAGGAGTAAACCGAAATTGCCTGAGGTGTACTGGGGATGGATCTGGGTGGACTTGAGTGGACCGGGCTGGACCGGGGGTGGGCTGGAGTGGACCACGGTGGGCTGAGGTTGACTGGGGTGGACTGAGGTTGGGCTGGGATGGACCAGAGTTGACTGGGGTGGGCAGGGGTGGACCAAGTTGGACAAAATGAACCTGGTGGACCAGAGTGGACCATGGTGGACTGGATTAGGCAGGAGTGAACCGAAATTGCCCGAGGTGTACTGGGGATGGATCTGGGAGGACTGGAGTGGACCAGAGTGGACCGGAGTGGACCGGGCTGGACTGGGGTTGCCGGGTTTGGATGGAGTCAGATCTCGAAGCTTAAACTGGGGCAGCCTTAGTAAACATCCAGAGGAATACCAGGTTCTTTCATCAGTCTGATAAAACAACTCAAATAATTTTCTCAGAACATGTTACAAAATAAAAAGAGAAAAAATCTAAATTTCAGTCCTTCAACCCTCACGTCTGATTGAACAGAAAGTGACAGCGAGTATACGCCGTTCTTAAAGTTAACAGAAGTCTGAACTGACTCACTTTATTCTGTGAGTTCATTTCTCCGCATCAGAAAGTTTACAGATTCAGTCTGAATCACAATGAGAAAATACATTTAGACAAAGACCTGAACAGATTTGTTGAATGGGGCACCTGAGGAGGGGGAGGCTGGTTTAGTCCTGATCAAACCATGATGGAGGGTCGTTTGGTAGCTGAGGAAACATAAACTGACTTTTGGGGCAGATGGTGACATAGCTGACGGGGTTAGCATCCCCTAAACTTTGACGTGTTTTGAAGTTTGGACGAGACATCAGGAATGATGACTGGTGAAGCTGCTGTGTTCCCAAACCTGACCTGACTGTCTGCTGTGGTGTGGTGGAGCGATGTCGCTTTAAGACACATGAAGAACATCTATGTTAGCCGCATGCTATGCATCCTTACACTCATTGAAGTTATCAGCAAATCATGCCAGAGTAGATTTCAATGATTTTGTTGAAAGTGGCTTATTTGTTGGAGCTGCTTTTAGATAGCACAAGACAGTTTCTCTTAATTGAATAATTCACCATTTCTTTACAAAAAATAAAAAAAATAACCCTAAATTTCCTATAAAGCTACTCCTCCAGACACACGTATGAAGATGTAAAACTTTTCACAAACAACAATGGTGAGTAGAAGCACAAAGACACAGGAGTTTCTTTTCTGAACAACAAATCAGTTCAGACAACAAATCTGTCTGGATAACAAACCGAGCACGGTAAGCAGCACACATGTTACTCTGTAGATGACCAAAGCTGTTGTTGCTACTGGCATGCGCACCCAGCCTTCATGTGAAGAGTATTGCCATGCGGGATGACGTCGCATTTCACCCTCAAACGCTGAATCCCGTCTACACAAAGCCGGACACAGATACCTTTTCAAAACTCTCCACTATGGACCCTGGTTTCAAAAGTTTGAAGATTCAGACACTCCAGGCACCGCTCCCATATAAACGGGTTTATCTGGTGACTTTAATCAGAGGCACGCTAACACTACCCACTGACTCCAAGTGTTTGAGCTAAGCTAGTCAGCAGTGGGTGAGCTCTTCCTGTCTCTGTTTGTCATGGTCTCAGGAGTGAAGCAAGACAAAAAATGTTGGCGTATCCCTTAAAATTTGTCATAAAAATAGTTAGATTCTAAGATCATAACTGTGCATAGCATTATGTTACATTATCTATTTTTAGACCACTTTTAAGTAGGCCAACAGAACAAAGCATGTCTATGATGGTTTGTGCATGCATCCTGTGGTTTAGTTTCAAATGTTTTTCTTTCGATAATTACTTTATGTGCTAATCTTTGTCTAAAAATAGGTGACTAACACATCTCGTTAAAAAAAAGTCCCAACAAGCACGCAGGAAACATCTGTTTAAAACCTGACAGGTATTCACATAGCCCCGACGTCACTTTGCGTACCCCCAGGGGTTCATGTACCCCAGTTGGGGGATCACTGTAGCTCATGCACCTTGACTAAAGCAGGTTTGATCAGGATTATGACAATCGTGCAGAATGAGAAACATGAATGTGTGACTCGGACTTCACTCTGAAAAGTCTCAGAGTTTCAGCAGAGTCTCTGAGGAGGATTTTCCCCTGAACCGTGTGGTATTTCTCCCTCTGTTTCATGAAGCAGTGAGCTGGCGCCAGCATTTCTGCCTTTAACCAATGACGCAGACCCTTGGCACACACACACACACACACACTGGGCTCAGGCAGACACGCTACAGCTGTTGTCGTTGGTACACGGCGTCGATTGTGTTTGCCCTGAGAGTTAACAGCAGCCACTCGACATGAGACACCACTCGCCCTCAACCCCGCGCCTCACATGACAAAAGATCGGTTTCTATCATGGCGACAGCGGCTTAATTGAGTATGATAACCTCGGTGTCACAGTTGTTTATCCAGCCACGCTCCAACTCTAAACACGCTCGCTGAATTTCAAAACGCCTGAGCAGAGGGCGAGAATGTATCTGAAGTGTCCGTTAGGAGGAAGAAGCTGCTGTCTGCTCTGGAGACTGCAGGGTAAATACTAAAAGACATGATATAAAGAGGGACGGGGACATCCCTACAAAGGCCACAGCACTGAACATCTCCTGTCATGTGAGTGGAAGCACGGAAGACTATAAGAGCCATGTTGGATGGAGAAAATGATTTTGGGAAAGCCGAGATTAAAGTCAAAATTTTATCTCACCACTTCAACTTTAATAGTTGAAATGTTGAGAATAAAGTTGAAGTACAATTTTGTGATAAATGATAACATACAAAACCCAACACCAGTGAAGTTGGCACGTTGTGTAAATCGTAAATAAAAAGAGAATACAATGATTTGCAAATCTCTTTCAACCTATATTCAATTGAACACACAGCAAAGACAAGATACTTAACGTTCGAACTGGTAAACTTTGTTATTTTTTGCAAATATCAGCTCATTTGGAATTTGATGCCTGCAACATATTTCAAAAAAGCTGGCACAAGTGGCAAAAAAAGACTGAGAAAGTTGAGGAATGTTCATCAAACACTTATTTGGAACATCCCACAGGTGAACAGGCTAATTGGGAACAGGTGGGTGCCATGATTGGGTATAAAAGCAGCTTCCCTGAAATGCTCAGTCATTCACAAACAAGGATGGGGCGAGGGTCACCACTTTGTGAACAAATGCGTGAGCAAATTGTCCAACAGTTTAAGAACAACATTTCTCAACCAGCTATTGCAAGGAATTTAGGGATTTCATCATCTACGGTCTAATATCATCAAAAGGTTCAGAGAATCTGGAGAAATTACTGCACGTAAGCGGCAAGGCCCAAAACCAACATTGACTGCCCGTGACCTTCAATCCCTCAGGCGGTACTGCATCAAAAACCGGCATCACTGTGTAAAGGATATCACCACATGGGCTCAGGAACACTTCAGAAAACCACTGTCAGTAACTACAGTTCGTCTACATCTGTAAGTGCAAGTTAAAACTCTACTATGCAAAGCCAAAGCCATTTATCAACAACACCAGAAACACTGCCGGCTTCACTGGGCCCGAGCTCATCTAAGATGGACTGATGCAAAGTGGAAAAGTGTTCTGTGGTCTGACCAGTCCACATTTCTAATTGTTTTTGGAAACAGTGGTCGTCATGTCCTCTGGACCAAAGAGGAACAGAACCATCCAGACTGTTATAGGCGCAAAGTTCAAAAGCCAGCATCTGTGATGGTATGGGGTTGTATTAGTGCCCAAGGCATGGGTAACTTACACATCTGTGAAGGCACCATTAATGCTGAAAGGTACATACAGGTTTTGGAGCAACATATGTTGCCATCCAAGCAACGTCTTTTTCATGAACGCCCTGCTTATTTCAGCAAGACAATGCCAGGACACATTCTGCACGTGTTACAACAGCGTGGCTTCGTAGTAAAAGAGTGCAGGTACTAGACTGGCCTGCCTGTAGTCCAGACCTGTCCCCCACTGAAAATGTGTGGCGCATTATGAAGCGTGAAGTACAAGAGACCCCGGACTGTTGAACAACTTAAGCTGTACATCAAGCAAGAATGGGAAAGAAAGCTTCAAAAATTGGTCTCCTCAGTTCCCAAACGTTTACTGAGTGTTGTTAAAAGGAAAGGCGATGTAACACAGTGGTAAAAATGCCCCTGTGCCAACTTTTTTGCAATGTGTTGCTGCCATTAAATTCTAAGTTGATGATTATTTGCAAAAGAAAATAAAGTTTCTCAGTTTGAACATTAAATATCTTGTCTTTGCTGTGTATTCAATTGAATATAAGTTGAAAAGGATTTGCAAATCATTGTATTCTGTTTTTATTTATGATTTACACAACGTGCCAACTTCACTGGTTTTGGGTTTTGTATCATAATTCATAAAGCACTAAATTTAAACCATTTCTTTTTCTCCATAACTGCCGGCAATGTTAATGATTATAAAAAAATACCATTGTGGTACATGTTTCCTATATTATTATTTAATATTAATTACCACAATTCCATCCATCTTAATTCATGAAGTAAATTACACCAACAATGGGGTCTCTAATTAGTCATTTCATCATATTCATATAGTGAAAAATTTAAACATTGTCACAAAGATATTTGTTAATGTACGGAAGAGTATAAGGGAGAAAATACTTCTGGAGAAGTCAAGATTAAAGTTGAAATTCTGAGATTAACGTTGAAACAAAAAGAATAAAGTTGAAATACATTGTATGTTAACTCTTGACTTTCAACTTTTTTCACAAGATTTCTACTTTTAGCTCTTCATTATGACTTTTATCACAAAATTTTGCCTCTTGTCATTTCGATTTTAATCTCGACCTGACGAAAATTATTTTTTCCATCTAAAATGGTCCAAATACTCTTCTGTATGTAGGACAGAAAATATAAGCCCTGATCAACATTTAACACAAGTGACTCTCAGGTCTGCTACCCATCTGACAAAGGAGAGAGAAAAATTAAAAATATGCTTCATGCTGTACCTTGACTCCAAGGTACAATATTAAATATATCAATGGCAAAGTTAAATTGCCCCTGTGTCCAGGTCTTGATCATCAATGTCAAGCTTTCCTCGCTCTTTAAGTTCATAATTTTGCACCTTTTTCAGGTTAAAATAAAATGGAAGTATTTGTCATTATCCAGTTGTAAATGCTTAAAACAATGTGTACTTACAAGAAAAGGAAAAATAAATAAATTTTTCAACAGGTTCCACTGAACAATTCCAATTAGGCATGTACACTTTTGGAAAGACAAAACAAACTCAAAACATTTTATATTATTTACCTGTTTATGAAATCCACGATAAAACATGACCTATGATGAAAAAGACAATGACAAAAAAGATGAGCTTGACAAAACATGACAAACAAACAGCGAGGAAACACTCCAGAATGATACTAATGCAGGGGTCAGCAAGTAAGTTTGGCCTGGGGCCAAAATTTTTCTGAGCAACTGAATGGTGGGCCAAAACATCACATCAATCCGAAACATGTTTTCTCTCTCTCTCTCTCTCTCTCTTTTTAAAAAAACAAACAAAAAAAAAAAACGTTTTCCCCTTATCTATAGGCTACTTTTATATCATGTGAACACAAAATGTAGGCTAATTTAAGAAATTAATTGTTTTTAAATAAAGTAACTTTATTCTCAGACTATTAGTGTGTTATTACTGCTTTAGCTCCACTGTGTCTGCGTTATAAAACTGATTATAAAGTAACCCGCGTGATAATAAAGCTGCTCTCTTGAATCAGTGACTTGTTACCCAGACTGTCTTTTAAGTCATCATGAATGTGCCATAGCCAACTATATTTTCCCCCCACACATTATAGAAAAATGTGAGTTATTCCATTTTGAAAATAAGTACTTCTTAGAGCCCAGCTAACGCATTTTTAATAAAGATTTTAAAAAAAAAAAAAGATTTTCAGGATTGGGCTATGATTGTCAAGTGTTTTTACTGCGACATGGCTTCCCACACTTGATAAAGGAAGGACTGAACCAGACTTCAGGTTTATGCTCAATCCCTTTTTTATTTTTCATCAGGAATCAAGCAGGTGTAAAACCTACAATCACAAAACAAATCAAAGTTAAATATTTCAGCAATTTTTTAAACAAGCAGAAGATCATTTAATTAAACATTCGCTTTACAAATTATTAAATATTGTTCATTTTTGAACCATTTGTTTGAAAAAACATTTACTTTATATTTTAGCCAGAATTTTAAACTGATTTTAAACTTAAAACATCAACCTTATTTAAAACTTCTAACAATAAACAATTTTTTAACTGACATGAAATAAGTTCTAAGTACCATGACATCAAGTTATTAAACCAGATTTAACGTAAGTTTTAATACTTCTATTTAACAGAAACTATTTTTGTACATTAAATATTTTGAATTGCATTTAAATAAGGCAAAATTCGATATTTTAAATCAATACTATTTTACATATGATTAACTCAGAAGAAACCCAACTTTAACCTTCTAAAAAACACATCGAGATCACAAAACCCAATGCCAGAAATCCAACACAAAAGTTCCCTTTTCAGTAGAGAAACCTGAGGGATGGCTTCGTACCGGTAGTCCCTTTTGGTTTGAAACGTCCTCTTTCCATGCGCTTCCAAACTTTTGCGTTCTCTGCTTCGCTCCTCACAAACCAAATGACTGATACTCGGCATCTATTGTCTCTAGAACTCGGCACACGCCGCTGATTTCACAAACTCCATTCACCTGTGCTGCAGGTGAGCGTGCAGCCGAGGAGCGGGCAGCAGCTGAGGAGCGTGCAGTTACGGAGCGCGCCGTTGAGCAGCGCGCAGCCGAGTGCTGCAGAGCGCGCCTGGAGCAGAGGGGCAGGGGAGCATCATGATTGATTTTAGAAGGCACACACCCAGACCAGACGGGGCGCCGCAACAGTGATTGTCGTTTTTGTGATGGTATCTAAATAATTTTACTCTTTTTTTAAATACTCATTTTCAGGGACGTGCCGGGGCTGAAAATCTGCCCAGGAATTTTTTGGACCAGACCGGCCGAATGTCGTTCATCAGAGCGGGGGGGCGGGGGGTGATAGTGGTGCTGATTGATATTTTCAGCCACCCCCAGTCGGACGAACAAAAGCCACAGCGCTGCAGCCGCCGGCTGACTAATTTTGTCAGCTGCACGGCTGTGATGTTCGCGATCGCGGTGGTTTGTGTTTGTCTGGCTGGGGTCGGCTGCTGATTGATATTTTCAGTGGTGCGCGCTGTGGCCACTGTCCGTCCAGGTGTGCCGACCGTTAGTGAGCTTTCGTGGTTTCCCCGATGGCCAGAACGTCCCTGCCCCTTTTATATCAGTTTTTCAATTTCATCTAGCAGGCCAGATATTATTGGAGACGGGCCAATTTTGGCCCGCGGGCTGGTAGTTGCCGACCGCTGTACTAATGGCGTTATTTACAATATTTTTGCTGTATATTCACAGAAAATACTGATAATCCACTGATCAATGACTCACATGTTTCTCTCTGAATCCTCTCTCTCCTCTCCGGCTCAGTAAGCTCACTCCCCATACCTCCCCCTCAGCCTTTACTGTAATGTACCGTATATCACTGAAAAGCTCCCCTTCTCAGCTTTCAGAATCAGTTAGAACTAAAAAACTTTCACCAAGCAGCTCATTTATGACAGTGGTGTTTCTGATTGGACAGCTGAGTCTCTGCTCATGTTTGTCCACATGGAGAAAAACTCCAGTTCATTTACATCAGAACTGGGAATGACGTGATCTCCGAGTTATCAGCATTCCAGCTACAAAGTCGGAAAAACACGCTGATCTACCAGGCTATTGCTAGCTGTTGTGTAAGCCGAACTCCTCAACTGGCATTGCAAGGGAAGCTGGGAAATGTAGTGAGATGGGCCTGATAAATGTTAACGTCAGTTTGCAAATAAACTACTATCCCCAAAATGCCATAAATGAATGCGATTTGCTGTTATAAACTTTGATTTTTTGTGATTCATTCTGGATCAGATCAGCATCAAAACGTAAAGGTTCTTTCATTTGACCAAATCACACCTTGGACAAAAAACTCATGGAAATCCATTGAGTAGTTTTTGTGTTATCTGACAAACAGACAGATGAAAACATAACCTCCTTGGCGAAGATAGCATGGATGCTTGTGGAGTTACGATAGTTTGAATCATACATGTCACAAGCAGAGCAAAACCCGGATATTTTAGGGAACTTTACAAAATCCCCATGCACATAATTTTATGACCAAAAAGGAGAACATGTCCAGGAAAAAGCGGTCTTATTTTTTTGTTCTTCTGTTTTTAAACCAAAACAGAAAAACGGAATAACAGAAAACAGAAAAACGACGTTTTTCCTGTTCTGGTTTTAAAAATGGAAAAACGAAAAATAAACATATAAGATTTTGTTTAAATTCTTTGTGGGATATTTTGATTTCAAACATGGATGAGTTTTTTTTTAAGTTATGAAACTAATCAGTGCACATCTGATTAACCAAAGTGCTTCTGTGGTGGTGAAAGAGTTTCAAGGCTGACGTGAAGAGAGTCGAAATAACACGAAGAAACCAAAAACATGCTGCGCAATGTTGGAGAAGTTCCCATAGCACGATCTGGTGTTTTTACACCTGATGTCACATTAAGTGAGCCGACACTGAAGTAATTATGGGTAAGGGCTATTTTATTTCTGATAATTCTAAATGCCTCTTTACTGATGAGAGAGCGCTATGAAGAGAAAGCAAAGCCGTTACGCATGAAATGAGTCATAGCTGAACAGGTGAAAAGCGAGAGGAAAAAAGCTTATTTTCATCATCTGTTCTGATGTTTCTTGGTTTATCTGTGAGTAGATCAGACAGTAGCAGACTGTGCACTGACTGATGCTGTCTCATACACTCACGGGAGTGCGCAAATGCGCGCGGATGAGATGGAGTGCAGTGGATCGTCAGCGACCTGTTTTAAAAAAGCTCAGGATCATGTCTGTATAAACCTTCAGTGTGAGTTATTTGTCTTATTTTTATATAAAGCTGTTAAAAGCCGCCTTCATTAATTTTCCTCAATACTGCAATAGCCAAAATTCACAAAAAGAATGAATATGAACAAAATCTTTTTATTTTTTTTATTTTTCATTTTTCCATTTTTAAAACCAGAACAGAAAAATGTCGTTTTTCTGTTATTCCGTTTTTCTGTTTTGGTTTTAAAACAGAGAAACAAAAAAACAAGTCAGTTTTTTCGTTTTTTTTATTTTGTTTTGAAACAGAATAACGAAAGAACGAACCATACACGGATTGATAAGGTTCAGTCTGATCATGTTTCTATTCCTATAAATCATCATGTTCTTACAAGTCCAACAATAACAGGACTAATCAGCATCAGTGAGACATCCCTCCTCATCTTTTAGCGACTGAAGCCGGGCCAAAGTTTATCCCTGTCCAGGCATTTAGCTTATTACTCTCCTGCTTTCTTTCTCGTCTTCTCCAATAAAACTTTTCTTTTGTTCAGGTTTTTTGCTGCTTCCGCCATGATAACAACTCTACATTTAGCTTTCTTCTTCTTCCTATTTAACGGTGGGTGGTTTCCACATCAGAGGAGCATTCCTGCCTCCTACTGTGCAGGAGTGTGAGCCAGAGATCCCAATTTCCATAAGGAAAATAAGAGCACATTTATTTTAATTAAGTTCTGTTCATTAAAACAACACTAGGTAGTTTTTTCACCCTGATATAACATTTCCAGAGTCACTGTGATGATATATCACCTTATAAAAGGTTTAATGGCACATCTTACAAGGTCTGAGGGGGTCTGTATCACCTTCACTGGCGCTATGTAACTTCAGTGTGGATGGTAGGAACACTTCCACACTAAAAACTACAAATTTTTACTGCTTTGGGTGCTTTATGGCATACGTCTTCCCCTCTAGGTGAAAGCTAAATGTTGGGAAAAGGAGATTTAAGTAGACTGAATTTGTGATTTAAAGCTCTACAAGATTCTGGCTTTCAGCTCTTGTGCCCTCTGTGGTCATTGAGTATAACTGTGCTGTCGTACACCAACGTGCATTTGCTGACATACAAAAGGAAGAGAAGCCGATAGAGAGACGAATAAACCACGTGGACTGAAAAGTTACAGTCTGATCATTTTTCTATTTGAATAAATCACCATGTTCTTACAAGTCAAACAATAACAGGACTAAATCAGCATCAGTTGGACATCCCTCCTCGTCTTTCAGCGAACGCCAGCAAATGAACGCCATGCCAATGTTTATCCCTGTCTGAGTATATCGTATTAGGGTGGAAAAACTATTTAGTGTTGTTTAATCAGTAATAAAAATTGATAAGCATCATTACAGCAAACTGTAAACATACAACTGATGTGTAGCCTTTTATGTGCACAAATACGTGCAAAAATATTTAGATAAACTATAAAACTGTACATAAGTAGCCCCACATAACACTCCTCATCTTTTTGGCAGCTATAAGGCTCAGAAAGGTTGGTCTCCCCTGCTTTATGAGTTGATGCATTCAGATGGTTTGACAAATTATATAGAACAAGGAAAATTACAAAGCAACCTTCAAAAATACCAGAAAAACAGACCAATAAACTTACAAGAAAACAGTCAGTTGATAAAAGCAGAAGGCCCAAACCTGTTTGTCATTAAAGAAGACTTTGTAAAAGGACATTTTTGGGTGCCAGCTGTTACGTTTTTCTTGTTGATTAATCAGGTAGTCTGTTGTTACGTTTGTGTGATACCTGGTCTTTCAGCCATCATACAAAAATCTGCTTACCCTGTTTGCTACCCCTGGTTTAAAATGTAAAAAACACAACAGCTGATTAAATTTGCTGGCATTTCTAATTTAGGAATGGCTCCCTCACAACTGCAAATCGGTCACCATCGTTCAATTAATAGAGCTGATCAAAAGACTCGACTCTTCTGTAAATGTCACAACTCTCACTAAAACTCTCGCCAAAGTTGGTCAACAAAACAAAGCCTCTGTTTAGGAGTAGAAGAAGAAAATATGATGATATTAGAAGATAACGTAACATAAAGGGTTTAAAAAACGAGTCACAACAAGCACACGGGGCTGTTGATAGTTGCTGAGGAGTTCATCTAATGCTAACACTACCCATTGACTCACAGTGTTTGAGCTAAGCTAGTCTATATGTTGGTCATGGACTAGACATGAAAACAAACAATTAAACAGATTGTTCTAATCTTCTAATCAAACTTATGAATTAAATTTGGCTGCCACGAATACACTATATTGCCAAAAGTATTCGCTCACCCATCCAAATGATCAGAATCAGGTGTTCCAGTCACTTCCATGGCCACAGGTGTATAAAATCAAACACCTAGACATGCAGACGGCTTTTACAAACATTTGTGAAAGAATGGGTCGCTCTCAGGAGCTCAGTGAATCCCAGTGTGATAGGAACTGTGATAGGATGCCACCTGTGCAACAAATCCAGTCGTGAAATCTCCTCACTCCTAAATATTCCACAGTCAACTGTCAGCTGGATTATAAGAACGTGGGAACGACAGCAACTCAGCCACCAAGTGGTAGGCCCACTGCATTGTGCCAAGTGTAAAGTTTGGTGGAGGGGGGATTATGGTGTGGGGGTGTTTTTCAGGAGCTGGGCTTGGCCCCTTAGTTCCAGTCAAAGGAACTCTGAATGCTTCAGCACACCAAGACATTTTGGACAATTCCATGCTCCAACTTTGTGGGAACAGTTTGGAGCTGGCCCCTTCCTCTTCCAACATGACTGTGCACCAGAGCACAAAGCAGGTCCATAAAGACATGGATGACAGAGTCTGGTGTGGATGAACTTGACTGGCCTGCACAGAGTCCTGACCTCAACCCGATAGAACACCTTTGGGATGAATTAGAGCAGAGACTGAGAGCCAGGCCTTCTCGTCCAACATCAGTGTGTGACCTCACAAATGCTCTTCTGGAAGAATGGTCAAAAATTCCCATAAACACTCCTAAACCTTGTGGACAGCCTTCCCAGAAGAGTTGAAGCTGTTATAGCTGCAAAGGGTGGACCGACGTCATATTGAACCCTATGGATTAGGAATGGGATGTCCCTTAAGTTCATATCAGAGTCAAGGCAGGTGAGCCAATACTTTTGGCAATATCGAATATTTTTGTCTGCTTTTATTTAGGTTTAGCAGTCAAAGACTTGTCAGTTTTTTATTTGGCAGTAATGCGACTAAGACGGCATGACAACAAAAAACCTCTTGAAGCTTCAGATGATAAATGCTTCTGATTTATTACATTGACTTCATAATGATAAATACGCTTCACCTTTGAGACTGCAGCTCTATTTATCTTCATCCTTCTTAATCTGCAGTTAAACCTCTCCGGAGCGTCGAGGAAAGCGAATCATCGTCATCGTGGACGGCCTGCAGCGACTTCGAGCCTCTGATGAAGGCGCGGAGCAGCAGGATGAAAACCTGCGACAGCTCTGCTCTTCTCTTCTAATGCGATCAGCTTCGGCTCTGTCTCCGGTGGCTGATGGGGAGGAAGTCGTCACAGATCAGTCTGACACTCGGATACTTCGCTGAACTTCAGCTACTCTGCATTCACATCAGCCCACGAGCTCCCCTCGCTCTGTCTGGACCGTTTCCACGAAGAGAACATCCAGACGCTCTGACATCTGACAGAGGTTTTACTGTCTTTACTCCTGCAGCAGCGCGGCAAAAAATAACTGTTGAAGTACAAAATCTCCTGAATATAAAGATATACATGTTTGAAAAAGGCCTTGTTAGGAATCACACATTCAGAGATGGATAGATGTAACAGGGTTAAATATTCATCTGTGTTTATCCATACTGTTGATATAATTACACAAAATTACCCGGCAATCTCATGTTTATTTAGCCTGCAAGTCTCCATCCTGACGCTCCTGTGTGTGTAACGTTGCAACCCCCTCCTCTCTTTTATTTCTTCTTCTGTGGTATTTTATTCATGTGTTCTAAGACTGGGGAAAATATCAATTAAATCGGTTATTCAAATAATTTTCTGCAGAAGATTTAAAAATAAAAAATGAATTGTAAGTTGTTGCAATGTTCACAAAAAATAAAAATGCTGAAAATTTACAATTTTCATGATGGTGGCTCTGTCAGTTTTTGTACAAGCACTTTTAAAGGCTTGAAAATCTGTGGAATCCCTCAGCTTTCAGTCTTTATTTAGGCAAACCTGCCTGCGTTAGAACTACATGATCAAAATTTTGTGGCACACACTTGAATTTTAAAGAGGGAAATTCAGATTGTTTTTGGAATATATTTTGACAACATACAGTAATTTTAAAAGGACACGGTAATGATTACCGTGGGAAATTTTACCACGGTTCACCATTGTAACCATTACATCCCTAGTTGACAGAACGGCAGTTATGTGATTTGATTGGTTTAATAAATTCAGAATGAGTCGCTGTGATTGGTTGGTTTTTCCCTGTTTTACTTCTGTAGACCGCGATTGTTTTTCACTTTTTTAAGAACACATCATGCATTGATTAACATCGAGACATAATGATCATTTTAACTAGTAAAACAAAAATGGCCCTTTTTCATTAGCCCTACTCTACTGGATTCTACTCTACTTGCCTTGTGCTGCTTTTCCATTAGCCCCAGTCGCCTGCCCAACGGCGTGCAGTGTCGCTGTAAACAGCTGAGCGGCACTGCGGTGACGTCATTTGGAGCGCGACACAACAATCTTTGTCTTTTTGTCACAAACTGATTAAAAAGGAAAGCAGAAGAAGGTTGCAGGTGGCAAGAAGAAATACCCCTTGAGAAGCACAGGAGAGTTTTGGAAGCTACACAACAGAATGAAGCCGAGGACGAGAGCAATCGAGCAGCAAAGAAAAGACGCATGAGGATAAGCTAATGGTAGCTACTGCTAGCATGCTAGGTCGTCGCGCTCATGACTCATCAATGACGACATTGTCTGACCAATCAATAGCCGGCATTCGGTGACATCATCTTTTAGCATCGACTCAGCTCGCTTGGAACCAGAGCGGAGTAGGTACTAAAACTAGCTTGTTTTAGAAGGTACCAGGCTAGTGGAAACACACTGCGAATCGAGTAGAGTCGAGTAGAGTAGGGCCAAGGCATGCTAGTGGAAAAGGGCCAAAAGTGAATTAAAATCAAATTTCCAACCCTAGCTTTAATGAACAGGCCTTGTATAGATCTGTTTATGAAATATCTCAGAGCATCAAACATCCTTGCTTGTGCTCACACGTGCACCGTCTCCATCGTCCCTAAAATCCATCTCAGGATTCCTTGTGGCATCGAGAATGAGCCTCAGATACCCAAGGCCACTCGGGCCGATCTGTGATTGGTGGACGGTCTTTGTTACCCGCAGCGGCCCTTTTTGTGGAGCACAAAGGTCAGGCTTGAAAGCTCTTATTGGAAGAGAAAAAGTGGGATGATGAAAGAAGGGCAACGGGGAGAAGCTGCAGATTGATGGTCTCCAGTAAGCAGCAGAGAAGACGAATCATGTCCTCAGGGAGACGGAGACAAATGTTGAAAGAGTTGTTTGTTGCTCTGAAAGGCTGAAAGGCTTGTGGGCTTGACAGAAAATTTGGTGCCTCGTCCTTCTGCGATTGGTCGGCCACTTAAAATCCTCTTTGTGCATCGATTTAAATGATGTGCAAACGCAAGAGTATGCACAAACAGACACACACGGCAGCTCCGCCCTCACTCTGACATGTGTTTTTATTGAAGTAAGCAGCTGCTCGATAGTGCAAAGGAGTAATGGGGATTGACTTTGGCATAATTATACTAACCCCAGCATGAATTTTGTCCTAATGGAAGCCGAACACTTAACCCAGACTAAATGCAGCGGGGCAGATCAATGCTTCGTTTTTTTCTCCCTCTTGAGAAGCAGCCACGCTCTCTCCAAAACAGGACATTTACATATGCAATGCATCTCCTTTAAGATAATCAGAGCCAGCCGGGAGCCGGCGCCTCGGGACCCGTCAGGTAGTGATACCTTACAGGGTTTTAGAAATGAAGATTCATGTCTGGAAAGGCCTCTGGTGAGTGAAATGTACTCGGGCGTGCGTGCAAACTCAGAAACATGCAAATACAAGCTGCTGCATGCATGAAGGGAGCTCATTTCAGGCTATTTCTATGGTAAAGAGACACACTGGAACCAATTGAAGACACACATCATGAAGCTCGAAGCACAACAGCCCCTCGTGTTTGAGGCGCAGGGACGCAGCTCTCCTCCCCCCCACTCATCTTCAACCTGCAATCAATATTTTTAATCCCCGTCTCGACCTACATAACACACATGAAGCCGCATGGAAGATGGATGTGGGAGAAATTTGTGCAGATTGATGTTTTTCTCTCTGGTTCTTGCTTTAAATGGTGGCTGCTTGGTATAAATCAGCGGTCTGTGATTGGTGCTTCACTGATGCTTTGTAAAGGAGCTGCAAAAAAACATTTTCAGACAGGGCCTTAAATGCTTTTCACCGTGAGAGCATGATGGAAAGCCCGTCCAAGAAGCAGAGATCACAAACTCCATACCCCAAAAATATTCAAAGATTTGCACTTTTTTGCCACTGTAATTGGCTGGGAACAGTTTTCTCCTGCAAAACCATTCTAAGAGAAATGTTTAGTGATGAAACCATCTTAACATCTTCTTCAACTCCTTAAAGCTGCATGTGTGGACTTGGCAAGGGAGTCGATTTTGTTTTTTTGAGCTGTGGTCTCAACCAGCTCAACTGTTTGGCAGAGATCATCAGTAAATTCAGGAATATTAAATGTTTTAAAAATACGATCAAATCAAATCATTGTCTGATTCCGTTTACATTTCAGGGAACAGAAAGAACAATATAAAACAGGTATTTTCTTCGTGTGGGAATTAAAGGTTAAAGGCAGAAATGTTTGTAAATAAAATAACAATCAAAAATAACTTAAAATAGATGACATGGAGTTTTACTATTAAAAATAACATTTGTGATTAACAGTGTTGGGCAAATTACTTTAAAAAGGTAATAAGTTATAGTTACTTAATCTCCCAAACAAGTAATTGAATTAATAATGGAATTACTCCTTCATAAATGTAATTAGTTACCAGGTAAAGTAACCGATGTGTTCCTTTTCTGAAAAATCTTTTTCTGCTTGAACTGTGTGTCTCCGTCTCTGTGTCCTTCCTTGTTGTTACCTGCTGCAGCAGCTCTGACATCATCAGCAGAGTTCTCAGTGTTTTTGGTCACTAGATTTTAGATTTACTAACAACAGACAAAAACTTTGCTTTAGGTCATAATGTACACTTCACATGTGTGTTCTTGCCTTTTACTTCTTGTTCTTCCATCCTGAAAACTCCAGTTTTAACTCCACAGACACTCCAAAAAATACTGGCTTAGCAACATCGTTATTTGTAACGCCGTTAGTCCCAACACTAAGATATACAGAAGAAGATTAGGGCCACTGAAAAAAAAATGGAGTCCAATTTTATACACACACACACATATATAAATATATATATATATATATATATATATATATATATATATATATATATATATATATATATATATATATTTCTCTGAAGAAATAAAAAAATAAGTTTATTTTTTTTTTTAAAGAAATTTAAAAAAAAAAATTTTTCAGTTCCTCTTTTTTTTTTCCCTCAGTTTCCTAACTGCAGATTTTTCCAACACTTCCATGTGTTTTGCTGAGCTTGTTGTTCAAAGTGGCTTACATTTTGTATTTCATACCATGACAGTAGTGCCTGCTAGGGCCGGGTATTTGCAGCAACCTCGCAATACATGAACACCGACCTCGTTTCAACAGCATTCCTGACAAGTTTTGGCTTTATTATAAGAAGAAAAAGAACGGGGACAAGTTTTACATGATTCTACAACAACGGGTCGTCAAAGATCGTAGACCTAGGTTTTAAATTAGGAGCATGTGCTTCATCATGTAGTTTGGCTTCTACTCTGAACTGTTATTTCCATTTTCCAAAGTTTACTGACATCAGCTGTCAAACACTGAGGCTGAAGTGATTCTGTAGAATCTGTATAGATACATGTATTCCCAAGAAGTGTGTGACGATATCTGACCTTATTGATATTTTGAACACAGGCCTAGTGCCCACCTACTCCATCATCTGATTGGTTTGATTTGAATGTGATTGACGGAACAATCGTCCAGTCACCTGCTGGATTTACTCCTGAGGCTCTGCCCATTCCTAAACACTTTCTGTAGGGGGTTTCCCAGATGGAAACCACCAAGTGAGCTTGTTATAAGTGGCTTTGGGCTTTTTTTTCCAGAAAAGTTGCTTGTGAATATTGGGAGTCGCAGGTTGTGATTGTTTTTAGGCTTCTTTGAAAAGTGCATTTGGGCTTTTTGTGCCCCCAAAACCAGGAGGGATCTGATACTCACTCTACCACCAATATATAAACTCAATTTAGGAGTTACACAAATTATTTTGTCCTACTCCAAATACAAATGTAAATGTTACTGTCATAAGAGGCAAAAATTATGTTTCCACCAAAAAGAAATCCTTATAGCCAGAATTAAATGATTTCTAATATGGCTGTTAGTGTTTTCACCATAATTAACCTGTAGAGGATTAACATAAAACTTAGATAAAACTCTGACTATGTCTGTTTGGTTACAAACATCAGGGTTAGGTTGATAATAATTAAAATAATCTGCCAATAAGACAAGATAAATTAAACTTAAGGAGATATTAAATCTTTATTTCAGACCCTCTCTGATTCAAGCTTTTCTTGTTTTAATTGCAGATATTTTCTCTTCATTACAAGCAATTTAATACTGTATTTCTTACCTTTTATTCCTTTAATTTGTTTAAAAGTTGGCATACCCCTTTAAAGTGATTTGTTCTCAGCTGTTTATGTAAAGGATGTCCACACATTAACGTTTCATGGAGAGCGAGAAGTCCTAAAGTGAGATGACAGCAGGAAGTGACTTCTTGACAGGAATTAGCATAGATGCTACAGTTTCAGTAGCAGTTTTATCAGATCTGGACCACATTTCTTTATCAAAGGAACAATAATGTACAACGCTACAAAGTTCTACAGAGCGTTTTAGATGGAAACGCAAAGTGTTCTCATCTAAACGCAAGGCCAAAACGCAACGAAAACGTATCGGATTTGACCGTTTTCGGCGCCATGTAAACGGCCCCTCAGTTTCCACTCTAACTCATCCCAAAGGTGTTCATCCCTAATTACAAGCAATTTAATGCCTTATTTCTACCTTTTTTTCTTAAAGTAAGATATTTGTCTGGACTGGTTGAATAAACGTGGATGAGAAGATGTGTTTTGGTTGTTTTTAACTTGAAAATAGACAAAGTTTTTGCAGAAGGCCAGATTCCTAAAGTATATTAATAATCCATTTGCTTTAATGCAGTTATGCGGCACACAAAGCTTCCTCTCTTCAGCACAAATTCAGTGTTACAGCGACTGTGTTAAGGACACGGGAGCGGGCACACTCTGCCGCTCTTTTGTCCGCCCCATTGACATGTAAATGTCCTCCTGCTATAAGGCATCAGCAGAGAGCAGCCAGAGAAAAAACCCAGCTGAATTGAAATGTCAATAGTAATTTTTGGCATGCGAGGGACATCTGAGAGTCAAGGGCTGCCTCCCGGGAGAAATGCAAAAAAGGAGAAGAGCAGGGAAGTACTGAGAGGAGAGGGGGGGGTGT
Source organism: Scarus forsteni (assembly GCA_036419115.1). Lineage (NCBI taxonomy): Eukaryota > Metazoa > Chordata > Actinopteri > Labriformes > Labridae > Scarus > Scarus forsteni. The sequence goes on from JAZDUH010000443.1 coordinate 3,873,098, forward strand.
AATAGAGGGGGAGATAAAGTGGAAAACGGTGTGATGGAGGAGAGGAAGAAGGGGGAGTAATGGCAGTCAGAAGGTGAGCTGTCAGAGGAGACGCAGGGCAGGATGGCAGAGATCAGCGCTCCTCCTCTGGGATTCTCTCCCCATCCTCCTCCTCCTCCTCTGATGGACAGGCAGAAATACCACAGAAGCCACCTCCCGTAATGACTTGATGAATGAGCTTCTCCATCCGGCCCCCTCCACACCCTTACGCCACCTTCACACCCCTCCACCCCATCACAGCTTCTGCATGTCTCTGCAGCGTCGGCCTGTGACGAGCTGATCCGTGCCTCCTCTCGTGACTCTGCAGCCTCTTTGTTCGCTACCCTGTAAAGTCATTAATAGTGGATTTTCTAATCAATGCTGTGGCTCTGTCTTGTTTGTCAGATCAATGTCGTACTCTGCTGCTGCTTTTATTTTATCTGACATGTCGCTCTGTGTCCTCTGCTGGACTTTTCTCCTGTGAAGGGGGCAGTCATGACTGAAAGATGCTTTTGAATAAGTATGATTTTTTAACTATTTAGGCCTTTAATGGCAGAGAAAAGAGAAAGAACCCACTGAGGCCACATTTTCACGACAACTTTTCACTGCGAGATTATTACAGCAAATAAAAACTGTCCTCTTCAGGTTTTAAAGTTAAGTCACACTTAAATCCCATCAGAGCAACTTAAAGAGAAACTGATGTGAAATTACATGTCACTTCTTCAAAATGCCACATCCAAAATTCACTGAAAAATCCTAAAATTAGTGAGTTATAATAGAGAACACAAAATAAAAGTATTGCATACACAATATTGCCAAAAGTATTGGCTCACCTGCCTTGACTCTCATATGATCTTAAAGGAGACATATCATGCTTGTTTCTCCTTTTCACTATACCAGACTAGGATGCCTGTAAAGCATTTCTGCCCTCAGTACAAGTCATTTAGTTCCTTCATTGCCCCACAATAGCGTTCTCAATATCCTCCTTTTAGGCCATTATCAAGCTCTCGTTGAAACGCTCGGTTCTCAGACTGACCTACAGTAACCTCGCAACGTCACAGCCCTTTGTGCTCTGATTGGTCAGTTCTATCGGGGGTAGAGCCAGCCTGTCCTTCTTTTTCGACTGTATTTTCCGGCAGGCTCAAAGCAGTGACTGCGTATTGAGTCCCCCTACAGGCCAGAGCTGGTAATGAGTGAGTGTGAGCTAGGGAGCTATATACTGCTACTTGGTGGTTGTGTTCCTCGGTGAGGGTTTTGTGGCTAACGGACATCACAGAGGAGGAAGTGTTTTATCAGATTACTCCAATAAAAAGAAAGGTACCTCGTGTCGTCACGACGATTTAAATCTCGCGGTCTTCTCACAATGACCTATTTTCAGAGGCATCAAATCTCGTTCTAGGATATCAGAAAAAATACAATATTTCATTTTTTGAAAATTAAGGGGGTGTAAGGTCTTGTTTTCAAATGTATTATATTATATGTAAGTATTAAATCATGCATCAGCATGATATGTCTCCTTTAAGTGACATCCCATTCCTAATCCATAGGGTTTAATATGACGTCGGTCCAGCCTTTGCAGCTATAACAGCTTCAGCTCTTCTGGGAAGGCTGTCCACAAGATTTAGAAGAGTTTATGGGAATTTTTGACCATTCTTCCAGAAGAGCATTTGTGAGGTCACACACTGATGTTGGATGAGAAGGTCTGGCTCTCAGGGGGCGTTTACATGGAAACTCCTGACTAAAGACGCAAAGATTCTTCCTTTGCGTTTTCAAATTCTTCTGCATTCAGATGACAATGCTGGAGACGAGTTAATCCCCTGAAAATCCGCTGTAGTGTGCATGTCGGTTCAGTAGATGGCGGTGTAGGTCTGCAGAGAGTCAGCGCTGCTACGATACACGAACAAAGAAGAAAAACTTTTCACAAACAATAATGGCAAATAGACGCACAGAGACGCAGGAGTTTCTTTTATGGACAACAAATCAGTTCGGACAACAAATCTGTCTGGATAGTTTAATCTGGATAACAAACCTAGCACGGTAAGATGCTCACACGTTACTCGGCGGATGGCCGAAGCTGTTGTTGTTCCTGGTATGCGCGCGCAGCCTTCATGTGAAAGAGTACTGCGCATGCGGGGACGTCAGCGTTTCACCCTGAAACGCTCTGATACGGGTTTACACGGAGCTGAATGGAGAGCAGATTCAAATCTTTCCACTCGGGAGCCTGTTTTCAAAAGTTTGCGTTTTAGATGGAAACGCAACGTGTTCTCATCTAAATGCAAGGCCAAAACGCAACGAAAACGTATCGGATTTGACCGTTTTCGGTGCCATGTAAACGGCCCCTCAGTCTCGACTCTAACTCATCCCAAAGGTGTTCTGTCAGGTTGAAGTCAGGACTCTGTGCAGGCCAGTCAAGTACATCCGCACCAGACTCTGTCATCCATGTCTTTATGGACCTGCTTTGTGCTCTGGTGCACAGTCATGTTGGAAGAGGAAGGGGCCAGCTCCAAACTGTTCCCACAAAGTTGGAGCATGGAATTGTCCAAAATGTCTTGGTGTGCTGAAGCATTCAGAGTTCCTTTGACTGGAACTAAGGGGCCAAGCCCAGCTCCTGAAAAACACCCCCACACCATAATCCCCCCTCCACCAAACTTTACACTTGGCACAATGCAGTCCCACAAGTATCGTTCTCCTGGCAACCACTAAACCCAGACTCATCCATCAGAGTGTCAGATGGAGAAGCGTGATTGATCACTCCAGAGAACACGTCTCCACTGCTCTAGAGTCCAGTGGCGGCGTGCTTTACACCACTGCATCAACGCTTTGCATTGCACTTGGTGATGTGAGGCTTGGATACAGCTGCTCGGCCATGGAAACCCATCCATGAAGCTCTCTGCACTGTTCTTGAGCTAATCTGAAGGCCTCATGAAGTTTAGAGGTCTGTAGTGATTGACTCTGCAGAAAGTTGGCGACCTCTTCGCACTATGCACCTCAGCATCCGCTGACTCCGCTCCATCAGTTTACGTGCCCTACCACTTGGTGGCTGAGTTGCTGTCGTTCCCAAACACTTCCACGTTCTTATAATCCAGCTGACAGTTGACTGTGGAATATTTAGGAGTGAGGAAATTTCACGACTGGATTTGTTGCTCAGGTGGCATCCTATCACAGTTCCACGCTGGAATTCACTGAGCTCCTGAGAGCCGATCCTCTGAAGTGAAGATTCTCAGATCTTTATTAAAACTTGCAGGGTTTTCTTTTTCTTTTCTGAAATAATAGTTTGATATTTCAGCTCAAATATTTTAGTAAAGAACAAAGAAGAGGTTGATTACATAATTTATGAGTTTAATATTCACCTCTCTGTCGATTTTATCCGTTTTTACACCAAAACGAGGAGATGTGAGCTCTGCGGTCGACAGAAGGCTCCACAGCTTGCTCTGTCTAAATTCAGAGGACGAGGCGACGCGACAGTATGTCTGCTTTTATCGCACAGCCGGTGTCTATAATTTGATTTCACAAGTGTTTGGAATATAAGTCGACCTTTTTGGCTAATGACATGATGTCAGAATTTTCCATATTTTCTTGTTCATCCAACTGTGAAATTGTTGCGGACATGTTCTCTGTTGGTTAGATGAAGTCATTTCTGACTTTATTAACAGGCATATTGTTTTTTAAGCACTAAAGAAGCTGTTTTTGAAGTTTTCCTATAATCTGCTTATTGTGGTTAACTGTCAAAATTGGTCTGTCTCTGCCCAGATAATACAAACTTACTGTAAGTGTTCTGTCAGATGTATTTATAAAGGTTGTGGGAATGTTTTTTGTATTTAATTTTGCTTTAACAGTATAAAGGCTGCTCTTGAATATTTCACATTTGTAAATAAGATCTCTCATTCATGAAATTCTGCTTTTTAGCTAGGTAAAAAAAACAACAAAAAAAACCTATATGGGTTATGTTGGGATTTGACCTGGTCAATATGTTTCACTAGTCTGGGAAATAGAATTATCTATCTATCTATCTATCTATCTATCTATCTATCTATCTATCTATCTATCTATCTATCTATCTATCTATCTATCTGTCTGTCTGTCTGTCTGTCTGTCTGTCTGTCTGTCTGTCTGTCTGTCTGTCTATCTATCTATCTATCTATCTATCTATCTATCTATCTATCTATCTATCTATCTATCTATCTATCTATCTATCTATCTATCTATCTGTCGGTCTGTCTGTCTGTCTGTCTGTCTGTCTGTCTGTCTGTCTATCTGTCTGTCTATCTATCTGTCTATCTATCTATCTATCTATCTATCTATCTATCTATCTATCTATCTATCTATCTATCTATCTATCTATCTATCTATCTATCTATCTATCTATCTATCTATCTGTCTGTTTGACTGTCTGTTTGACTGTCTGTCTGTCTATCTATCTATCTATCTATCTATCTATCTATCTATCTATCTATCTATCTATCTATCTATCTATCTATCTATCTATCTATCTATCTATTTACCTACATTGAGGATTACTTGGTATCAGGTATGAGGATTAGACTCAAAAAGCCTGTGCAGCAGCTCCACATATTTATGAACTCGACATGAAACCGTCTTGAGATCAGTCCAGCTTCACTCTCTTCTGTCTCATTAGAGGTCAGCTACAGTGTGAAAGGGCTCATGACCTTAACCTTCTCTAAATAATCACGTTGATTCAGCTGGTCGAACAGCAGCAAGTCGCTCCGTTGGCACTCACACACAAACACACAAATCAAACCGTGGAGTTGGCAGTCTAATCCCCGTGGCAGGGAGCGGGGTAATCTCCAGGCCGGGGCACTTCAGGAGAGACAACACACACACCAGCCGAGCAGACACCGTGGATGTGGAGCAGCTGGTTCTCTGGCAGAGCTGAAAAAAGACCGGAGACACGAGGAGAGAGAAAAATTATGCAGCCGGGATGGAGGGGAGCGTTTTAGCAAGAGGGAATTACAGAAATAGATATGAGTGAAGAGGAGAGGCGGGGAGGCGTGCAGAGGTAAAGAAAAGGTGAATGTGAGAGAGAGTGTGTGCGCCGTTATCTCCTGTTGGAGCAGATGTGCTTTATCTGCCACGAAACAGGAGCCTGCCACCACAAAAGCCTCCTTTCACAGGTGAAGCCCCCCATCTTTACTTACAACACTCTTACTGCTGCTTGGGCTCCTCTAGATTGAACCTGAAATGGAGATTTTACACTCGCACATCAACAGCCTACGAGCAGCAGCTGGTTTCTTCCTGCTGAAGCTTCACTTGTGTTGCACACCTCAAAGTTTTCCAACATTTTCCCCACATCCAAATCTGTCAACCATGACTAGAATTAAAATCAGGCCCACGAAATACAGCCAGACTACACAGGAGACCAATAACTTCTCCCCTAAACTATATTAAAGGACCAGAACCCAGTTAAAATAGACATGTTTTACTGTGTTGCTTCAGCACTTAAAGGGACATGCCAACATTTCTTATGTTTCATGTTTTGCCACACTCCCGAGTCCATGACAGGTGACACACTGTATTCTTTAGACCATGTGCTGTAAAAAGGAAGAGACGGGCGGAGCTCACCCACGGCTAATTAGCTTAGCTCAAAAACTGGGAGTCAATGGGTAGTGTTAGCTTGCCTCTCCCTACAATCATCAGATAAACTCTTCAGCAACTCTAAATGGTCCTGTGTGCTTGTGATTTAATTTTTTCTGCATTATCAGAGTTAATTTTGACAGCCCTTTTAAATTTGTTTTTTGTTATGGTCTTTTGACTAAAAATTTAGTCATCTAAATTGTTTACATTTTAGTAAATGAAATCTACTGTTAATGTTGTCAACTAAAATAGGAAGAGTAAAGTGTCTATATGACCAAATTAGGTCTGATTGGATTAAGTCTCTGTTAAACATTTTAGTCTAGCTTCTATGTGTTGTAAAAATGTCTATTATTTTAGTCTGAGTTTTTGTCAATGTGCACTTGCTTTTATTAGTTACTGTCTAGTTTTCACCAGAGGAAAAAAGGTTGTTGCTGAAAACTATGACAAAAAATAGTCTACAAAATTAGCACTGCACTCATAGAGTGCAAACAACCACCAAGGTAGCTCACATAGTGCTGTTACATTTATAAGCAACAGTTATATGATTAATTTACCATCATTATATGATCCCTGGACCTTGAAAACCTACACCTAGCACTCTGAATCATGTTGATATCATTATTAGTTAGCAGTGTTGGGACTAACGGCATTACAAAAAACGGCATTTCAAACGCCACTAAGGATAATCTAATTAATTACTATTCAAAATGTTATATCGCTGTTACCATAATTGACAGTTAAATGTGGCACGTTACTTTGCACTGATGCCAAGCAGCTGATATCCAACCTGCCTCACTTACTCAGACATAGACAGGAGCTGCGTCGCTAACAGACAGACGAGAAAACACGATGTCAGAGTTGCCAGGTCTACTTATTATAAGCGACTTTCTGCTTTTTTTTTTTCTAACTTGCATGTGTATATTGGGAGTTGTAGGTTGCAGTTTTTTGGGCCTGTTCCAGTAGTGCAGTTTCTCATTTTGGCCTGTTGTGCCCCCAAACCATCAATATAAACCCAATTCAGAAGCTATTTAAATGATTTTAACCCACACGAAAACAAATTTAACTTTTACTGTAAAAATGGTGTTTCCACCTCAAACAAATCCTTAGATTTATTTTAATTCTTTAAAGCCAATTTAATATTTTTTTCTAATGTAGCTAGGACTTTTTTCACCATAATAAAGCTGTTGAGGATTAAGATAAAACTTAGATAAAACCCTGACATGTCTTTTAGGTTTCAAAAATCAAGGTTAGACAGACTGTTCAGCAATAACCGAGTTATAAATAACAGCAGCCTCTTCCTTCACTTCTGTATAAAGAAAAGGATGTTTAATAAGTGAATTAAGTGAAAAAAAAGAAGTAATATGACTTTGAAATTGAAAAGAAACGTGGATAAAAATTCAAACATGCTTCATGTAGGTTTCTCTCTTTAAAAAGGCTTATTTCAATAGCAAAATCTGGCAACATGGCTAGCTGCAGCAACAGTGAGTCTGGAGCAGGTAACAACAAGGAAGGACACAGAGACGGAGACACACAGTTCAAGCAGAGAAAGTTTTTTTAAAAAGTAACTCTTTAGTTCCTTTACCTGGTAACTAATTACATTTATGAAGGAGTTAATTCCGTTAGTAATTCAGTTCCTTTTTTGGGAAAGTAACTAGTTACTAATCCAATTACTTTTTTAAAAGTAATTTGCCCAGCACTGTTAGACAGTTATTGAGCAAAAAGGATTGTTTATAATGTTGGTTATCTTGACCACTACCAAAATCTAATCATTTTTTTAAGTTGGGCTGCTACCAACATCTCCTGAAATTTCAGCAAAATCCATCCAGCAGTTTTTGAGTTATCTTGCAAAAGAACAAACAAATAAACAAACAAACAAATGCAAAAACATAACATCCTTGGTGGAGGTAAAAAAAAAAATAGAATTGCTCCCCAAACACAACAGCTCCTTCAGGGCATTTCAAATATTGTCGGGCAAGTTGTTGTAAAAACTGAGTGAAAACTTGTATCTTGCACTGTTAGAATTCCATTAAAGTTTGTTTTTTTTATTGCAAAAACAAACAAATAATACAGACAAAGAGTAAGACATATAACAGAACAATTGACATAACATAAAACAGAAAAGAAAAAGTAGAAAAATACAAAATACAGAAAAGGAGTGAGCTGTTGTTGTGTGTGTGTGTGTGTGTGTGTGTGTGTGTGTGTGTGTGTAAGCATTGCGTGGGGTTGACAAAGACAATGATTTTCTGGTAAGAAACAAAAGACACACACTCCTATTAAAATTCCTGAATTTGGGGTGCTGGTTTGGCGGGGTGGTTAGCAACTAGGAACCCCATTGCTTCTGCCGGTCCCGTTCGGATCCCGCCTGTGACCAGTTTGCAGAGTGTCTTCCCCTACTCTCTCAGTCCCTTTCATAAGTCTTTCCACTGTCTCTCTCCTATCAATAAAGGCATCCCCCCCCCCCCCCCCAAAAAAAAAATACATTAAAAAAAATTCTTGAATCTACATCTGGATTTGTATCACTGCCAAAATTGAATCACTTCTCCTTTTGCCATAACCAACATAGCTTTAGTCCTGTTTTTACTACTTTTTCTTGTTTTGACATACTACATTCTTATTACCATTATTTTTATTCAATTTTATGTTATGTATGGATCTATTTATAATTAGTATTTATTATTATTATAATTTTATTTATTTCACTTTTATCTGCCCTCTTCTTCTTTTCTATCTTCCTGATGTGATGTTGTCAACCTTCAACAGTCTTAAACTTATCTATGTATCTGTAAATCTATTATCTACTGTCTTATCATCTCCTTGTCATTATTCATTACACCAGGTGTTTCAATCCTACCAGTTTATTCTGTTTTCTTTCATTTTGTCTCTTTAGTTTACACGACCCTCTTTGCCTTTTCCTTTGACTCTTGTGGCCTCTGTTGACCTGATTGTTGATTTTATTCTGCCTTTGTTTTGTCTGTTAAAGCACTTTGTAAATGTCTGTTTTTAAAGGTGCTATATAAAAATAAAGCAATTATAACATTCCCTGAAAATATCAAAATCTGTTGAGAATCTTTGAGTTATGAACAAAAATGTGGAAACTGCTCTATCTCACAGTCATGGCTGCAGTAGTTTGGTTTTATTTCAAATGTTTTAACCTTTTGTTTCTTATGTCAAACACATCAAATGTTATAAGAAAGTAAACTCTGCTGTAAGATGGAATTTATGTTGAAACAAGTCTAAGTTTGGCTCAGAGTTTCTTCAGCCCTCATCAGAGTTCATGCTAAAGTTGCCTCCGGACACGGAGGTTCACGGCTGTTCTCTCCTCCGCTGAAAGCACAGATTCTGGCTGATGCAGAGCTTCATATTTGTCATTTCGGAGCGTGGGTCAAACAGCCTCTCTGGATATTGATTGTCTTGTCCTCCTCTATTACTCCTGTGTTATGTATTGCACCCTTTATCAGAGCTGAGACAGCCACAAACACATTAAACTCCAGCAGCTTCGATCCGCTGTAAAGTGCCACGCCACGCTCGCTCGCTCGCTGGGTGCGGATGAGCTACCGATCAAGGACATGGCAGCAATGTTCTGGCTGCTCAGTTTTCTGGAGTTACGACCCAAAGTCACAGAGTCGTGGCCGAGGTGAAAATCTACAGCTCCTTGAGTGGAAACAGCAACACCTCATCAGAGGAGGTCACCGGCTGCTATGAGGAAAAACTGCCGCTGTGCAGACAGCATGAGGAAGAGGAGGGGAAGGGCTGCCGCAGAGAATAAAAGAAGGAAACCCTGAATTTACATAAAAATCTAAAAGTAAGAGTTCGATGAAACATCTTATTCAGTTCCAGAGTTACTGGAGTACATCCTCCCACTATGGAAACCCATTTAAAATTCATATTAGTGATTATCAACCATAGTTCAGCTCTACTAGTACTCAAATTTGGAGTTCATGTACTCAATTTTGGTCAACAAGTGAGCAGGTAGACTTTACTAATGAAGCAAAAAGTGTCACTAGTATTTCTAGTACCTTAAAATACCAAATAATAGCTGGGGCATTTATTTTTTTCAATCACTGAGCAGACCAGGCAACTATTTGGGACAGGCATTTAATTCCTTTTGCAAAAAAATCTTGCCTAGCAAAAATGAAAAACTGTGGTAAATGTAATCAAATTATTTATTGACACCAGTATGAATATCACCTTTACATTTTTACAGCAAGATTACTGTACTATAGTTATACTCTTGTCTTCTTTAAACTCAGCACTCTCTAAACACACTTAATACTAGTAAGGAACTATGGTAGTGAAGTTAAGGTCATACTTCTTTTTCTCGCTGCACCGGGACCATGGAGATAAGCAGCAATTTACGCGGAAATCCTCCACAGGCATGACGGTTAGCCTGTGGTCATCATGGTTACTCAGTGATTGAAACTTGGTAGGGGTTGTCTTTGACAAGGTTCATGTCACAGAAAAGTGTTACCCCCAAATTCCACTGCATGCGAAAGCGCCGCGCCACAGCACGGTCTGGCTCCAACAGGCAAACCCCAATGAAAGCAACGCGCCAAGAAGCGCCGCGGCACGCAGCCCCGTAGGGGGAGGGCTGATCCCCAGAGAACCACAGGTTCTCATGAGAATAGCGATGTCACACGCTCATAAAACGTGTAATAGACTGAGAAAAGAAATAAACAACACCTTCCTTCGCTTCTCTAAGGACCCTTTGCTGGTCCCAATCACGTAGCTTTGTGATTTATTAAACTTTTATCCGCCTATATCCATGTAGAAAAGATGAATGGTGTCATGTATACAATGTTATATATTTCCGTACCTCTGACCGGCTCCTGACCTGATGCTTGTGCCTCCGGTTTTGACGTAATGACAAACAATTGTGGAAAATTACATGAAAGCATTGTGTTTTATTTTTAAACTTCCGGATACTCCACACGGTGACTTCCTGTCTGGTGCTTTCTTAACGACAGTGAATTTACGAGGTTTGGAATTGACCGTGCAGAAAATAGACCTGAAGCGTATCTCTCGCGCCTCGGTGCGCGCCAGGGCTTCAACAACGCGGTGCTAATGCGCCGCACCGCGTGCAGTGGAATTTGCCTGATAGAGTACAATGGGAGCAAAGTGCTCCGCAGTACGTTTCAAGGATGCTGCGCGGCGCTTTCGCGTCCAGTGGAATTTGGGGGTTAAAATGACACAACTGTGTGGTATAATTTAATGTAAGATGACTGTCAAAGGTAGTTCAAGCTAACGGCAAACAACGTATAGCAGCTATGTATGCTATGTCATAAGTCTGTGATGAGTGTGACTACCTGAGCAATAGTCCAATCACAAGCTGCTGTTGTTTTTGAAGGTTCTGCTTCTGAAAACATTTTTAACGGCTCTTTCCCAGATGGATTAGTGAAATATTCCCAATTTGGAGCTGTCCATCTAGCGTGTTAGGTTGACTAAGGCCAAAAGATTTACTAGTAGTACTAGTAGACCTAATGCAAATTAAGTAGGAGGGATTATAATCAAATCCAGCATCCTGATTAGCTGCAATATTTTGGAAAGCCAATGGGAAGCCTCAATTTGCTTTTTCTGCCCTCTTATTAGCATATAAAACTTACTAGTAGTAATAGTGCACATTTTTAAGTCCACCAGTAGTACTAGTGGCACTTTTTGCTTCACTAATACAGTCTACTCCCACACTAAAGTTGAGTACCAGTAGAGCTGAACTATGGTTGATATCACTGATATCCATTTTATGCCCAAACAGCTTTTCATATCCCTCTGCAGAGTAGAAAACTGCCTCGGCCATGCAAGAGCTGCTGTGTGGCAGTTGTATTCGCTCCAGAGATAAAACCACAGCAGTGGGACAAGGCAAATAACTCAGATTTTAAACCCATTGAAACACTGTCGATATATGTTAATGCCTTAAATGAATCTGTGTGTCATCATCTCTGGTTTAAACAAACACATGAGCGGATAAATCAATGTCAGACTTAGACTTATTCTCAAACTACATACCACTGTGTCAAAGCAGTACTAACAGTAGGATTTTTGGCACAAATATCCCAGTTTGAGTTCAGTCATTTAACTCATATTTTCGATCCTTCAAGTAAAACTTTACCAACAAACTCTGCATGAAGTGTCTGTGCACTCTCTTTTCCTTCAGGATATTTCCTTGCAGCACTTTTCCACACATGCACACATGCTTAAATCCCTGTGACCAAATATGTCATCTATTCAATCTTTATTTGTACAGCCCCAGGTTGTAACAAGTGTTATCTCAGGGCACTTTACAATTACAATTAGACAAACTCTTCATGTATATATACGTACAAACATGTACGTACATATTTGTAAAAACACATCCATCCATCCAGAGAGGGATCCATCCAGGCAGAACCAAAGGGACTAAAAGTAAGAGTTTATAATAGAGACAATCCCATGAATGCCCAGATCATGAATCTGTCCTCATCACATTTGTCTGTGCTGAATATCACACAAATATCCAATCATTAAAGCTAGGGTCGGTAATTTTAGAAAACTAGCATGAATTTGAATGCAGCATCTCCTCAAGGCTCCGCCTGGCCCCTCCCACCCCTCCTCCAAAATGGTGTCCCCCACTCACATGCACAAGTGCCGCTGATTCACAACCAGGAGAGTGATTTAACTCCAAACCATCAGCACAACGTGTTTGTTTTACACTACACCAAGTCATGTCTCAGTCAGCAGTCAGAAAACACCAAAGCATTATCATAGTAAAGTTAAAAAAACAAAAATGTACAGTTAGTTAGTGCTCACAGCCTGATGTTGATCGGGGTATAGGTAGTTCCTCTGCCATTCTCCACATAGCTGTCAAGTCTCCCGTTTTGGCCATGAAACTACCGTATTTTACATATTTTATCCTCTTTCCCGCCATCCTCCTGTATCAGTATTCTCCCATAAATCTCCCGTGTGATGATATAATAATAAAAACATTCCTCTGCCTCTCCAAACTGAACTCTGTCACTAGCATGAATGGGGCGGTAATGCTCCAATATGATGGATGCCAACCGCCGCAAAACCAAAGAGGAAGAAAAAGCCTTGTGAGAACGTCCACCTGCAGTAGCCTGGGTGGCAGCTGTCGTGAGATTAGAGCAGCAGAACAAACTTAGAAAAACAAAGAGTTTATTTTAGATTTCTGGTATACCTGTCTTAAAATGTGAGGGATACTGGAGCTTGGTTGGGGTTGTGGGACGGCTCGTAGCCAGCTTCTCTTATTTTCAAAGACAAAACTTGACAAGTAAGCATTCTCCAGTGGACTTGGATCCCTCTCAGCTACATTGAATCAAAATGCTCTCACAGAAGGTGGGCAGAACAACAGTTATGGAATTGGATTGGCTTAATAAATTCAGAATGAATCGCTGTGATTAGTTGGTGTTTTCCTTGTTTCACTCCTGCTGTTTTTCACTTTTTATAAGAACACATCATGTATTGATTTAGCCTTGCAGAGCAGATGGACCTGCCTGATTCTGAATCATGCATATCTGTCTTTCCAGCCTCCATCGGTTTCACATGGCTAAATGCTTAATGGCCCAATCAGGGAAGAGAGGCGGGAGTTGCGGATGTCACGACAACAGGAAGTGACTTGACAGGAAGTAAGTCACTTCCTGTTGTACACATAATGGCAGCTAATGCCGGTTAGCCTGTGCTGATCATGGTTACTCAGTTATACTTGGCGAAATCTGCTCTCCTCATAAGTTTACTTCGTAGGGATTGTCTTTGATGAAGTTCATGTCACATATAAGTGTTAAATGATACATCTGTGTGGTATAATTTAATGTGAAACGATAGTCTTTACAGTATTTTATTTTATGCATTTTCTAAGATATACATGAAAGCACAAAAAACAGAGCTTCAACCCCCTCCCAACCCACCCACTAACAACTTGAGAGAAAGAGAGAAAATAAATAAATAGAAAGCATAAGTAATAAATAAACCAAAATAAAAGTAAATAAATAATATCATGAATAATAATCAAATAATTAAAGGAGACATATCATGCTGATGCATGATTTAATACTTACATATAATATAATAAATTTGAAAACAAGACCTTACACCCCCTTAATTTTCAAAAAATGAGATATTGTATTTTTTCTGATATCCTAGAACGAGATTTGATGCCTCTGAAAATAGGTCATTGCGAGATGTCCGCGAGATTTAAATCGTCGTGACGACATGAGGTACCTTTCTTTTTATTGGAGTAATCTGATAAAACACTTCCTCCTCTGTCATGTCCGTTAGCCACAAAACCCTCACCAAGGAACACATTTGTCCAGCAGCAGTATATAGATCCCTAGCTCACACTCACTCATTACCAGCTCTGGCCTGTAGGGGGACTCAATACGCGGTCGCTGCTTTGAGCCTGCCGGAAAATACAGTAGAAGAAGAAGGACAAGCTGGCTCTACCCCCGATAGAACTGACCAATCAGAGCACAAAGGGCTGTGACGTTGCAAGGTTACTTTGGGTCATCCTGAGATCCTCGTGTTTCAACGAGAGCTTCATAGTAGCTTAAAATGAGGATTTTGAGAACGCTATTGTGGGGCAATGAAGGAACTAAATGACTTGTACTGAGGGCAGAAATGCTTTACAGGCATCCTAGTCTGGCATAGTGAAAAGGAGAAACAAGCATGATATGTCTCCTTTAAGTTAAACACATAAAATAGTCTAGAGGCATAGTAGACAACAGGAAGCACTGACATCAAAAAGCTTGTAAATCTGCAGCCCGTTCATCATCACAGAGGCTGACGATGTGTCCATACATGCCAAATAAGGTTGCCACATCTCAACAAAAGTATCATAGTCTTTCCTGAATGTATAAGTAATTTTTTCAGGTGGAACACAGCTGTTCATTTCTGAAACCCATCTTCCTATAGAGAGTTGGGAGTCAGACTTCCACGTGACAGCAATGCATTTCCTGGCAGCACACAAAGCCAGTGAGAGAAACTTCTTTTGAGCTTTTCTTAATTGTGCATCAATATTTGTAATTTCTCCTAAAAACAGATTTGAGGATCTAATGGAGAAATGATAGTTTTAAGGTGGTTAAGCTAACAACCGTAGTGGCTAACGGCTAACCTTTAGCTGCTACGTTTAGCCGCTACTTATGCTATGTCATAGCAGCACTGCTTGATGTGGATTGGTATGTGATGAGTGCCATGAGTCAATCGATCATCCAATCAAAAGCTGCTGTTGTTTTTGAAGGTTCTGCCCCTGAAAACATTTCTGCAGCGCTCCTTCCCAGATGATTATTGAAATATTTACAACATGTAGAACCAGGGTACACAATAGGCGGACCCTGGTCCACATCCAGACCGCGGACCACCTCTATGTGGACCCAGGGCAGAAAAAAAAACACAGCACACCACTCTCTCTGACTGACTGATGCAAGGTTAGACCGGCCGAGAGAGGAGAGAGAGAGAGAGCGAGTGTGTGTGTGTGTGACTGGGCGCGTGCTCACGCTCGCATTATGGGCTGTCATTCCCATGACAACGATGTGCTGATTGGCTGATAACTACGCAAGCCATCAGTCACACACTCTCCTCCTTCAGTGTGTTTTCTTTGCACAGCGCAGGCAGCGGTAACGTCTTTGCAGCAGGGGCGTCGCTCACAGAGAAAGGTGGACACTGAAAATCGCTGATGTTTATGTTTATCTTACCTCCTTCAAGCACAAAGCTAATGTGTCTTTTGTGCGAAAGTGCTGTTGCTCTGATAAAAAGTGAAAACATTAAACACCATTATGGAAAGCACCACCTTAAAGGATAACTTCGGTTCCTGCAGCTTTTACATTGTTTATAGAATGAAGAACAACAATATACTCACCCAGAAGGCTTTCCTGATGCAAACGGTGCTTCGGGAGATATTTAGATCCAAAATCGAGCAGCGGACACCGATATAATGGTAGCCTGTAGGGCATAGATCGCCGCTCCTAAAAACTGCATTAGTCGTCCAAAAACTCATGTTTTTCACCAATATTCCATCATGATTCGCGCCGAATGGACGGCCATTGCAGCCTGTGTCTCTCCACACAGCGCTGTGTGGCTGAACCAACGAGTTTGTTTACATGCTCTTCGCGCATGCGCAGTGCGGCTCATTGTTTCAGGGCAGCTACAAATCGACTTTTCTTCTTCCAGTTTTGTGCAAAATGGACGAATATCTATGGGATGAAGATGTTGTGGAGGAGGACTTTGAATATGATGGACGTCCTTACAGTTTGGAGCCAGATTATACAGATAAGGAGCTGATAGAAATGAGGAAGCGATCTCAACGCTCCAGAGAGTACTGCGCATGCGCGAAGGGTATGCAAACAGACTCGTCTGTTTAGAGGTTAGTTCAGCCACACAGCGCTGTGTGGAGAGACACAGGCTACAATGGCCGTCCATTCGGCGCGAATCATGATGGAATATTGGTGAAAAACAGGAGTTTTTGGACGATTAATGCAGTTTTTAGGAGCGGCGATCTATGCCCTACAGGCTACATTATATCGGTGTCCGCTGCTCGATTTTGGATCTAAATATCTCCCGAAGCACCGTTTGCATCAGGAAAGCCTTCTGGGTGAGTATATTGTTGTTCTTCATTCTAGAAACAATGTAAAAGCTGCAGGAACCGAAGTTATCCTTTAATGACTGAGGTTTTGACAGTTGTTTACCACATAACAGTATGAGGGTTTAGTTTTGTTATTTTAGCTAAAAGGAAAGGGACACTTTGTTTTACTTATGAGATGTGTGTGAACATTTGAATTCTCAAGACACTTGATTCACCTTTAGTGAACGTTGTCAATTTTTATCTCGTATTATCTAGATAATTTATCTAATATTTGTAATACTAAGTAAGAAAGACTATCAGTGTGATACTGAAAATAAATAAAACCCCTGATTATTACTGTACAGTACACTCAGCCTAAAACAACAAAAAACCCATAAAGAAATAGTAAAAAAAAGAAAAAGGAAAAAAAAAAAGGCCAAAATTTTGACGGCAGGCACGGCTGTGGACCCTTGACTTCCTCAAAATTTATTTTCTGGTCCTTTTACATTTCTAATTGAGTTCTCCTGATGTAGAACGTTCCATCTGGCGTGTCAGGTTAGCATTGATCACCACCAGGACATAACGATCATTTTTTTAACCAGTATAACAGTGTGTCTAAATCAAATACCCTGCCTAGCTTTAAAACATGTTTTCAAAAACTTTACCTCACAAAGCACTTTGAGTTACATATGTTGTAGGAAAAGTGCTATATAAATAAACTTGACTGGACTGGACAAAGTATGTATATCTCCTGGTCACAGCGCCCCCAGCAGGCCTGGAGCTCTCCTGTTGGTTTACATAGTGGAGACTTTGCATGGCAGAGACTCTATTTTCAATAAAACAAACTTTTGATCAAAAAAAAGTCTCATCTTAAAATGTCAGTTGGAGGATTCTGATCGAGAAGAGCATATTTGGAAAGAAATTTCTTTCTGCGTGAGAGTGAGTTTAGGCTGATTATTTCCAGCGTTATGTGAACACTGGCTACAAACAAGCCTGCTTGGTGAGATGTTGAGGGGAGGGAACCGTCCCATCGTACAGGCTGCTGGCTGCTGCCACCTGAGATTCAACACAGAATTTTGAGTTAAATCAGAGAAAGCAGCAGGAAAAAGTTCATCATTTATTTCAAAACAGATAAATGAAGATGTCTAAAGTCTTTCAGTAAACATTTAAATCAATAAATCCTTTTTTAGCCCTCAACAAACATGATTTTAGAGTTCTGTCCAGCATAGTTAAACAGCGAAGATAAAAGTATAACTCAATCAACTGACACAGTTTAATTTTGCATTAGTTTCACATTAATTAATTTCTTTACTTTGGTTATGAAAGCAATCAGATTATAAGAAGCTGTTGTGAAAAACATATTCTTAAATATTCATTGACACATTTTGAACTGAGATACTTGAGTTCAGGAAAGTATGCACATATTTACCTGATTATAATTCTGAAGTTCAAGGTTCAGCAGAAATGTGTGCTCTCATGTTTAATTACATCAAATATGACATGAATACAGCTGTAACCGAAGAAGAGAGATGAAACGTGTTAGTCATCAAAGCGTCTTTATTAGAGTCTCAGGGTTATGTTTAAATATAAAACTGATTTTGTGTCTTTTCTTCAGATGTCAGAAGAAAGCCTCCGTGTTCGTGTGGGTGAGGGAATCCCTCAAAGGCAGAGAACATCCACTTGTATTCAGTGGAATAACTGGTATTGATGTGAGAAATTAAATTAATTCACTGAGCTGCACTGCTGCGCTGCTTTTGTGGCTGTGAGCAGATGGCCGTGGAGACGGAGTTCACACGAGCAGCTTAAACAACATTTGAATGGTGTCCAGCGCAGACCGCTGCCAACCCTTCACTCAGATCCTGCAGCTAAAAATTCCTTCATCCCACTGAAGGCGTTTAAAAGCCTCAAGTTAAGCTCGCCCGCGCCGGCAAACATGGTCAGCTGTGCTGCAGAGGATTTACAAATTCATAAAAAGTGTTTTATCAATGCAGCTGTGCAGACGAAGCAGACCGCAGGACCACAGTGTCTTCAGGGTTCATGTCCTCAAGCCTTAAAGAAGAACAAAGGACGGGTTAACATTTCATACCTCTAAGCCCTCAGAGATATTATATTTTTAGATCTTACATCCTTCATTATGTTGAAATGCTGAGTCAGCATTTCAACATATTGTTCTTCCTAAAATTTATTCTTCTTTTTCTTTTTCTTCTTCTTCTTCTTCTTCTTCTTCTTCTTCTTCTTATTCCATCAGATTTGACACCTTTCACAGGCTTCAAATTTGCTCAGATTTTCACAGAAAAAAATTGACATATGCAGCATGTTCAGGAGAAGCGGGATGGTATTTTTCACAGGTTTAACAGTTATACTTTTTACAGTAAAAAATAATTTCTGCATGTATTTTTACATTGAAATCAATGGGTCATTTCCGCAGGTCTGCTGAAAACTTCAGCAACTTTGAAGCTCCACAGATTGGGCATGCTTCCACCTACAGACTTTATTCATGCTTTAAAAGCTGCATTGACTTCTCAACTATTTTTAAATATCTTCAACTTTTTGCTGGCTTCTACAGGTTTTTAGCAACACTAACTTTTGAGGAGATCTGTGTGTGTTCAGCGTGTCACGTGACTTCAGACCGAAGCCCCGGACAGCCGAGTGCTGCAGTTTGGAGCGCGTTTTTAACTCGTCACTGTGTTAACATTTTGAACAGTACAGATATGAGAATTATATTACACGTTTTAGCAGGTTCTTGGGATGCTCACGGTGAAATCCTTTTCCTGATATCTATTCCAGTTCAGACACAGAGAGCATTCGTTTACCCGGAAATACTGAGCATCATTAGAGTGCTCTATGAGACAAACAGGAGAAATACTGTGCTTTCCATGACTCAGCAATTTATCCCTGTGGTGAAAAGATTAGAGCAGCGGACTGTAGAGTGAGAGACCCCGGTCCAAATCAAGGTAGAGGAAGACGTACTTTTCTTTCCATCTAGTACAGATTCTTCATTACAATAGCGTAATTATGCTTGTCTTTACACTCTCAATCTTACTTTGGACGTATTACACTGACTGGCCACTTTATAAGGTACATCTTCAAATATCAACACATTTAACCATGTTACAAAACAGTCATTCATTTTCTACTTTCTTTCACAACTGCAAGCAGTTTTTAGTGCACTTTTCACTGTCTGCTACAGTTTCTGAGATATGACTGTTGAAGCTCATCAACTTTTGCACATTTCTTTGAAGTTAGAGCATGGTCACGTGACCTGCGGACCTGAGCTTCAGTATCTATAATGTTCTGCAAACATTTTTATTGCACATTTCACACGTCTGCAGCCCTGATTTACTGATTAAAACTATTCATGTCACATTTTCTACTGTCTTTGCATTACTTTTAGCAATTTCATTTCACAGTTTCAGCAGTCACACTCAGCATTTCAACGCATTTCCTGCATGGAAATGCAAATTCTCTAGTTTGGCATGTTTTTGCAAACAGGACTTCATGAATAGATACACTTAAGAGGTCAAAGATCATATTCCTTCAGTCGCATTATTTTATTTCAACTTGATTTAATCTTTATTTTACTTTTTGTATTTTTAATGTAATTTTATTTAGTCTATTGTGTTTTCCCTGATTTAGTTTGATTTCATCTTATTTTATTTTGTTTGATTTAATAATAGTTTTATTCTAAAGTGTTTCTTTTACTTGATTTAATTTTGTTTTAATCCATTTTCAATTACTTTTATTTCATTTAATTTGGTCTGTTTTCTTTCCGTATGATTTAATTGGATTACTCTTATTTTATTTTGCTTTATTTTTTTGTATTTAATTTTTTTCACATTAATTCAACTTGATTAAATCTTGTTTTATTGTATATTGATTTATTTTTATTTAAATCTAGTTTGTTTAATATGATTTTATTTTATTTTAGAATTTTATTTTATTTTGGTTTGTTTTGTTTTACATGATTTAATTGTGTTTTTTTTCTTTTCTTTCTTTTTTTTTTAATTTATTTTATTTTATTTGTATATAATTTTGGGGGGAATTTTTATCTTTTTGTTTTATTTAATTTATTTTAATTTTATTTTATCGTGTCTGTCTAAGTTATTTATGGAAGGATCTTTGACTTTTGAAAGAACGTCGCTTATAATAAGCAGACCTGGCAACTTTGGCTCTGGAGTATGAGCCGTGTGTGAGTGTGGTTCGGGGCATGCGCAATAACCAGGAAACAAGGAAGTGGACAAACCGCCTACCAAAGTCGTGTTTTGCCTTATGTTAGGAGCTGGAAGATAATCAGGGGTATTCACACAGACAGAAGAGCCTCAAGAACAAACTTCACGTTTAGAAACAAGCCCAAAAATCCGAGACCCGCGGCCTCGACCCACGAGATTTGCGGCTCTCAGACGCTTCTAACGAGCGGACTTGGCAAAGCTGCTGGTGTCTAATGCGGGCAGCTGAGAAGGCAGCACTGGTGTCAGATCTGTCCGGGGGGAATGTAACGTTGCGCCGCATTAAAAAAGGAACTACGTTTTGTTGCCACACTTTCAGTAGTAGTGCGTAACTTTACTTTTTACCCAAAAAGTAGTTAGGTCACTGTAAACACTGGTGGCAAATGCTGCAGGTGACGAGAGTCTCATGTTTTGTACAGTTTGTACAGTGTTAATTTGGCTCTGCCTCCTGTGTGCTGCTACTCTGCCTCCTGTGTGCTGCTACTATGGCCCTTTTCCACTAGCACACCTTGGCCCTACTCTACTCGGCCCTACTCGATTTGTAGCGTGTTTCCACTAGCCTGGTACCTCCTAAAACAAGCTAGTTTTAGTACCTACTCCTCTGGTTCCAAGTGAGCTGAGTCGATACTAAAAGATGACGTCACCGACTGCCGGCTACTGATTGGTCAGACAATGTCGTCATCGATGAGTCATGAGCGCGATGACCTAGCATGCTAGCGATAGCTACCGTTAGCCTACCCTTGTATGTCTTTTCTTTGCAGGCTTCATTCTGTTGTATAGCTTCCAAAACTCTCCCGTGCTTCTCAAGGGGTATTTCTTCTTGCCACCTGCAGCCTTCTTCTGCTTTCCTTTTTTACTCGGTTTGTGACAAAAAGCCACAGATTGTTGTGTCGCACTCAAAATGACGTCACAGCAGTGCCACTCACCCCGTTCGGCAGGCGACTGGGACTAATGGAAAAGCAGCACAAGGCGAGTAGAGTAGAGCTGGATAGAGTCGGGTAGAGTCAGGTAGAGTCGAGTAGAGTAGAGTAGGGCTAATGGAAAAAGGGCCATTATTTAGCTTCTGCGGCTGGTGCTGCAAACACGATGACGGCAGGTAAATCACCTTCGGTAATGTCTCGTTCCTCTTTAGTGCTTCATAAAACAACCTTAAAGGAGACATATCATGCTGATGCATGATTTAATACATACATATAATATAATACATTTGAAAACAAGACCTTACACCCCCCTAATTTTCAAAAAATTAGATATTGTATTTTTTCTGATATCCTAGAACAAGATTTGATGCCTCTGAGAATAGGTCATTGCGAGATGTCCTCGAGATTTCAAACATCATGACGACACGAGGTACCTTTCTTTTTATTGGAGTAATCTGATAAAGCACTTCCTCCTCTGTGATGTCGATCAGCTCCAAACCCTCACCGAGGAACACATCCAGCAGCAGGGGTATAAAACTCCCTAGCTCACTCTCACTCATTACCAGCTCTGGCCTGTAGGGGGACTCAATACGCAGTTGCTGCATTGAGCCTGCCGGAAAATACAGTAGAAGAAGAAGGACAGGCTGGCTCAACCCCCGATAGAACTGACCAATCAGAGCACAAAGGGCTGTGACATTGCGAGGTAACTTTAGGTCATCCTTGAGACCAAGCGTTTCAACAAGCGCTTGATACTGGCCTAAAATTAGGATTTTGAGAACACTATTGTGGGGCAATGAAGGAACTAAATGACTTGTACTGAGGGCAGAAATGCTTTACAGGTATCCTAGTCTGGCATAGTGAAAAGGAGAAACAAGCATGATATGTCCTCTTTAAGCTTTAGAAAGTAGCTAGTTCTCTAGTTCTCTTCTCGTGTTAGCTGGAGTAGCAGCGCCCGCTGTATATCCAGGATGAAAAATTGCTTCATTAAAATCTATTCTTATTAATTTATCAGACATTAGTCACAGTCTGGACTAGTATTGTGTTACTCAAGACCGGTAATTTTGAAGGTCTTGGTCTTGTCTTGGACTCAAGAGCATTTTTACACGGTCTCGGACTGGCCGGACTCAGGATTTTCCATCAAGACTAGCTCTGATCTGCTGTTCTTCAACTTCATTAATGTGAATAAGGAGGAACACTTGGTAAAACAACAAAAAGCTTCAATACATGTGTTATTTCTCCCTGTGATGACTGCAATCTTCCCGGTGTTGTGACTGAGGGACACCCCCCTAACTGTTCAACCTTGTCATGGTTTAAAAAATTGATTTTGATGGTCTTGGTTTTGTCTCTGTCTCAGATTGTCTCGGTCTTGTTATCTGTCACACTCTGACCCCAAGTGAGGGTAGTAGGTCAAAAGGCTGACTGGAAAAGAGGTGTAGCTTGACCTCAAAATGTAAAAACAAAAAAATTGCAGAATCAAATCCTTTGGATGAAAAAATTAAGAATTTTATTGCTCTCAAATACAAATCAGGAACATAAGAGCAAATGAATCAAACTATGCAACAGAAAAAATATTTACAAAATAATCACCAGGTCTGCTCAGCATCACAGCCCTCTTTTAACACTTCCATCAGCTGGTATGGTGCAGTAAGATGGACTGAGCATGCTCCTTACTCGTTAACTCAGGCACTATAAAAGGCAGCCTGAAACCATATTTGGCACCTTTATCACTGCCCAGCACCAGGAAGCACTGTGGTAAGAAAATAAACAGACACAAGTTCTTGATAAGCAATCTTCAAACTCAAAATCACCCCATTGTGTGTGTGTGTTTCTGTGAAACTGTATGAGGAACAAATAGCACAGGAATGTAACTAAGATTTTAAATGCAGTTTAGTGTGTGCACCAACCAAACTAGCAGTAGCATGCTACCTGGCTAACATGTGGTCTGTGAAATAAGTGATGGTGTGGTGTTTTACCAGTGGCAGGAGAAACTGCCACAGTATCGACTCGGTCTCGACTTCCAAAAGTCTTGGTCTCGGTGCATTTTGGTCTTGGGCAAGTATTGGTCTCGGATAGAGTGGTCTTGAGCACAACACTGGTCCGGAGAGAATCATCACTCTGACCGGAGTCTGCCATTTGGTGATGCCTGCTGTATGCCATCCTTAAGTGTTTTGAAAGGTGCTTTTAAGTAAAATGTAGTGAAGCTTTAAGCAGGAGCAGAACCACACCTCAACCACGCCTCTTCCTGTGTTCCTATAAATTCTAACCGACCATTTCCCTCTTTTGTTTTGCACACTCGAAGCACCCCTCCCTCCCTCCCCTTTCTTAAAACATCTTCCTTCCTTCTTTCCTCAGGGCCTCATAGAGGGGGTTCGTTGCGCCTGGGAGCTATGGCGGATTCCCCATGAAGTTTCCCCAAACCATTATCCGCTTCACGTACCTGCTATGTTGCTCATTGTCCACTGTACGTAATAAAAAATGTCAAATTCATCCTGCTGATGGGGTGATCCTTACTCGTGAATTATTATTATTAGGACTCACTCTGTGAATAAAGCACAGAGACACAGAACACTTAAGTAAAGGATCAATACTCGTGGACTCTAGGCCCTCTTCACTGTCCAGACATCACACAGCCTGTTACATAATGCATGACCGCCGGTCGCACAGCCAGGCCGAGTCCTGCTGAATCAGCCACACGTTGCCACAGCGGCCACTGAAGACAGGCATCCCGCACTGCCACCACCCCCCTCCAAAATCTCACCCCCGGAGGAGAGCACTTGATCGCCCAAGTAACCTTTCACATGAGTGCACTCAATCTGCCACTCACCAGAGAGCCTCTGCAGACTCGGGGCAGACAGGGGGCATTAGGTGGGATTATCGCCCCCGCTGGCCTTTGTTGTTCCGATGTCCATCCATCGCTACCCCCACACCCTCCCCCCACCCGCCTGCCCTGGCACAGCTACAGAGAGGCCGTCCACTGGCAAGCTGCAACCAGAAAACCTTTGGCTCTGCAGCCACACGCAAACACACTGTCACGCAAATTAAACCCAACAAGACACGGACTGTGGCGGATAATGGGGCCACTTTCTCTCTTTAATGAAGGACATGATGAGGTGAATCCAGGTTAAAGCCATTACCACTCATTGATTTCCTTTATTAAATCCTAAATGTAATCATAGAGGTGAAATGCTCATAAATGGAGGCAGAGCTGATTTTTCAGGCTCTGGGGAGAATGAGTCTGCATCTACTGATGGAATTATGAAGAATCAATACCAAAACTCTGACAGAGTGTATGATCTCTCTGTGAAAATTCAGATTTATCCAGGTATAGAGAGTCCAAATGTTTCATACAGGTCAACCTCGAACACAAGACCATCAGAATATCATCAAAACAGGATTTTAATCATAGAAGTTTTGTCAGTGATTAACCCTTTAAGTACCAGCTAAACTGTTTGGCAGAGGTCATTAATAATTTATATGTTCTTTACAGTTATAAAATAATTTTGATAGATTTTCAGGGAGTGTTGGTCGTGGCAAAAGGAAGAAGTGATCCAGTTTTGGTAGTGATTCAAATCCGAATGCAGATCCAGGATTTGCAGAAGAAATTCCTTGGCTGAGGTTTTTTTTTTCTCTCTGTGCACTTCTAGTCTTCCATTTGTCACTTAGGCAAGAACAGAACCTTTCAGTGCACCTGGATCCACCTTATTCATTGTTTGTAGTCCAGGTGTCTCTCTGGTGAGACCACAAGAAGCTTAAATTCCCTTCAGAAGGGACCAAACTAATCGCTTCCCTTTTACCCACAGTCAAATCTTATCACATCATTTTGAAGACATAATTAATCCCCCAGACCTGCAGACATCCTCTGAAGATTGCAGATCAAGTCCCTGTCATGTTCCTTTCACTGAAGAAATTAATTATAAATCACTTGTTTGTTTGCAGCCCGCCAAATATCCTGAAAATCTGAGATATCTGAGGCACTAAAGTGAGTAAACAAAACGCTGCTCTTGCTGCTGAAGTGAATTAAAGGTCCTTTATCCCAGACTGCACACAGATGGCATGACTATCACTAAATATCCCTCAGAATGAGAATATTTTTTGGGAGGCGTAAAATGTCTCTCCAGCAGGTCTGTTGAGCAGCTGCTCGCATCACATCACATTATCTACTCGGACAGATTGGATCCTTCAAACACTCAGATAACAGGTGATACGGCAGCCGACTGATCTTCAGGTCGAAGCGGTCCATGACCTACAGCTGCTTTCACTCTTGAATTACAATCCCTGCTTGTGTCTGCACCATTTATTTATTTTATTTAACAGTTATTAACCAGGTTAGTCCCATTGACATCAGCAGATCTCTTTTCCGAGGCAGACCTGACCTAGCCTTGCAGAGCAGACGGACCTGCCTGATTCTGAAATCCTGCATCTCTGTCTTGCCAGCCTCTGGATAGGTAAGCAACATTAGCTTTGTGGTGCTTCACATAACAGTAACAGCCGTCAGACATTCATCTTATTGTCTAATCTGCCAGAATGTACTGTTGTTGTGATGTTATCAATTTTGTCAGTTGAGTTGTCTGACGAGTCAAGGTTAGCTTAGCTACGTTGGTCAGCTATGCAGTTTCTACGGCGGTTTCCATGACGATGCACGTCCATCAGCTTTCGGGGGGTGGAGCCAGGGATGAGGTATGAAGGGAGAGGCGAGTCTAAATTTGTTTATAAACAACCTCTCCACTTGTTTTCTCCCAAATAGTTGACTACACCTTTAATGGTCATTAGCCATTACCCGCTACAGCTAACAACAGTTAGCCGCAACGGGTAACGGCCATAACTGTTGTTTGCCCTTGTAAGCCATTAGCCGTAGCGTCATACGGTTAGCCGTTAGCCACTATGTTTAGCTGCTACATATGCTATGTCATAGCAGCACTGCTTGATATGATTGGTCTGTGATGAGTGTGATGAGCCAATCGATCGTCCAATCAAAAGCTGCTGTTGTTTTTGAATGTTCTGCCCCTGAAAACTTTTTCACAGGGCTCCTTTCCAAATGGATTAGTGAAATATTTCCAATATGGAGGTGTCCATCTGGCATGTCAGGTTAGACCTGACCAAGAATGGCAGCAAAACACAAACTCAACAAGAGATAGAGCGCAGACCTCCACCAGTGCCACAGTCCTCACCCACATTGTGTTTCTTACTTTAAATATTATCTTTTTTAAATTTTATGGATTTTCGACCCTGGTGATGAATCTGGTCTGGATCTGGTGAAAGGAATTAGAATTTCTGTTAACACTTTTACTACCAGCTCAACTTTTTTGCAGAGGTCATCAATAAATTCAGGGACATTTAACATTTTAAAAATAGAATAAACAAAATAATAGTTTTAGTAATGGTTTTCTTTCTGTCAGCTCCGACATGTAGATTTGACTGATGTTACAGAGGCGTGACCTTCCTGTCAAATTTTCTGACATCTGGTGACACTTCTGAGGAAGGCGGAAGTTTCCATTGAAACAAGAAAGCAGAAGCAGAAAGAAAACTGTTACTAAGAAGCTTGAAGATATAATGGACATCCTTGTTTGATTCCGTTAACACTTCCGGTAACAAAGAAAACCAAAAAAAACAAAACAAATAAACAACAACAAAAAAAAGCAGAAATGTTATTGATGTGGGATTTAAAGGTTTGAAAAGCTAACAGTTGAAATATGTGATGACATAAAAATGCAAAAAATTGGTACAAAATGAACTAGAAAAGGCAGAAATGTTTGTTACTAAAATAGTAAAAATAACTTAAAACAGATGATACTGAGTTTGACAGAAATCAAAAAGTTTTTATGAATAAGAGATTATACATTAATAAATGGTTAAGATAAGTATTTAAATAAAAATGATTGTAATAATAGTAACTTTTAACTTTTTAAATCCTACACATTGAAAATATTTTTTTTGTTTTGTTTGCAGTTATTTCTGTATCCTTAATCATTGGCAGAATCAGGCAATGATGTGTTATGTTTTTTAACAAATGAAAAATTCCTGCTTTTATTGAACAGTTGAGCTGGGGGTTAAAGGGTTTAATGATATCAAATTGGAAATGTCTTAACATATATTCCTCAAACAAGCTCTCTTTCCCATTTTTATATCATTTTATTGATTATGGCACAGAAAGATTGTCAAAAATGTCTCTTAGTCTATAGGGTTTTTAGATCATCCAGAGCAGAGCTTTATTTCTCACTGGTAAATTTAATATAAGGATCAACAGCCTGATCATCATGGTGAACCTCTATTTGATAAAACATATTCACCTCTACATATTTTCTGATCTGAATGTGGTTTCACAGAAAGTCTCCAGCTGCAGCTAAATAAGACGCAGCCTGAAGTGTCTATTGAACGTCGCTCCCTGACCTCTCCTGTCCCATCGCATCCATCGTGTAATGTCTCTGCTCGACTCCGTCCCTGAACTCACAGATCAAAACAGCAAAACAAAGCTCCCGTCTACCCTGAACTCTGACCGGCACGACTCGAGGTGTTTCACCCGGTGTCATCCTTTAGTGTCTTGATTTTTCTGACTCCATTTATCCGCTCTGGCCTTGTAAATCTCCCACGCCGCGCAGACATAACTGCCCACGTTCGGCCTGATTTACTTCTGCATGTGTGTGTAACTGTCTTTTAAAACAGACTCATTTCAGACATCACACCCTCCCCGCCCGGCCCCATATAAGTGCTACCATGCAGGGTGCTAAAGGGGTCACGCAGGGTTTGAGTCGCTGACCTTCACTCATATAAGCGCTGGTGTTTAGGCTTGATCTTTGACCCTGAATGCCGCCGGTCTCCGGGTTCAAATGCAGACCGTGACCCAGCCGTTGAACTCCCTGAGGGGGAGAAAGAGAGAGGACGACCACAGTATCTGCTGCTGCTCCAGAGAAAGAGACTCATTCTGTCATGTGGCCTCATTATCTCAAGGCTGATGAAAGAAAGTGTGTCTGCTCATTTTGACTTTATTGTCAGAATTTAGTAAAATATTTACCTCCTATTCTCCTATTCTGAACAAAGACAAAGTTTTTTGGATCACAACAGCTTGCTGCATTTGAGTCTTTCTCCTGTTTGTGGAGAAGTCTCTGCATTGGCTGCCTGTATCTTTTAGAAGAGATTTCAGGTTCTTTTATTAGTGTTTAGATCTCTTAATGGTCTTGCTCTTGCCTATTTATCCGATTTGCTTTTACCATATGAACCCTGTAGAGCCCTCAGGTCTTCAGGTTTTGGCCTTTTAACTGTTCCCAGAGTAAGAACTAAAACATATGGTGAAGCCTCTTTTTGATATTACGGCCCCGTCTGTGGATCAGTCTATCTGAAGACCTGAGAGCACCTACTGTTCATATTTTACCTTTTTAATCTGTCTTTTAGCTGATTCTATTTATTATTATTTTGCGTTATATTTTAACCTATTTTAACCCTTTTATTCTGTTTTATTTCTACATTTCAGTTCATATTATAATTATTTGGAATTTTATTCTTTGCTGAATACTTTTCCTTTTATTATCCTATTTCAGCTAATTTTATTTTACGCCTGATGTTATACTTTCTCATTTTACCATATCCTTTATCTTTATAATTAATTTATAATTTTACTTTTATTTTTACCTCCGCCAAGGAGGTTATGTTTTCGGGAGAGTTTGTCTGTCTGTCTGTCTGTCTGTCTGTCTGTGAACAAAATAACTCAAAAAGTTATGGATGTGAAATGTTCAGCATGGCGAAAGGAAGAAGTGTTTCAATTTTGGTGTTGATCCGGATCACAGTCTGGATCCGCCATGATGAAAAATGCGATTTTCGTGAATAACTATTGAACTAAAATAGATATCATTATGAAACTAATTGCTAATGGTATGTTTTCATGGTCAAGGAATGTAAATATTAATATGCAATAAAGGTTGGACTAATATTTATGGTAAAACTATGGGAGAGGACTGTGGTGCTGGCGGAGGTCTGCGCTCTCCGGGTGCTTTTCTATTTTGACATTGTTATATTATTTTATTTATTTACATACTTAAACATTTACTTATCTTACCCCTTAGTATTTTTTGAGTATTTTTTAACTATCATTGTATTTTTATCACCTGTGTTCCCTCATTTTCAATTCAAGATAAGGTTTCCTCAGTCCTCTAATTTTGTTTTCTGTCAGAATTTCATTTTTATGTCTTTGTGTGTTTGAGTAAGTGAGTGTGTATATTGAATGTGGCTTGGGGGAGGGGGGGTTGCGGGGGTCTTATGTTTTTATTTTATGCAATTATGCAATTTTCTGCTTTTTCTTTCACTTGTTGTTGTCTCATTTTGTCTTTTTTTTCTTTTTCCCATGTAAAGTACTTTCTATTACAAAGTCCTGTATGAAAAGTGCGATGCAAATAAAGTTTGATTGATTGATTGATTGATTGATTGATTCGTGCCGTGATAGATACAGTTACATGGAAAAGTATGTGAACCCTTTGGGATTACTTGGATTTCTGCTTAAATTGGTCATAAAAATTGATTTAACCTTTATTTAAATCTCGAGAAATCATTGAGGGAGAGCCCTCATTTACAATGATGTCGAGAGCACAACAACAACAATACAAAATCACCAGGAAAGCAGCCAATAAACAATCGATAGAATACCATAAAAAACAGTTACATTCAAAGGTACAGTAGTTGATAATCAAAGTTTTAAACTGACCAATAGAAACCATTTTGTTGAGTTTCAGTGTACATTGCAAGATGTTCCTGG
Organism: Scarus forsteni; assembly: GCA_036419115.1. Classification (NCBI taxonomy): domain Eukaryota; kingdom Metazoa; phylum Chordata; class Actinopteri; order Labriformes; family Labridae; genus Scarus; species Scarus forsteni. The sequence goes on from JAZDUH010000443.1 coordinate 3,903,137, forward strand.
AGGATGCTGCAGAGGAGCTTAAAGCAGCTTCACCAAATTCAGTTTTATTCCAGGGAACATAACGCATCAGACAATCTGTTGAACGTGTGCAGTACTTATTATTTGACCAGTTCATTAAAGTGCTGAGGTATGGTGGCATGTTGCCATTCAAAACTTTATAAATAAAAAGTAGCCAATGCTTTTGTCTTCGTACAGATAAAGGTGCCCACCCCACTTTCTCATATAAGACACAGTGATGGGTGGAGTAACTAAGGCTGCATCCACAGAAAGACATAAGGCTTAACAGTTTCAAAAACGATCGTCATAAAGACGAAGGTGTCTCAGAAAATGTGTGTGTCTACATGAATGCACTTGATACGCATGAAAACGCTGTAAAACACATGCCAGACCTCTAGGGGCGCTGTAATGATATGACGAAGACAAGCGGAAACAGACGTAAAAACAGTGGGCATGCGCACTTGCGGGAAAAGTTGTAAACAGAGATTGCATGTGTCCTCGATAATTGTTCGTTCAACTCGGTGGTGATTGAGAAGAAGGAGATTTTGCTGCAACAGGGATAGTAGGGTCACTAGCTTCACCAGTACATATGCTACACCGTACGCTGCCATTGTTGTCGTTACCTCGTGTGGCGCATGCGTGTCAATGAAGATATGAAACTATGACGTAAGCGTAACTGAAAAGTTGCGGAGAGCTAGTAATCACGCAACTGCGTATACGGCATTTCAAAATCTTTCCACTCTGGAGCCTGGTTTCAAAAATTATTGTTTACATACCCCCAAAACGCCATCTTATGGATGATACACAGATTCGGCAAAAAACACATGTGTTCAGACCTCGGTTTGTCTTCGTATGGATGGGGCCTTGAACTGGTGATGAATCTAAGTGCAGAGTGATAAACTGAGTCCAGTGAAGTGAGAGTGGAGGCAGAAGCATTTCTGTAGATAACATCACCGTAATCTAAGACAGATAAAAATACAGCTTCAATAATCTGTTTCCTACAAAGCAAAGGAAAATTTTAATTTGTTTCTGTATAGGTACCTGGTTTTCTGTTTCATCTTACTTGCCAGAGTGTTGACATGGAATTTAAATGTTAGTTTCTGATCCAACCAGATGCTCAGATATTTATATTCAAAACCCCTTTCAATGTTTGGTCCTGTTAAAGTGGTGATGTGATGTAAGTGGTCATTTGTAATATTACTGGATCTTGAGAATATCATGTATTTGGTCTTGTCTGCATTTGGAACTAATTTCAGATTGAAGGGTGAATGTTGTAGTTTGTCAAAGTCTTGCTGGAGGATTTCGGTGGCTGAGTGTGCTGTGTTAGAAATGCAATACCGAGTCAGCATAAAGATGTGCATTAGAATATACATGCTCTGATCTTCATCTAAGTCACATCACTAGACAAACACAGTCTGCTTAAACTAATACAGCACAAAAAAATATGTTTTCATGTTTTTATTTGACACAATATGTAAACAGTCACAGTGCAGGGTGGAAAAAGTATGTGAACTCCTCGGCTAATTCCTTCTCCAAGAACTAATTGGAGCCAGGAGTCAGCCAGCCTGGAGTCCAATCAATGTGATAAGACAGGATGTGTAGGTTAAAGCTGCCCTGCCCTATAAAAACACACACCAGTTGTGAGTTTGCTGTTCTCAAGAGGCATTGCCTGATGTGAACCATGCCTCGCACAGAAGAGCTCTCAGAAGATCTACAATCAAGAATTGTTGACTTGCATGAAGCTGGAAAGGGTTACAGAAGTATCTCTAAAAGTCCTGATGTCCATGTGTCCACGGAAAGACAGACTGTCTACAAATGGAGAAAGTTCAGCACTGTTGCTACTCTGCCAAGGTGTGGTCGACCCGTAAAGATGACTGTGTGAGCACAGCGCAGAATGCTCAATGAGGTGAAGAAGAATCCTAGAGTGTCAGCTGAAGACTTACAGAAATCCCTGGCACATGCTAACATTACTGTTGACAAATCTACAATATGTAAAACATTACACAAGAATGGATTTCATGGGAGGACACCATCGAGGAAGCCATTGCTGTCCAAAAAAACATTGCTGCATGTTTGAAGTTTGCAAAAGAGCACCTGGATGTTCCACAGCACTACTGGCAAAATATTCTGTGGACAGATGAAACCAAAATTGAGTTGTTTGGAAGGAACACACAACGCAATGTGTGGAGAGAAAAAGGCACAGCACACCACATCAAAACCCCATCCCCACTGTGAAATATAGTAGAGGGAACATTATGGTTTGGGACTGCTTTGCTGCCTCAGGGCCCGGACGGATTGCTGTCATCAACAGAAAAATGAATTCTCAAGTTTATCAAGACATTTTGCATAAAAACCTAAGGCCATCTGTCTGCTAACTGAAGCTCAACAGAGGATGGGTGATATAACAGGACAACGACTCAAAGCATAGAAGTAAATCAACACTGGAATGGCTTCAACAGAAGAAAATACGGCTTCTGGAGTGGCCCAGTCAGAGTCCTGACCTTAACCTGATTGAAATGCTTTAGCATGAGCTCAAAAGAGCAACTCACACCAGACATCTCAGGAATATTGCTGAACTGAAACAGTTTTGTACAGAAGAATGGTCCAAATTCCTCCTGACCGTTGTGCAGGTCTGATCTACAACTACGTGAAACGTTTCGTTGATGTTTTTGCTTCCAAATTAAGACAACCAGTTATTAAATCCAAAGGTTCACATACTTTTTCCACCTTGCACTGTTCACATATTGTGTCGAATAAAAACATGAAAACTTAGAATTTTTTGTGTGGTATTAGTTTAAGCAGACTGTGTTTGTCTAGTGATGTGACTTAGATGAAGATCAGAACATATTTTATGGCCAATTTAAGCAGAAATCCAAGTAATCCCACAGGGTTCACATACTTCTTCATGCAACTGTATTTCACTTTTATTTGGGTTTGCAGAGCAGAAATAAATCACTGATTTAAATGTTTCTGGCTTCACGCTTAAAGGTTGTTTCCTTTAACTTTACTCTTGACGCCCTACAGTACAAATGCAACAGCATGTTGGAGGCAAACTGATCTGCATATTTGGTTTCAGAAGAGAAAAGTTTCCTGAGTTTCTGATCTTCTATCACAATTTCAAACAGCAGAATAACTAAATTAGCTTAAACAATCCTCCTTTGTTTTCTGAAGCCACAGTCAAGCAGACAGATCAGCAGCGTTCAGTCCCAGCGGTCGTCCCACTTTATTACCATAATTAACTTCTATCAGTCGGGGTCTTCTCACTTTCATATCTGTGAGGTTCTCTGGAGAGTCTGGGCAGAGCTTACTGTGAGCACAACATGTTATCAGTGTAAAGATGATTTATTTATACTGATACAACAGTCTGGTGTCTGGTTCAGGAATTATACTCTCCAAGGAAACAAAGATCTGCCTCATAGGTAACAAATACCTTTATTTTTTGTTCTTTAAGAGGACAGCATGTGGAGATTTGTTTGGGTGTTTTACTACGGAAGAGTATTAGGGCCATTCCAAAAGGAAACTAGAAAAGCACTCGGAAATCCAGACCTCCGCCAGCGCCACAGTCCTCACCCATATTGTGATTTTCATCACAAATATTAGTCCTACCTTTATTTAATATAAATATTTAGATTCCTTGACCTTGAAAACCTGCCATTAGCAACTGGATTCATAATGATATCTATTTTAGTTCAGTAGTTGTTCACAGAAATCTCATTTTTCGTCATGGTGGAACAAACACTGAAAAGTCAGAAAGTTTGGACCAGACAATGCTTTGACCTCCTTATGGTTGTAAAAAGGTCCAACCAAACTATCCATCTCACATTCAATTACTGTATCATACATTGTTAATCAATGAATTTGACATCAAAACAATGTTGCTGCACAAAACTTTACATTAAATTGACGTTATTTCAATCAAATTCAAGGAAACATAAAAAATGACTTACACTTTACACTTTATATTCTAGTCAACTGACTTTACAGCAGATTTCAACAACTAAAATGTTGTGAAATGTTTCTGGTTTTAAATGTGTTTTCATAAATTCCTCTGGGAAACTTGGTGTTCCGAAGTCGATGTTTCCTCACAGCACACAGACGTAACTAGAAAAGCACTCGGAGAGCACAGACCTCCGCCAGCGCCACAGACCTCACCCATATTGTGATTTTCACTGTAAATATTAGTCCTACCTTTATTTCATCTAAATATTTAGATTCCTTGACCATGAAAACATACCATTAGCAATTGGATTCAAAATGAAATCTATTTTAGTTCACAAAAAAATCACATTTTTCATCATGGCGGTTTTCTTCTGGAATTAGCTCCAAAGTTTTTGAAGATACAACAAATCAGATCGAACACTCCAGATTCCACAGTATCTTGGCTATATTTTGGTGTTTGTTGCAAGTCTATGCCTTTATTTGTTTGCTATGACGAAAATTCCTAGCCTTCCAGAGCGGACGGACCTGCCTGATTCTGAAATCATGCATCTCCATCTTGCCAGCCTCCATTGTCCAACGGTTTCACTCGGCTATATGCTTAACAGCCCAATCAGGGAAGAGAGGCGGGAGCAACAGGAGCAGCAGGAGCAGCGGGAGCTGTGGGAGCTGCGGGCGTGATGACAACAGGAAGTGACTTTATGAGAAGTGAAGTCACTTCCTGTTGTACCAATAATGGAGGCTAATGTCGGTTAGCTATCATGATTACTCAGTTATACTCGACGAAATATGCTCTCCTCATAAGTTCACTTCATAGGGATTGTCTTTGACGAGGTTCATGTCACATATAAGTGATAAATGTTACATCTGTCTGGTGTAATTTAATGTGAAATGATAGTCTCAAGGTTTAGCTATCAGCTAGCGGCCATTAGCAGCTACGGCTAACAAGGGCAAACAAAAGTTGGCCGTTAGCCGTAGCAGCTTACAACAATTAGCCGCTAACAACAATTAGACGCTATGGCTAACAGCTATTTACTGTTGTTTGCCCTTGTCAGCCATTAGCTGTAACAGCTAACAGCTAACCGTTAGCCGCTACGTTTAGCCACTACATATGCTACGTCATAGCAGCGCTGCTTGATATGGATTGGTCTGTGATGAGTGTGATGAGCCAAACCATCCTCCAATCACAAGCTGCTGTTGTATTTGAATGTTCTGCCCCTGAAAACATTCTCGCAGTGCTCCACCCCAGATGGATTAGAGAAATATTTTTAATATGGAACTGTTCATCTGGCATGTCAGGTTAGAAAATTCCAAGGATATCTAAATTTTTCTTGTTCTGGATCAGAGAATCTGGAATTTTGCCGGGATCCAGATCAGTCTTTGATATCTTGTAGAACCTGTTGGAAACTTGTCCTGTATTTCTTTTTTCCAAATGCCCTGACTATTTTTGGTGGAGTAATATGCACAAATGCTGAAAATTGTCCTATCTCGCAATGTTTAAAGAATGTTTTAAAAAAATTCCTGGATCCAGACGGTGATCCAGATCACTCCCAAAATCTAATCATTCGTTCCTTGTTGCAATCCAGACATTTCCCGAAAATTTCATCGAAATCCATCCAAAACTTTTTGAGTTATGTTGCTAACAGGGAGTCGCTTATACTGTAACATGACCTCCTTGGTGGGGGTAAAAATAATATTTGAGAGGTCACGATTACAGTTGAAATGACAAGAATAAAGTCAAAATTTTGAGATGAAAGTCCAACTGACAATATAAAAGTTAAAATGTGGACAATAAAGTTGAAATACAATTCCATGCTAAAAATCAAGATGATGAGATTAAAGTTAAAATGATGAAAAAAAAATCTGGACCAAAAAAAAAAAGTCAAGAGTAAAGTCGACATACAGTTTATTTTAACTTTATTCTTAACATGTCTGCTTGGGCTGAACAATATGGACAAAATTTCATATTTCGATATTCATGCCAGATATCTTGATGTTGATACGATATGATTCAACCACAGGTTCGGCTAAAACAAAGCAGTGCAATCATAAAAATGAAATTTGTTGGGACTTCCAGAGCTGTACATGCAGGGCGAGCGTGGGGGAAATCTACATCGTTGATAATTTTGCTTTTTTGATATTAATATCTTGAATGTTCATATCTCGATATCAATACAGTAACAATATATCTTTCAGCCCTAATGTCTGCGTTTTTTCTTGACATTTTTACTTTATCACAAAATTGTAATTGGCCTTTATTGCCGTCATATCAACTTTATTCTCATAATTTCAGTTTTAATTGGGAAATTTTGACTTTAATCTTGCAAGGATAATTTTTTTTAAATTATTCTGACGTCTGTCTTCATTTATTCGGTCCCAGTAACACATATACTGATAATTCCACATCTGGACAAATCTCTCAAGTGTTACTTTTATTATGACACCAAAATAATTGAAGTAGACCTTGTGGTTGCAGAGATTCACTCCTTTCTTTATGTCATTTTCGAGTAGAAGGCTTAAAAAAGGGACTGAACAGGTTAAAGGCTGTAAGGAGCTTCACTCTGCTGCTGTATCAGCTGTGAAACACACTTCCTTGACATGTTTTCACTGGACGACCTGACTTCCTGAATCACTCCATCTGCAGTGACCCTCAAGTCGCTCTTTAAAGAAATCGACACAAGCTGACGGTAAAGACGGAGGGTGTTATCATGATGATTTAAGTCCTTCTTCCCCCTCATTTTAATACCTCTGTTTTAACGTCTACCCTCATGCTCTCGTACGAATGATCGTTCTGACCCCTGCAGCCCTCTTCACTATTACGACTTCCTCCTGACAGCTCGATTACTTCTGCTTGGCACAAGATCTCGAGTAGGTTGATCGTGCCAACTTTTTTAGTACATAATGGATTTTAGTTCGAGATGGAAAACATGAGAGGGGAAAAACATTTCCTGCAAAGTGGTGGGAAACGTAAATGAGAAGCAAGAGTCAGAATCTCAGTTCTAACAGACCAAGTACGAAAAAGCATTTTTGCCAAATAAAAATCTCTTGAAGAGTATTAGGGGGAAGTCAAGATTAAAGTTGAAATTACGAGATTAAAGTTGAAATGATGAGACTAAAGTTGAAACACAATTTTGTGATAAAAGTCAAAGTGATGACATTAAAGTTTAGCTGTTGAGACAAAAAGTCGAAAGATGACAATAAAGTCAATTAATTCTCGACATTTTGACTTTTTTCTCGACATTTCGACTTTTGTCACAAAATTGTATCTCGACTTTATTCTCTTCATTCCAACTTTATTCTCATATTTTTAATTCAAATCTCCAAACTTTGACAGTAATCTCAATTTCCGAGATTAAAGTTGAAATGATGAGACTAAAGTTGAAATACAATTTCGTGATAAAAGTGAAAATAGTGACTTTAAAGTAAAAATGTCAAGAAAAAAAAAGATATTCGAGAAAAATAAAATCAATTTATTCTCGACATTTCAACTTTTTTTTCTCAACATTTTGACTGTTTTCTACTTCTGTCATAAAATTGTATTTCAACTTTATTCTCAGAATTTTAACTTTAATCTCCAATTTGGACTTTATTCTCAACTACCCAGATTAAAGTTAAAATGATAAGACACACTGATGTTGGATGAGAAGGCCTGGCTTTCATTCTTCACTCTAATTCATCCAAAAGGTGTTCTATTGGGTTGAGGTCAGGACTCTGTGCAGGCCAGTCAAGTTCATCCACACCAGACTCAGTCATCCATGTCTTTATGGACCTGCTTTGTGCTCTGGTGCACAGTCATGTTGGAAGAGGAAGGGGCCAGCTCCAAACTGTTCCCTCAAAGTTGGAGCATGGAATTGTCCAAAATGTCTTGGTGTGCTGAAGCTTTCAGAGTTCCTTTGACTGGAACTAAGGGGCCAAGCCCAGCTCCTGAAAAACACCCCCACACCATAACCCCCCCTCCACCAAACTTTACACTTGGCACAATGCAGTCCCACAAGTATCGTTCTCCTGGCAACCACCAAACCCAGACTCGTCCATCAGATTGTCAGATGGAGAAGCGTGATTGGTCACTCCAGAGAACGCGTCTCCACTGCTCTAGAGTCCAGTGGCAGTGTGCTGGTAGGGTACACCCTTAACCGGTTGCCAGCCAATCACAAGGCCACATAGAGAGACAGACAATCATTCACTCTCACTCTCATACCTAAGGGCAATTAGGATTTACAACTCAACCTAATGAGCAAAGCTGGAGTGCCTGGAGGGAACCCACCCATGCACAGGAACGAGATGCAAAAACAGAAAGACACTGCCTGGGGATCAAACCGGCAACTGTCCTGCTGTGAGGCAGGTGCGCTACCTGCTAACATTATGGCAATACATTCAAAACAAAACATTTATATTGTAAGCAGGCATGAGTTGAAGGAGATAAAGATAAGAAATAGTAACAATAATGATAGTAAAACATAAAAGGAGATATAGTATATAATTCAGAAAAGATTAGATCAAAAATAAATACAAAAAAATATTCTAAGACACTTAATTCATGAGGTCCGTCTTGAGTGGCTCATATAATTCTTTTTGGATTTCAGCTCTTTGAGGTATTCATAAAAAAGATGTATTTCATTGTAATAATTAAAAAAAGGTGAGAACAATGTGAATAAATCATTCTACAATCACAACTTAAACATTAATTAATAAATATGTTTTACTGTTTTTTTAATAGTACGCTAAAGATAAACTATTGCAGTCTAAAAGAATTATATAGTAAGTTTTACTATTTAAGGGAATTAAATCCATGAATTGCTTCCAAAACACTTTAGAGTGAATAGATGAGACAAGAGATGCTTTATCGGGCTTCTCTTATATTTTTGAGGAAAATTGTGATTTAAATGGATAGTTTAGCTTTTTTGAAGTGGCATGGCTTTGGGTTTGGGCATAATAAAAAATAAAACACTGTAAATATGTCCCAGTGAAATTTGATCAGTCATTTCTTATTTAACTGGGCTCCAGTTTGTATATGTTAATAGTTCAATATTATTATCATTTTCTTAAGAGTGAGTTTCCAGCATCTTCTGTTTTAACTGAGTTTTGTTGATTTATATATTTCTTGGTTAATATTCTAACGAAAAATAAATAAAAAATGTATGTGATGACGGAAAATTATGAAACTATCCATCTATCCATCTATCCATCTATCCATCTATCTATCTATCTATCTATCTATCTATCTATCTATCTATCTATCTATCTATCTATCTATCTATCTATCTATCTATCTATCTGTGTCTACTGTTCATACTGAAGCAGTGGCAGGGAGTAATTCTGGCCATAGATGAAACAATGGCGTCCTCTGCTGTGAGTTTTTAGAAGTGCACCATCTGATTTGGAGTATAAAATTGTGTGGTCTTTTACTCTTAGCTGCAGTTTGGTGACTTCTGTAGCTTTGTATTCCATTTAATTAATTTTTTAATTGTTTTTTTTTAACTCCTTAGATCAACATTAAAGTCGAGAAACGCTTAATTTCCTAATATTCATTTATAATAACAAATGCTGGAATTTTTTAAAAAATCTGATCTGGAGTAAAAAAAAACAAACAAACCATGTAGTATTTCCTCTTAGCTGCACTTTGGTGACTTTTGTTTGTCATTTACTTAGTTTTTTTTATAGTTTTTTTTATTTTTATGTCATTAAATGGAGTTTAAAAACAGAAATGTATAATTTGATAGAATTCAGTTAGCATGGCAGATGCTGGAAACTGTAGGGAATTGAAACTCAAATTTATATTTAATTATTGTTGTCATATCACTGTAAATGCAAACAAACTACATCTTAGATGGATTAGAAATTACTGATCAGATTTCGTTTGCATATATTCACTGTTTAATGGCTCGTGACTGGTGTCATTCTCCACAGATTACCTGAAATGGTCTTTTTTTCTTTATTAACCAGTTAATCACAGATTTATTCACAATCCTGATTAAAACTGCAGGAGCGGCCTCTGGGAAGAAGTGAAACAGGCTAACGAAAGTCTTCCTCTATCAGGGAGGAAAGTGAAAGAACAAAATCAACCATAACATACGTATATGATACAAAGAAGACTTCCGGTAAAAAGCCTGTGCCTTCAAAATAAAATACCAACTTTCAAACTAAAACATTCAAGGAGGTGATTGTGAGATTGCAACATATCTTGCATTGGAAAGACTTGCATATATTTTTAGAAGGAGAAGAAAAGAGTTTGTTTTAACTATGGAAACCTTTTTCGAGGATGAGAGTGTTATAACTTTTTTTTTTTATTATATTGCAATTGTTTTATTTGTATTATTATTTTTCATTATAACATTTTTTCGGTATGTAGTTTCCTCTACTTTTGGTCTTTTGTTGTATTGTACATTTATACATTATTGCTACTGTTGATGTCATTGTTTTTTGAACGTTTTTCTTATATGTAAAAACCTAATATAATATTGTGTAAAAAAAAAAAAGGGGGGGGGGTGATTGTGAAAACAAGTCTTTTTTTTTTTTTTTGCCAATATCCGATATTTTACACCTACAATATATTAAAAAATATGACAGTCACAGGAGGAATCAAGCTTCACTTGTCATTTTTAAAGCCAGAAACACCTATTTTTAATCTGTTGACAGAACAACAGCCCTTGTTGGGAGCTTTTATTTTCAATTTGAATTTGTGAGAATTCTCCAAATTAATGCCAAAAGGAAAGATTGAAATATCTAAATAATTATGTGTTCTGTATTCTTATGATAACGTTTAATGTTGAAATCACTGTAAAAGTAAATAACCAACACTTCCCATTTCCCCTGCCCCTCTTATTTATATAACAGTGATGTAACCTTTTTTATTCTTAATATTAGCAATCTTCTTAAAAGGTTTTAAAACAGGAAACTGCCTAGCCTGAAAATTAATGTTAACACCATCTACAGTGGAGTTCTGGGAATTCATCTATTATATTTCCTTTCTTTATTAATATTAGCAGTTATTTTAAAAATCCAAAGATGTTTTCATTTAGTTCAAATTTTGGGTCAAAGAGCTTTATTGGCACGAATGCTGTAGGTCATTATTTCCAAAGTGTTTTATTGAAAATGAATAAATAAAGAGAATAATTGCAGATGAAATGTTAAACTTTATGGTTGATGCTCAAAAGTTCTCTCTTTTGTTGTAAAAACAGTTAAACATTTTGGACATCTTAATATATGTTTTTGTGTGCTGTTTTCATTCTTGTTGAACCCTACTTCATACTAAGCATTAGTTATTACTAAATTAGAAATTATTTATTATCTTGGATTTAGCCTGTCTGTCCGTTGTATACTGAGAAAAATCTACTTAGTTTTTCTAATCTTATATGAAAATGTTTTTTTTTTAGAAGATTGATTTGTCATATTCTATCTCTATCATAAATGTTTTTGTCTTTACGGCTTTTATTTTGAAGAGGAGTACCGGAAGTCGCGCACTGATTCAGACTCGCGCAGCCGTTGGAGGAACTTTCCCCTCGTTCCTCCACAGCAGGATGGACTGGCCTGAGGACGATAATGTAAGTCGGTTTTCTGTTATTTGTTGCTTTTTAATACAGAGAAGTATCGATAATTTATCTTTTAGACACGCCACCGTCACGGTTTGACGGATATCATCGTAAACCGAGCAGATAGTTAGCTTAAACTCGCTAGCTTTGCTGTTTAAATTTAGCCTCTCGTTCAAACCTGTTACGGTTTACAGTGTGACCGTGTTAAATGGTGACAGGCGTCCTCGGTTGTCGTAGTGACAGCAGACGTGGAAGAAGAAAATGCCCCACTGAGTGCCTCTACTACTCCATATGTGTATAAATTGTGTTTTAAATACTCTTCAGATTGATTTTAATAAGAAAAATATCATTGTGGTACGAGCTAGGGCGCTTCACGTCCGTCACGTACGGAAGAAAGCCGTCATCAGCACGGTCACTGTTTGAACCAAAACACCAACACAGACTAATGATCTGTCAGTCTCTCGGTTAGCCTGAGTGGGTGTTAGCACGTTTCTACTTACCTGTCGTGCAACACTGCTCCCTTTATTATCTCTGCTCCGCACATACGGTCAGGTTTAGCTCGTTTTTGCATGTGTGAAGCTCTGACGTTAAAGTACAGGAAGCTGATGTCTGACGGCGAGGCTTTGACAGCGCGTCAAAACGTTTTATTTCTTCTCTTCCTTCCTCCTTTAAGACAACAGGTTGTTAGCTGCCTCATATTTTCCACATTGACTCGATCGTCTTTCTAGTGGTTAGCTTTCACCTTATGTCTTAAAAAGTTGTTTGGATCTGTTTGGATCATGCCAGCAGTCTGTCTTGTTCACGAGATACTTACCAGAGGTGTGCAACAGCAGAACCTAAAAGTCATCCCGCTGTATATAATTGTTCTATGCATCTATAAACATTCGTATAAAAACTTCAAAATGAGCTTCTATCTAAGCTTTTGTTAGGGGAAAGTGGATACAATTCTTTGGGATGCATCAGAATAAGCTGATACATATCCAGCCATCAAAATGTCTCTTAAGATGTCTTAATAACTGAAATCAAGACATCTCAAGACATTTTTGTAAATCAAGACGTCTTAAGACATCTTATGACAAAAATCTGAAGACGCCACCCATGTCATGCCAGAGCAGAACATGGGTTGCACCAAGACAGATTTTTGCGTCTTGAAGACATTGAGTGTCTTAAGAAATCTTATGACATGCTTCCTTTGTCTTTAGACTTTCACACCTTAAGATGACTGCGGACATCCAATTCAATCCAGTCCAACTTTATTTGTTAAGCGCTTTAAGAAACAACCATAGTTGAAACAAAGTGCTGTCCAGGAGAATAAAATACGAGATAATAGAATAGGCATAAAACATAAATAAAATGAATTTTCAAAGACAAGGAACAATTTAAAAGACATAAAACAAATTAAAATGAATAAAAACGCAGGAGAAGCAATCAAAATAAATAAAAATAAATAATGATAATAATAATACAAGAAATACAATACAATAGACATGGTATGCATGTCTCAAAGATATGGTCAAGCTACCTTGGTTCAACTTGGTTATCGGCAATACTGATTTTTGTAGTCAAGAGCTCAAGCTCTGTACTGAACAGAAAGGGACTAACTGACAGTTTTTATGTTCCCCCCGTGCATGCATCAGTTCTCTCTTGGCATTCTGGCTTCCTCCTCCATAGTAAAAACAAGCCTGTGAGGTTAACTGGTGCCACTAAAATTGCCCTTAGGTGGAGGTGAGAGTGTGAATGCTTATCCGTCTCTGTGTGGCCCTGCGATTGGCTAGCGACCAGTCCAGGGTGTACCCTGCCTCTTGCCCAGTACCAGCTGGGATAGGCAGTATAAATGATGACAGGATGTTTGTTTAATTTTTGTTTTTCTCTGGCTTGAAGTGTGAGATATTCCCCTCTCTGCAAGATTCGAGCAGCAGATAATTCAGTCTCTCACCTCAGAGAAACTTGATCCCTGCAGCAAGTGAGGAAATGATTGAAAATGGACACCTGACCTTTGTCCGACACTGCAGTTGTTCTGCTGATCAACAGTTTGTTGAGTCAGTCCCAGCTGCGCGAAAATTAAAGAAACCAACATTTGAACAAACTCAGTGGTTCACAAACTTTTCACAGCCTGTATTCCTTCAGACTCTTGACCTCCAGCCATGTTCCCCTGCTCTCACACACTTAAAAAGAAAAAGAAATGTGTCTATAAGCCTGCTGCCACCGCCACCTACACATTTAACATGCATAATGTACAAATAAAACCTCTTAAAGGTCATTATTTCTCAATTCAGTCTCTGAGTGCTGCAAGTGAGCAAAGTAACAAGGAAGCAAATGCAGTGAATGAAGGCACACAAGTGATGGTTTCTGAGCCAAAGCCACAGCCTCAGTGTGGGGAATTTTTTGTTTTAAACAGATTGAACAAGGTGTGAGCCCATGAACACCGACAAGCTGATAAAACTAGTGCCGACAAAGAAGGGGAATATGACCAACTTTTGCATGTGCGCCTCAAACATATCCATCCCTTCCAGTTTTCCCAGCAGTGAACAAAAACTGCCCAAGTGCAGGGGAGCCTTCGTTGTGACAGTCAGCGCTTACTGAGGCGTTTGTTCTTCAAAGTCAATACAAATAAAATAGAGCAAAATGGTGTGCGCTCGCAGACAGTGTCGTTCGCTACTTTGCAAAAGAAATAAAACCCTTCAATACGATTGAAAAGCCAAGATTTCAGGAAATGTTACAAACATTCGACAGACAGTATGAATTGCCTGGGAGAACGTACATGCCACAAACAGTAACTCCTGAACTGCAAACTCTATTTCTTTATTTATTATGTTGTTTGTTTATCTATTTTTTTGTTTAAAAGCTCTTGATTTTCAATTACAGCGTCAATTACGATTGAGAAATTCATGTTTATTTGTCAGGGCTCCAGAGTGGAATCATTTTGGGCGCACATGCACCCAAAATTTGTCAGAGTGCACCTAACGTTTTTTCTTAAGCGCGCTGGCGTACCAAGAAAAAACGTAAGGCTCACTCTTACAAATTTAAGTTGACAAAAGTAACTACAGTAGCAGAAAAATCTGCTGAAAATGGACAAGACACAGCACCTGCTTCCTCTCTTTTCTCTGTCCCTGTGTTGTATCTTCACAGGCTGCAGGCTGTAGGCCCGCACAAACACACAGCCCTCAGTAATCATCCAATCAGCTGTTAGTATGCAAATGAGCCCAGATGGAGCCTGACTGTGGTGTCAGGTTTCAGAGTGGTAACTCTGAAGAAGCAGTGAAGCTCTGACAAATTTATCTTAGTGACTGTAAGATAATGAATAATTACCAACAAAAACAAGTCAAACAAAGTAACATTAACTATAAAATCTGTATTTGTTCAGTCCTTTCTCCTGTTCATGGGGGAGTTTCTCAGTCACGAAAAAAAGAAAAGCCACAACAAAAATAAAGAGAAGAAAAAAGTCATTAGATATACTGTCCTATATTTCATTTTTTATAAATTAGTTGAGAATTGTTTTTTTTTTATTATTTACCTTAGTTTCAGTTTTGTAAATATTGACTATAGTGTATGAAGTCTAATTCTAGGTTCAAATTTATTGGAGAATAAGACCATCCAGTTAAATGTTATGTTGTTGGTTGTTTGAATCTGGATATATATTTCATTTTTCAGTTTAGAATAGCACCTTAAACATTAGCACTTTTTATTCTGAAATATTTTATTTAACTTGAGATGTTTGAGTTTGAAATGTTACATTTCCATTCAGTAAAGCACTTTAAGCACAAGCACTTTTATTTGGAAATGTTTTATTGTGCTGAATGTTTAGTTTGAAATGGCCAATTTCATTCAGTAAAGCACTTTAAGCGCTCACAGGTGTTTCTTTACATCTTCTTCTTGTTTTAAAATCATTTACATAATATAAAACTTACGGAGAGTGATAAAATGGTGACCTTATGGCATTTAAGGTTACACTATGAAAAATTTGGGTGAACCTCATTTTTGTGCTGGTGAATCTTAAAAAAATGTTGAGGTGCATTGTTGCAACCAATGAAAAAAGTAAGTCTGGAGCCCTGTTTGTTTTGATACAGCATACTCACATTGTTATGCCATATATTATCATTACATTAAAAAATGGTCTCAAAATAATGTTGACAATAATATCGTTTTATCGGCAATAATTTGTAGGACATCAGCAGAGCTTTGAAAGGCAAAACAGAAGAAACAATATAAACTAGAAAAGCCCAGAAAGCGCAGACCCCCACTAAGCAGCTCAGTTGCGGCAGTGGCTTTTCCACAACCCTGTAAAAGTTGAATTTGAAAAGTGAAGGCGAAATAAGCAGACTTCAGCCTACACCTTTTTCCGTCTTGTTTTGTTAGTTTGTTGTTATTTTGTTGATTGTTTAGAGTTAATGCGGGCACTAACTTAACACTTGTTTGCTTTGCAATTTCTCACTTTAATGTTTGTAAGTGAGATTTCATGTTTAAAGTGACCGAAATAAACTAAACTAAAGTTACAATCATGGATCACCAGATCCAGAAAAGAGCCAAGATCCAGACCAAACTCAGCACAGACATGGAGACTGTTATCATGTATTAACACAACAAGTTTGGGGAACATCCTGTAACATGTTGATTTTATATGAAATATTGAATGTCGCCAGTAGGATTTCCCATTATAAAGTTCAGTGTTTGTTTGTAAGGTCAGTCTGGATTAGATCCAAATGAAATAAAGTTTGATGATAGAGACATGGACCCCATATTATCCTGTAAAATTTGAAGTAAATCTGTAAAGAAATGGCAGAGATATGTTTTTAATTCCACCCAATGTTAAATTACGGGATTTTTTTCATCCTTAAATATATGTATCACCGCCAAAGTCTAATTATTTCTAAGCGGAGCCATTACTAATGTCTTCCAAAATGTTGCAGCAAAATTCATCCACTAGTTTTTGAGTAATCTTACAAACTTACGTCGACAAAACATAACCTCCTTGACAGTAGGGCTGGGTATTTCCAGCAACCTCACGATACGATACGCAGGGCTTGACGCTTAGCATTTTCCCAAGTAGCACGGGTGCTACCAAGTTGAAAAATCTAGTAGCACACAAATATTTTTAGTAGCACGATGAAGAGTTACCAAGTAATGTGTTTTTCTCTAATACAAAGATATGCGGTCTTTCCAGACTTTCCAGCTGTTTTCTTATGCGCCATGCAGTCAAGGGCGTAGGTTTGATTTTTACATTGATGGGGACATAAATGTCTTGACATTTATGTCAATCATAAATGTTCAGTTTTGATTCATCCAAAGGCCGGCTCTTCATTCTTGTCTTTGTGTTCACATTAAGCAGCGCGCATGAGCTATCCAGACACCGTTTGAATCATAAAATCATACAAAGTGACCGATGATCCCTCACTGTCCCAACGAAGCGCGTCTGTCTTAGTCTCCTTTAGTCTTTACGCTCACCGGCACACAGAAGAGCGCGTGCCGAAAGACGGGGAGCGATTCAGGGGGCATTTAGATCAAATGTTCACGTCCATCGGCTGCACCGCAAAAAGACATTACTGACAGACAACAACGGTAACAGCCACACTTTAAATGGAAAATATCAGTCCTGTAGTCTACATCTTGGCTACATGAGACGGCGGAGAATGCATCCTTGTGCGTAAAATGGGGCTTTCGAGGGACAGCGCTGTGCGTAGTGGCATAATATTGGTAGAGACGTGTCCTAGCTGAGGCTGCGTTCAGGAATACCACTGGCCACAACTTCCAATGTATTCAACACTAGATAAAACATGTTTTGAACGGTTATTTTTCGTAGTCCCACGGGTACTACCAAATGCAAATCACAACTCGCACTGTCATATTTTTAGTAGCAAATGCGAGTACCTCCTCGCACTGTCAAGCCCTGGCGATACGTATCCCGATACTATGGCCACGATATGATACGAATCCCGATACACGTAAATTGTGAACATTGACTACGCTTTAATCAAAATTCTTGACAAGTTTATTTTTTTCTTATAAGAAGAAAAAGAACAAGGATGAGTTTTAAGTGGTTCTACAACTTGAGAGACATAAATTCAGATCCTCAAAGATGGAAGACCCAAGTTCAAATGTAGAACATATGCTTCATTATGTAGCTCGTCTTCTACCTTGAACTGTGCCACTGTTAACATTATCCAAAGTGTATTTACAACAACTGTCAAAATATTTAGGCCATATTGATTCTGTAGAATCTGTATCGATACACTTATCCCAAAGGAGTGCGATACGATATTTTGCTGTATCGATATTTTGAGCACAGGCCTACCTGACAGAGGTAATAAACCGACATTTGGAGTAACTTAATAATCCTGCAGCCACCAGAACAGCTTTGAATGACAAATAGTGAGTAGCAGTTTGACTTATTTTTGTTTCTAAATAGGGATGTTCCGATCCGATATTGATATCGGATATCGGTCAAAAAACCAAATATCGGATTGTATCGGCCTGCATCCTAAATCTCCGATATCAGCACTCCGATACAAGCAGTTCATTCTAATATATTTATTTTTATTTTATTCAGTTGTAGAATATGCTTATGTTGAAGTTCAACACAGTGGTTATTTTGCAATTGGTGAAATATGTTTTTGTTTGATTTATTGAGGTCACTTTTCAGGGTCTTCTAATAGTTTTTATTCATGTTGTTTTAGTTGTAGTATATTCATATTTTTAAGGTTAAAATTTATTTAATCTATTGGTTAATAACAAATGGGTCAGTTTTTCTCATACCTACCTTTACTGCCTACTGTTCTCTGTTTGAGTAATCTGACCTGATCAAGCCTTTTCTTACAGTCCATACTACAAAATAGGTAATAAAAGTCTGTAAGATTCTTGCTGATATCGTATCGGATTGATATCGGAATCGGCCAATACTCGAGGCTGCAATATCGGTATCGTATCGGAGTTGAAGTAGTTGTATCGGGACACCCCTATTTCTAAACCGAATCTTCATCGTTTCAGGTCTTGAAATGGTGTCAGAGAGCTGCTAGGAGCTTCAGAGGATGACACACAGCACAGATTTATGACCTTACTTGGAATACTGTTTTGAGTTTACCTAAAGCCCTGCAGGTTTTCAGCCTCACACCCACTCAAACATAAAATACTTCCCTTAAAGACGAACCCGCAGTAGCTCACAAAACCAGCTTTTTGGTCTTTAACCTGTTAAGCCACCAAGTCTCTGATTTCAGGAATGCTTGATGCTCTCCAGCAAAAACGTAAGACAAAGTGAACTGTTCCTGTAGAAATAAAGTCATGATGCACATCAAATTAAACAAGAAAGTTTCAGCTACACAACCATAGAAGCCATTTTTACTCACACCAAACAAGTCAACACCAAGCAAATGAATGATCAAATATCCAAATCTGTTTCACTTTGATTCAAACTTGGGTTGCTTTGTATGGATTTCTTTGAATGGGTAATTGTAGAGAAACAAAAAAAAAAAATATTTATTCATTTTTTAAAAATATATTTATTTCAACAACTATCAAAAACTGCCACGGATAAGCAGAAGAAGATAAAAAATTGTTGTAACTGGGTGTTATGAGCACTAAAAGTGACATAAAAGGGAAATATAAAGTTTGTTATATCAGAAATTTCAAATGGGACTAGGGCTAGGGCTGGACAATTAATCGGATTTTGATCGCGATTTCAATTTTGCCATCTGGCAATCATAAAAACATTATAATCGAAGAAAAAAGATTAATATGCCACACAGTGTAGTGCTGTGTATGCAAGTTCCTGTGCTTCATAGCGCTTCTGTGTTCCACATGCAGCCACAGCGAGTGTGTGTGACTTATGTCGAAGTAATACTGTACATGCTGCTTGTCGGTTCTTTAAAGTTGTGTTTAAATCAATACTGCAGTTTTTAAGTAAATGAATAATTGTGTATATTAATCGTGATTTCAATATCACTTCAAATAATCGAGATTCTTATTTTTACCATAATCGTCCAGCCCTAACTAGGGCTGGGAAATATATCGATTAAATCAATTAATTTGAATTACCTTCTGCAGGAGATTAAACAAATTAAAGAGCTACATTTTTTTCATTCACTTATTTAAATTGTGAGTAGAACTATCCTGAAACTTTACAGTTTTCATGATGTGGCCCTGTCAGGTATTCACAAACACTTTTAAAGGCTTGTATTTTTTTTAATTAGATTAAATATTGATCAGAGAAAAACATGTTAACAAGCTGTGAACCCCCCCAGCTTTCAGTAGGGCTGGGACGATACCCTTTTCTCCTGATTCAGTTTTTTAGGATTTTTTAGGGGCCAATTCGATTCAATTGCGATTCTACGATATTGCAGATTTTTGCAATCTTTAGTTTGCTTTTTTAACACCAGCAAAAAAGATGAACAATGATGATGCCTACAGACTACATCAGGAAAAATACACATCACATGTGAGTCCATTTTTAGGATTTATTCAGCAATATGTTTTAACCAGCTGTTTATACTCTCTCTTCAAAAGCCTGGACTGCATTTAAAATGGGCTAATTAACACAGACTCAAATGAATGAATCGATTTTTGAATACAAAAATTGATTTAAAAATTGTCAAACGAAAAAAAAAACGATACTTATGTGAATCGATTTTTTTTCCACCCCTAGCTTTCAGTGTTTATGTAGGCAAACCTGCCTGCATTAGAGCTACATAATCAACATTTTATGACACACACTTTAATTTTAAGAGGGACATTCTGATTGAATAGATTTTGACAACATAAAGGCAGAAGTTGATTCATGTTGTTTTTGTATCACTTGGAGTTTTTTTGCTATGAGAGGGAAAAATCAATTAAAATAGTTAATCGAGTTTTGTGGGGAAAATATCGGGAATTTTATTTTGGGCCATATCGTCCAGCCTTAAATGGGACTAATGGAGCCATACTTTACCAAGATTGGGCCTGACCACTCTGTTGTAAAACCTCTCTAACTTTGCTCTGCATCACTTTATTAGACTCAAACTTTTTCAGAAGTAATGTTCACATATTTTGACATACATTCATTGAGTTCTAAATCTGATACTGCATCATTCTAAAAAGATATACACTATAAAAACTGTTTGTTTTGTTTTTTTTTTTAGCAAGGATGAAATGTTCAAATGATTCTATCTTCATTTAGTCTGTCCCAGTAACACATATACTGATAATTCCACATCTGGACAAATCTCTCAAGTGTTCCTTTATTATGACCCCAAAATAATTCAGATAGACCTTGTAGTTGCAGAGATACAGTCTTTTATTTCTGAGTGTGTCATTTTGGAGCAGAAGCCTTAAAAAAGGGGCTGAACAGGTTCAGTCCCTGGAGTCTGATCGCTGCTTCTCTCCCACCACGAGCTTCTCACATTGAATCAAACCTGTCACCTCTGTGTTTGTGCGGCAGGGTCACAGCCACATGCACGATGGCTGTCACCACGGACACGGAGGTCATTCCCACAGTCACGGGCCGAGAGCTGCACACCCGTTCATGGCGGGCTTTCACGGACAGTTTGGGAAAAACTCGGAGCAGACGATGAACCTCAGCCAGCAGCCGAAGAAACGCTCGCACATGGACGACAGCAGCACGTGGGACATCGTGAAGGCGACGCAGTGAGTGGTTAAACATTGACTCTGTAACAGCCAAACGTGAAGGAGGTGTTCATTTCATGTCAACACAGATAGTTAAAGCTTCCTGTTAATCAAACTTGGGATTGCTTCATTTTCATACACCCGGAAAAACTGAAACTCAGCTGCAGAGAATCAGTCTGGTCAAAGTTTAGCAAGGTTAGTTTGGGTCATTTATTAGAGGATAACTGTGTGTTACTGCTGCTGTTATACTATGTAAGCTGTTCAATCCACAAGAAAGAAAATGTTAGTACAGTATAATCTTTTATGTTCTCCTTCAGATTCTCTCTCTGTGTTTTAGTCTTTTTTTGCCTTTTATTTGTGTGTTAGTCTTCAATTTGCAATTCAGTCTTCTTTTAGACTTTTATTTGTTAGTATTGCTCTTATCATTTTAGCTCCTTTGTTTTTATTTATTTCTTTATGCTATGTTAACAGATTGGTGTCTTTATTTACTTTTAATTCTGATTGCTTTATTTTTGTTTCACCTTATGTTATTCTCTTAATCTTTTCATAGATAAATTCAAAGCCCATTGTTTTATTTTTCTCTATCTTTTGTATAATCTCCATCCTTTTTTTTAAAAAAAAATTCTTTTAAATTGAATTTAATTAATTAATTAATTAATTTATTTATTTATTATTGGGTTTTTTATGTTTGCGTGTTGTTAGCTTTTAATTTGGTCCTCATGGTCTCTTTTACATAGCAGGGTTCTTGTGACATGGACTCTCAAATTCAATCTGCCTTTTGTGTTTGTCTTAAATGTTCTTTGATTTTAATTATCTTGTGCTTTTCTGCCTCTGTGTTCCTGCCTGTCAAAGTACTCTGTAAACCTCTGTTTTTAAAAGTGCTTTACAAATCAAGTTTATTATTATTATTATCATTATTACTTTTAGTGATCATAAATTTTACCACACCTTTTGTCTTAATAGAAGAACAGTAAAACATTTGTATTCTGAGAAGACAAGACAAATCTAATCAGTAACAATACATTTTATATATAAGCACCTTTCCTGACACTCAAGGACACTGTACACCATTCAATAATCAATAAAACAACAATGCATATTTAAGTTAAGAACTTTTTTAGATAGTTTAGGACTTTATTTCATTCTGCAACATTTGTATAAAAAGGAACAGAAAGACAAAAATCTCAGAGTCTGCCCGATATTAATTAACTAAACACATAATAAGGACTGGAAAGGCACTCGGAGAGCGCAGACCTCCATCAGAGCCACAGTCCTCACCCATATTGTGATTGTCACCATAAATATTAGTCCTACCTTTATTTCGCCTAAATATTTAGATTCCTTGACCATGAAAACATGCCATCAACAACTGGATTCATAATGATATCTATTTTACTTCAGTAGTTAATCACGAAAATCACGTGTTTTCATCATGGTTGTTTTCTTGTGGACCAAGCTCCAAAGTTTTTTTTTTTCTGATACAACGAAACAGATTGAATCCTTTTTTTGTTCCCTTGCTATGACAAAAATTCCAAGGATTTCTAAATTTTTCTTGTTCTGGATCAGAGAATCCAGAGTTTGGCCGGGATCCAGATCAGTCTTTGATCCGGATCACTCCAAAATCTAATCATTTGTTCCTTGTCCCAATCTGGACATTTTCTGAAAATTTCCTCGAAATCCATCCAGAACTTTCTGAGTTATGTTGCTAACAGAGAAACAAACAAACAAACAGACGCTGGCAATAACATAACCACTTTGGCAGAAAAATAGTGACATCACTGCAAACCGTGTCTTGAATAAATGTTTAGAAAATAGTGTGTGTGGCTAAATTTCATACAAAATGATGCGTAAAGCTTACTTTGCAGCTTAATGTCTGTGCATGTTTACATGTTTTCAAGCAGCAGTGGAAACACTAGGATCAGGCTGAGACATTTGTTTGTGCAGTATAACAAAAATATAATGGATCTAGGGCTGGGTGATATGGCCTTAAAATAAAATCCCAGATTTTTCCCCACAAAACTTGATGCACAATTTTAATTAATTTTCCCTCTCAAATAAAAAAAAAACTCCAAGTGATACAAAAACAACATGAATCTAGTTCTGCCTTTCTGTTGTCAAAATGTATTCCTAAATCAATCAGAATTTACCTCTTAAAATTAAAGTGTTTGTCGTAAAATGTTGATTATGTAGCCCTAATGCAGGCAGGTTTGCCTCCATAAAGACTGAAAGCTGAGGGATTTTCACAGCTTGTTAACATGTTTCTTTCTGATCAATATTTAATCTTATTAAAAAAATAAATACAAGTCTATAAAAGTGCTATAAAACCTGACAGGGCCACGGTCATGAAACCTGTAAAATTTCAGTGTTTTATATTTTTTCAAACTTTGCAACAACTTAAAGTTTGAGTAATTGAATGAAAAAATCTTAAATCTTTAAATCTTCTGCAGAAAAAAATTGGAATTAATCAATATATTTCCCAACCCTAGATGGATCATTTGTGACCTGATTTGGTCTACTTTTCCACAAAGAAAATCAACAGGAATCATTAAAGTATCTGGGAGATAAGCCGAGTGGATAACTGTGTTGGTATCAGTCCAGCCCTGTTAGACACACGCCTTGTTTCTTTACTCCGTGCTCTGACATCCATCTGATTGATGTGTTTGCTCAAGAGTTGCTCTCCTAAGCCTGTGGATTTGAAAAGGATTCAGTGATTTATAACCAGCAGTCAGATGTTTGGAAGAATTTGTTCTCGTTTAGTTGTAGAAACAGAGTCTGTTTAACCAGAAGGAGGTACAGCTACTTCGGTTTGTGGATTTCTCACTTTATCTTTAGGTAAGCTTTTGTTTTGTCACCTGATGGGGAGTTCAGCAGAGCAAAGGTCTCTTGTAAAAAGAAAAAAAAGAAGGATTCAGCGGAGGCATTCGTGTCTGTGGGGGTGTCAACAGAGAGAGCAGCATGAATTCTTTCACTTAATTGTCTGGTTAACAGGTTGTGTTTTTCTTATTGGATTAAGATCTTTTTGAAACCAGTAGGGATGTAACAGTTAGCGGTAAAATGGAAAACCGTGGTAAAATTTCCCACGGTAATCATTACCGTGTCCTGTTAAAATTACTGTTAAACCATGTGTAACCTCCACACTGTGTCAGTAACTCGCGGTGATGCTGCTCTTTGCCTGGAAAAGCCTGAACTATGTGTGTCTGCTCCTCGGTGAAGCAGCCGCCTCTCACAGACGGAGGAGAAGTTTGTAATGTTTGGCCTCAGCAGCTGGAGCCTCGCTCAGACTCTCACAGGTTTTCCCACTCGAAACAGCAAAGTCTAAAGTCTGGTCGAAGTCTGGATTTTACAAGGATGTCCAGGGGAAACAGATTGAGGACAGTCACCTGTCTAAAACACCAAGCTACGGTGAAAGACCAAAATTTTCTTTTTCGAAATAAACCTCAAGAATTATCCATCTCCTTTTATATTTTTTGGCATCATTGTCTGTTTTGACCATATAACCTTCTTAAACTAGGTATCGCTGAATAAATCTTTTAAAGGAAAAAATATTAAGTGAAAATCTATTTAAGGCCTTGAAAATAATAATAATAATAATATTAATAACCATACATTTTATTTAAAAGTGCCTCTCTGAACACTCAAGGACACTTTATAGAGTAATTTAAAACACTATTAAAATATATAAAAACAACAAGCAAGAGTGCCATAAGGTGTAAAAAGAACAGAAGTTATGGAGGGTATGCCATTTTGAACAGATGGGTTATTAACTTTGACAGGTAGAGAGTCCAGGTTTCTGAGGTCTGGTGGGAGTGAGTTCCAGAGTTTGGGAGCATAAATCGTGTAACCAGTACAAAAATTAGTTTAACCAGATTGTTACTATCTACAAACTTTCCTAGCAGTATAGAAACAAAATCTTGCTTCAAAGACGAGCCAATTTCTAAACACATGTTCTCAATCTGCATCCAAAACAGGGAAACAACATGACAGGACCAAAACCAGTACAAGGTGGATTCAGATTTCTCCTGCCCTCGTTAAATCTTTGGTTTTTTTCTCTGTGATTTCTCAGATTTGGCGTCTTGGACCGCTGCAAGGAGCTGGTGGAAGCTGGATATGACGTCAGACAGCCGGACAAGGAGAACGTCACCCTGCTGCACTGGGCCGCCATCAACAACCGACAAGAACTGGTCAAGTGAGAGCTGACTTTAACGTTATCTCATTCCTCTTGACTCCCCGTAGAGATTCTTAAACAAACACGTTTTTCTACAGAGAGCTCACAACAACAGCCCAGTCAGCATGTCAGTCATTTGAGAAATGTTTGCTAGTTTTTAGAGGAATGATCTCAAACAGTTGACCCTTTAACCACCAGCTAAACAGTTTGGCAGAGGTCAATAAATTCAGGAATATTTAATATATTACAAAATAAAGTCATTGTTTCTGTCAGGTTTTTAGGATACAGAAAAAATGAAAACAAATCAAAATAACTGATTTTCTCTTTGTGTGGGATTTAAAGATTCAAAAGCTAAAAGCTGTTATTATTATTATTACTATAATTATTATTTAAATACTTAACCAATGATATGATTTGTGTATATATAGAAAATCTGTCATTCATCCAAAACATTTTGAGTGTTAATTGTCAAACTCAGTATTATCTGTTTTAAGTTATTTTGATTGCTAATTTATTTACAAACATTTTTGCCTTTTCTGATGGATTTTGATCCAAATATTTCTGCATTTTTATGTCATCACATTATCAAGTTTTAACTGTTAAACCTTTAAATCCCACACCAAGAAAATATCTAGTCTTTGGTTTGTTTGTAGTTGTCTCTGTTCCCTGAAATGTTGACAGAATCATGTCAACAATCTGTTTTTGGTTTTATTTTTTAAAACGTTTAATACTCCTGAATTTATTGATGACCTCTGCCAAACAGTTGAGCAGGTAGTTAAAGGGTTAATCCATTCAGAAGTTAATATTAGGGATGCAAACCTTCTCTCCAGAGTTTGTGAATCACAGTATTTTTGGTTTTACGTATAAAAATCCTTTGTGCAGTGTATTCCTCTCCTTGTTGGTATTCGTGTGTGCTTGTGTCTCATTTAGTCCAGTGAAGTTTGGTCATTTTATCATACTGTTGCTGCACAAATTGTCATCCACAAGATCCTTGAGCACATCAAGTCTGCTTTAGATTGAATCATAACAAAATACCATTCAGCTGCCGGCTTGAGGAAAATGTGTTCAGTGCTTTGGCCTAAATTTGTCTACAAGGCAGCAGCTCCTAAAACGACCTCATGATAGTAAAACAGTGAAGGAAGTGACAGGAAATGCAAATTCAAGCAAATTGGGCCACTATGAAAGAGTAGGGACTTCCCTACCAAGCAGATGCAAAGAAAAGTGTTCTTCCTGGTGAGAACCAGAATGGCGAGATGCTTTACATTCAGAAAAACAGTGTTAGTGAGTCTTTGTTTTAGCCTCAGAATTGAAGTCTGAAGTCTTTACTTTCATTTGGAAAAGTGTGTGTAAATGTTGAAGAGAAGCTGAAACTAAATAAGCAGAAATATATGAATCTCTTTTTCTAAAACTCCAGTTCAAAACACGTTTTCTAAAGACACTTTACAACAGACAAACTCTTCATGTACAGACTTTACAACAGCGGCGGAGGCCGCAGTCGGTCACTGCACTGATTAAACAAAACAAAACATAATTCCTTTCTGAACTGTAATAACTTAATATTACACTGTATTGCCCTTTAATATTTTAAATATCCTTCAAGCCAGATTCTCACCGATTCCGGTCTACTTCTGCACAATACCTCTAAGTAAAATAGTTAGAATTACAATAAAAACACAACATAACCTGTCACACTGTCACTGTACTGCGCAGAAGGCCTCAGGTGGGAGAGGAATGCTGCTGATTAATGTAGCAGCATGCTGTCCGAATATAAGACACTCCATTTTTGGTGTTCTGGAGCGTCATGGATCTCATCCTGTGTCTCCTCTGCTGCTCTTTGGCAGGTATTTTATTGCTAAAGGAGCGATCGTGGACCAGCTTGGAGGAGACCTGAACTCCACTCCTCTGCACTGGGCTATCAGGTGAATGTATAAATATTAAGTAATTAACTTTCAGCTGTTACAAAACTGGCTCCTATGAGTTAACCCAGAGTTCTTGCAGATTTCTAAAGAGTCTTAAAAGATCTTGAATTTGAGTTTGGAAATTTAGAGAATAGCTCTACATTGTCACTGTAATAATAATAATCTCATATTAGGCGCCATAATTTATACAGTGAAACAAAGCTGGAATCCTCTGTGGCAGAAGAGAAAAAAATGAAATGAAATATATATTATAAAATAGAGACAAGTCATAAATAGAATTAAGATTGGTGCAGACTATAGCTGAAAAGATTAAAATATTGAGAGGTCACACCTTTGCTGATATCCTGCTATTCTTCAGTGTAGATACTGTCTTCAGTTTTCCCAGTTTGCATCTTAAAGTCTTGAATTTGATGATTAAACTGTGAGGGAACCTTTTTCACCAGGTGTTGTCATTCTTTAATTCAAACACCAGAGGGCAACATTTTCACTGAACCAATAAAGTAACAGTTTAGTTTTTGTAATTTGTCTTGATTATAAATGAATTTAGCTCAAAGTTAAAGCTGCCTGTGGCTTTTTGTCACTGATGAGGCAGGGCCACCTCCCCATGGTGATTCAGCTGATGAGGTACGGAGCAGATCCCTCCATCGCAGACGGAGAAGGTTACCGCGCCCTCCACCTCTCCATCCTCTTCCAGCACATGGCCATCGCAGCATATCTCATGGCAAAGGGGCAGGTCAGGCTGAACCTCCACTTTTTATCCACCATATCAAAATGGTTTGTTTTGAGGAAAAAAATATACATATATTACTTAAAGTTCACAAGGATTCTATCCACTGCTTCTGTTTGTGTTTTTATTTGTGAATCATTATGGGCTGCAGACTTTGAATGGATGGTGCTAAAAATTAAAATTCTCTTATTCTCCTTCTTGACTGCAGGAAGTGGACGGACCTGACTGCAATGGACAGACACCACTAATGTTAGCAGCCCAAAAGATTATTGGGTAAGAACCTTTAGAGACATGATTCAAGCAACACCCGGAATATTCTGCATGATTTCAGTTAAAGGGATACGCCAACACTTTTTTCTTCATGTCTTGCCTCGCTCTTGAGTGCATGACAAGCAGATAGACTTCATTCTTTAGTAACAAGGAAGAGACGGGCGGAGTTTGCCCACTGCTTTTTAGCTTGGCTCAAACATTGGGGGTCAATGGGTAGTGTTAGCCTGCCTCTACCTACAGTCGTCAGATAAACTCATAAGCAACTCTAAACAGTCCTGTGTGCTTGTTGTGACTTGTTTTTTTAGCGTGTTATGTTATTTTATCTATTTTTAGACTAAGATTAGTGCTTTATATGATCATCAAAAACAAAAAAATCATAAAAAACGTAATTGCTTTGTGCATGTGCTAACCACCGCAGACGTCCTTATAAGTAGGTCAGTGAAGCAAAGCACATCCACAAGCACAATCTTATTCTCAAGGAGGACAGGTAGAGCTTAAAAGAATATGCCAACATGTTTGTTGTTTTCATGTCTTGCCCACTCCTGAGTCCATCACAAGCAGATAGACTCCATTCTTTAAAATGTGTGTGCAGTAACAAGGAAGAGACAGGCAGAGCTCACCCACTTATTAGCTTAGCTCAAACACTGGGAGTCAATGGGTAGCTTTAGCCTCCCTCTGCCTACAGTCATCAGATAAACTCTTAAAATAAGATTTGCACTTTATGTAATTTTTTGAAAGAAATGCATAAAAAGCTAAAGCGCGGACATGCTTTGTTTTGTTGACCTACTTACAAGCATGTCTGTGGTGGTTTGCGCAGGCACACAGCCGTTTTTTTTTTGTGTGTTTTAGCATTTTTTGTGAAAATCATATAAAGCACTAATCTTAGTCTAAAAATAGAAAGTGTTAACAGTAAACGGTAAAAAAAAATTCACAACAAGCACACAGGATCGTTTAGAGTTGCTGAAGAGTTTATCTGATGACTGTACGCAGGCTAACGCTACCCATTGACTCCCAGTGTTTGAGCTAAGCTAATTAGCAGTGGGTGAGCTCTGCACGTCTCTTCCTTGTTACTGCACACACATTTTAAAGAATGGAGTCTATCTGCTTGTGATGGACTCAGGAGTGGGCAAGACAACAAAACAACAAACATGTTGGCATATTCCTTGAAGAGCTGTGTTTTTTTATTTGCATATGTGATAGCATGAGATGCACTCAAAGAACAGTTTTGTGGTTGTTCCGGCCGTTTCAGTGGGGGACTGACAAAGAGTCAGTGGATGCTGGTTGACTGACAGAAAAATGTCTTCACTGGACTTCTTTATGCTCAGCATGATTTCACACAGGTTAATAATTGAAAAAACGGGATTAAAGACCTAAATATTGACAGCAAACTTAAGATATATCAAAGAAGAGATAAAAAAAAGATGCACAAAATAATTGAAAGGAGTAGACAAAAGCTATAGAATTCGTCCTAATAAGGAAAAGATACAAATCTGATATTTTGTAAAGAGCCTATTGTCTTGGTGAGAAGATGGTTTTTGATGCTTTTTACTGATTAAAAATATTAAAATCCCACTCATAGACCTGTAGGCTGATCAGTAGGACATTTTTATTGAATATATTTTTAAAAAAAAAGAGAAAGAAAATGCTGGTGCAATATTTTGATCACGAGCAAATATCTGTTTTGTATGAAATCATTACATCTCTTTTGGTAAAGAAAAATGTTAACAGTGCAAAAAATGTTATGGAAGCTACCTGCATCACTAGTTTAACATTTTTAGGTAAATTAAAAATACAACAATGTTTAGAAACAAATTTAAGAAATAAAATAGAAAATGCTACTATTTGAAATTTTTTTTTACTCCTGAAATATTTCCAGTCCACTTTGTGGCCTGTTTTTGTCCTCTGAACTAAACATTCCATGTCGCTCTCCCATCTCAGGCCTGAACCCACAAACTTCCTGATCAAAAATAATGCCTCTGTGAGCGCCGTGGACAAAGTGAACAGGAACACTCCTCTGCACTGCGCAGTGCTAGCGGGAAACGTGGACGCCGCCCACATCCTGCTGGAGGCCGGGGCCAGCGTCGACGCAGAAAACATCAATGTGAGTAACGCAAAACTCCAATATTATGTGATTATTCAGGTGTTGACTAGACTTTTGTCATCCCGTTTGTATCATACAAACAGTCAACAAGTGTAACCCTCTGAATCCCAAGCAGTTTCTGTTTTTTTCTGCTTCTCT
Source organism: Scarus forsteni (assembly GCA_036419115.1). NCBI lineage: Eukaryota > Metazoa > Chordata > Actinopteri > Labriformes > Labridae > Scarus > Scarus forsteni. The sequence continues at coordinate 3,933,507 of JAZDUH010000443.1, forward strand.
CACATTTTTCACTCACTGTGGTCTCATTTTTCTCTGCAATATGAAGTCCAGCTCCTCTATAGATTTAGAACAACCACGGCTCCAGGCTGATGTTACTCAATGATGTCTTTATGCTGTGTAACAAAATTTACAAGCTAAAATCATTAGAAAAAAGAAAAATGAAAATTGACATTTTCTTCATATGTATTATTTGTTGGAGCAATTTGTTTATTTTGTTGTATTTAGTGGTTTGTTTTAATTTGGAAGTAATTTGAAGTATTAGTTGTTAGATTTAGCTACATTTTCCTTTCTTATAATAAATTTAAGTTAGATTTTTGGGGTTGACTCTCTCTCTCTCTATATATATATATATATATATATATGTGGATATATATATATATATATATATATATATATATATATATATATATATATATATATATATATATATATATATATATATATATATATATATATATATATATATATATATATATATATATATATATATATATATATATATATATATATATATATATACATATATATATATATATATATATATATATATATATATATATATATATATATATATATATATATATATATATATATATACATATATATATATATATACACATATATATATATATATATATATATGTACATACATATATATATACATATATCTATATATATATATATATATATATATATATTTCACTTCACTTCACTTCACTTCCTGTTTGTTACTTTCCAAAAATAAAAGCATCATGCTGCCAATGTAATCAAAGGAAATGATCAGAAACCGAAGAGAATCAACCTCAAAATAAAAGGACGGATTTATAAATAAGTAAAGGCTCATTTACATTTTGAGCTGCATCAGGTATTCCAGTCTTAATGTTGTTTTGTTTCTTCCTCAGGGTCACACTCCCATCGACTTGGCCCACCAAGTGCACAGCCCGCTGCTCATCCACATGCTGAACCACATCAAGCAGGAGAGAATCCGCTCGAACGCTCGCTGCCTACGCCTCCTCAACAGATACAGGGTAAACATACTCAAGATCTTAAATCAATCAATCAGTGTTTATTTTGTTATAGCTCCAGTTCATAACAAGTGTTTTCTCAAGACACTGTACAAGACAGACTCCTCAGTTATAGATACACATATAGGCATAGATACATACATAAATATAGAAAATTTTTTAAAAGTTATGATAGAAACAAACCCATGGATGTCTAGATCATAAATCTATCCTCATCATATTTGTCTCTGCTGAATATAGATTAAATCGGTCAATCTTTAATTACATAGAACCACATTTGTTGAATATAAATTTATTAGAGGTAAACCTCTTGAGATATACCATCTCATTTTCAAGAGGGTCCTTGTAGCACCCTGTACAGTCCTACTCATCATTATTGGCACCCATGAAGTTTAAGTACACAATTTGACAGTACAGTTTCTTTACAAACCTCTCTAACATTGCTTTGCATTACATTATCAGACTCAAACTTGGCAGAAGTAATGTTCACATCTTAAGGTTTGTAAATTATACTTCATCAGCTACCATGATCATGCAGTCATTTTAGAATAGGCAGTTTTAATTGCAACCACTAGAAGCCTACAAGGAAAAGAACACCCTACCAACAATTAAGCATGTTGGAGGTTCCATGATGGTTTGGGGCTGCTTTGCTGCATCAGGTACTGGAGGCCTTGACCGTATCATAGGAAACATGAAATCAGAGAATCATCAAGAAATTTTAGAGCAAAATGTCCGACCCAGTGTAAGAACACTTGGTTTGAGTCGAAGATCGTGGGCCCTCCAGCAAGACAAATACCCAAAGCACACACCCAAAAGCACGCAGGAATGGTTGAAGAGGAAAAATGGCCTGTTTTAAAATGGCCGGCATTGAGTCCTGACCTCAATCCGACTGAAAATCTTTGGTATGAGCTGAAATCTGCCATTGGGGAAAAGAAACCTGCAAATGTTCAAGAGCTTGAACTATTTGCATATTAAGAGTGAAAGAAAATACCAGCTGAGAAGTGTAAGAAGCTTATAGATGGCTACAAGAAACATTTGGAGGCTGTCATCAGTGCCAAAGGGTGTGCAACAAAACACTAAAGAGGGGTGCCATTATTGCTGCACATGCTTTTTTTCAGTTCCCTCTTTGAAATTACAATATGTAACTTGTAAAAATGTTTTTTTTTTGTTAAAGTATTTTGGACCTTCAATTAACAGATCCCGATGACATAAATTTGGTACGTTTCAATTTATTTCTGAAGATATTGTTAAAGCAATGAAAATAATCAAGGGTTGCCAATAATACTGAGCAGGACTGTAATGTAATAAATTACCGATAATGTAATAAGGCCTGATAGTGTAACAAAATTTGCACTCCACTCAATGAAAAGTTTAATAAAACCTGACAATGTAATAATTTAACCAATAATGTTATAAAAATATCCTGACTGATATTGTATTGACATTTTAATTGGTATTTTAATTCCTTCTGACATTTTTAGGAATGCATCACTAAACTTTCGGTCAAAGAGTTGACTGCCTTTTACAGGTTAACCTCATAATATACAAAAAAAAATCCCAATAACTCCATAAGGTATTACAGTAGCAGTCCGGATATTTAATAACATTATTGGTTAAGTTATTACATTAAGTTAAATTGCATTTTTGATTGAGTTAAGTGCACATTTTGTTACACTACCAGTAAATTATTACACTATATGATGCTACAGTCCTCAATCGGGATTCACAATGTTATCGGTTTGATATTGATATCGGTTGATATTGACATTTTTGCAGATATTTACAGCTTATATATCGGCCACAGATATCAGCCATATATTGGGTGGAGTATCAGCAAATTATACAAATATTCAAAATTGAGGCACCTTCATTTAAATATGGAGGATTTCATTTTTAAAAGCGTTAAAAGCTGTCTGTCTTGTTGTACATCTGTTCATGTGATAATATGCTGTAACACTGAAAGAAACAAGTCAATTTTTATGGAACACAGAGTTTGTGCTCTTGACCTGAAATATCGATACTGGCGAAAATGGATCAAAAAATATCGGCATATTGGATGTCGGTAAAATCCAATATCGTGCATCCTAGGACTGGGTATTTCCAGCAACCCCATGATATCATTCGTATCCTGATACTGATGCCACGATATATGTGTCCCGATACACATCAATTGTGAACACTGACTGCACTTTTAACAGAATTCCCAGCAACTTTTGTTTTTATTACAAAAAGAAAAAGAACAAGGATGAGTTTTAAATGACTTTGCTACTTGAGAACTTTAATTCAGATCTCCAAAGATGGTAGACACCTAAGTTTAAATTTGGAACATGTGCTTCATCATTTAGTTTGGCTTCTACTTTGAACTGTGCCACTGTTAACATTACCCAAAGAGTATTTACAACAACTGTCCAAACATTGAGGCCGTATTGATTCTGTAGAATCCGTATCGATACACGTATCACCAAGGAGTGCATGACAATATTTTGTCGTATCGATAATTTGAGCACAGGTCTAGTGCATCCCTAGTCGTCATGTCTGTATGGCTGTAAAGATAGTTACTATAGATGAATACAGTCGCAGATAGAGATATCAGTCTAATATTAACATTAATATCTATAATGGATGTAACCTGGAAAGGAATGATGTTGATTAATATAACAGCATCAAGATGAACTTCCATTAAAATGGTTTAACTGGTATTCAAGTATGAATTTATGTTAAATTAAGTTTCTTTTGTTGGTTGATGGCTAAATTACAAATATGAAATAAAATACCCGTACAACAGGGGCATCAAACTGTAGATTTTGATCCACTTGTCGGTCTTTTAGACAGTTTGAGTGGATCTTTAAGACTTTATCCGACACACAGGTCGACTTTTTTGCTTGTCCATGACATTTCTGGTGAATCCAGATGCTTTGCAAGATTAAGTGGGTCTGACTGGTTTATCTCCATCTCATTAGTTTTTAATATTAGAAAGATATAGCTGTTTAACACAGGATGTCCTTCAATCTCTGCCATGGTCTTGAATTGTTTTTTATTTAACTATTATTATTATTATTATTATTAGAAGTAGTATTATGATTATTATTATTAATAATAATAATAATAATAATGATAATTTATTTTTATTTTATTTTTTATAATTCTTATGTATTATTATTATTATTAAAAATTATTTATATTTCATTAATTTATTATTATTATTATTATTATTAGCTATTTATTTATTTATTTTCAGTAGGATGTATAAATGAATGTACGAATGAATGAATGTGATTTGTTGTGATCCTGGAGAAACGCCTTCTCGTTCTGTTGATACTTTGGTATTAACTGAATGACAATAAACTTGAATTTAATTTGATTTTGATTTGATATTAAGATGAACTAAATTGTGTTTTATGCGAACATAGTTTCAGTCCTTAGTGACGAGTTTTGTTTTTTTTATTAGGCTGCATACATTTTAAGTTCTAAAGTGATTTTAAATCCACAGAATATTTATTTTTGATTATCACATTCCTGCCCTTTATCACATCTATGGATTGAAGATTACATCTTTGATTGTGAAGTTAGATGATGATCATTGAAATTTGAAGTTTTGTTTATGGTTCCCAGTGAATTTAGCCAAGTTCATTGTGCCATCTTAGTTAGCATCATCAGGATCTTCAGCTGAAAAAAGTTGGTGACCACTGCCGTTCAAGCGTCTTTCTGCTCGTGTTCACTCAGGTTTTTCTACAGTTCCTGCTCTGCACTGCCTTCCTTGGGATTGTTGGCGGCATCCTCGACATGAACTCAGAGTCGTGGTTACTTAAAGGGATCCTGCTGTCCTCCGCGTTAGCTCTGGTCAACCTGGCCATAAGGTGAAGACGTCTTTCCACTCTTCTCTCTTCAACTGTTTGTTCAATTATAATGTGAGAAAACATAATTCTCTGACGCTTGTGTCTTCCAGTTACCGTATTTTCCACACTATAAGGCACATCGGATTATAAGACGCACCTTCAGTGAATGGCCTAAAACTGTTTTCATGTATAGGGCGCACTGCAATACAAGGCGCATAGAAGAGAAGCTACTGTAGTGGCTGGGGTTGTGTTATGCTTCCACTAGATGGAGTTGTGCTAAAGGGAACGTCAACAAAACAGTCAGATAAGTCAGTGAGTCAGTCAAACTTTATTAATAGAATACAAACCAGCATTCTGACAACTGCGTTCACTCCCTAAACAAGCTAGTGCATTCACAATACGGTACTGTATGTACCAATAGCTCTTATTTGCCCCGCCCTCATTGAAAACAATGTATTTCCAACTCCATTTGTCACAGTTCAAAGCTACATGAACAGTGCTCGAGCCGCGCCTCCTTGTTCTTTTGCAGCAGGATCCATAAACACTCTGGCACACATGAACAGCTGTTTTATTTTTTTTCCCTGAGGTAACGTCAGTGAAGACCATATATAAGGCGCATCAGATTATAAGGCGCACTGTCGGCTTTTGAGAAAATTAAAGGCTTTTAGGTGAGCCTTATAGTGCGGAAAATACGGTACATGATTATTTATTTATGTGCACAAAGTTAAAAGAGAAGTCACAACAAACGATTAATGAAATGAATGTACATGTGCAGATGTGGGCTTATTAGCAAACCTCACCTTAAGAGTAAATACAGACTAAATAAACAGAAAAGAATGAATTCCTGATGATCACAGTAAAACAAACAAACACTAAAAAAGCACTCAGAGAGTGCAGACCTCCGCCAGCGCCACAGTCCTCACACATATTGTGATTTTCACCATAAATATTAGTCCTACCTTTATTTCATGTAAATATTTAGATTCCTTGACCATGAAAACATACCATTAGCAACTGGATTCATAATGATATCTATTTTAGTTCAGTAGTTATTCACGAAAATCACATTTTTCATCATGGCGGATCAAGGTGGTGATCTGGATCACTCCCAAAGTCTAATCATTTGTTCCTTGTCCCAATCTGGACATTTCCTGAAAATGTCATCGAAATCCGTCCAAAACTTTCTGAGTTATGTTGCTAATAAACAAACAGACAAATAAACTAACAATAAAAAATGATGCCGACAACAACATAACCTCCTGGTGGAGGTGATTAAATTAACATGTTTTAGCGAAATGAGTGAATAACCAACACAAAAACAGAATATAACAAAACAAAGTAATCATATTTTGTCAAGCAAAATTGAAATAATCATTACACAGATTATTATAAACAAAAAGTCTTCTACATCAGAACATTTTGTACCGTAGTCTGGACAGACTGTCATTAATAAAAATACGGTACTTGTTCCACAATTGATCACTGTGGTATTTTATTGAACATTGACCAGCAGAAGTATGGTACAATGGTAGGTACAGGTGATTGTTTGTCTTGTTGAATAAAAGCTCATTTGACAGTTTGGAATAAAAAACAGTTTAAAGTTTTCTGGTAAGTCTGTACTCATGTATTTATAAACTCTACAAACAAAAGTACAAATTTGAATAACATTAAAATCAGGACTAGATTATATATACATTAAGGGTGAAATTGATATTTTAAGCCTGAATACAATGTCAGAATTCCAGATCAGTGTAAAAATGCACCCATTTTTCCATTAGTCCCCAAACATTTTGTGACTTTGCTGCACTCAAAGCTGACATGTTTTTTTTTTTTTCTTGATTTTTTTGTGTGTTGACAGAAACTTTCCTGGTGTGGAGTTCCAGTCTTCATTACCAGCTTCAGGTCTCATGGCCTCCATCTTCTGGATGATTGTCACCTGGTGCCTCTGGTTCCTCCCAGATATCCTTTTTTATTTGAGGACAAAACCCTCTCATTATCTTTTAACACAATACTTCCCTGTACCACTGATTGATATTTCAAGGTCTGGACTTGACCTGCAGCCCCTTTTTTAAGCCTTCTGCTCCTAAGAAAAGAGTGTATCTCTGCAACCACAAGGTCTATTTAAATTATTCTGGTGTTATAATGAAGTAACACTTGAGAGATTTGTCCAGATGTGTAATTATCAGTATATGTGTTACTGGGACAGAGTATATGAAGATAGAAGTCGGAATAGTGGGAAAATTTCATCCTCGCCTAAAAAAACAAGTTTTTATTGTGAATATCTCTTTGGAATGATGCAGTTGCAGCTTTAGAACTCTATGAATGAATGTAAAAACACGTAAACATTACTTCTGCCAAGTTTGAGTCTGATAAAGTGATGCAAAGCAAAGTTAGAGAAAATCAAGCAGACCTCTCTACATTTTCCCATTCAAATAAATCCATACAAAGCAACTCAAGTTTGAATCAAAGTGAATCAGATTTGGATATTTGATCATTCATTAGCTTGGTGTTGATGTTGTGTTTGTTGTGTGTAAAAATAGCTAATATGGTTGTGTAGCTGAAAATTTCCTGTTTATTTTGATGTGCAACATTATAAGTAATCTCACCTGATCAAGCCCTTTCTTACAGTCCATACTACAAAATAAGTAATAAAAGTCTGTTTGATTCCTGCTGATATTAGATCAAAATTGGTATTGGCCAATACTAAAGGTTGCAATATCGGTATAGTATTGGAGGTGAAAAAGTTGTATGGGGACACCCCTAATAATTCCCTTTAATTCTTCTATTTAATCAAACTTTCTTAACGTTCAAGTCCACATGGGCCCAGCGCTACAGTCCAGGTCCTGTTTACTCTGAATGCCTCCGCTCTGCTCTACTACTACCTCCGCACCTGCAGGACTGATCCCGGCTTCATCAAGGCGACCGAGGAGCAGAAGAAAATAGTGAGAGCGCCTCCCGACGATAAGACATGAAACCACAGCTGATGTTTTGTGCAGCATTAACATTAATTCTGTTTCCCTGCGTTGTCAGAATGTGCTGGTGCTGGCTGAAGCCGGCTGCCTGGGGCCCAGAATATTCTGCACCTCCTGCATGGTGAGTGTTACGACCAGTCTAGGGGATTCTGGAAGAAACCTAAAATTGACCACTCCTTTGTCACTCCCAAGGCACACCAGCGAGAAACCACAAACAAACACAATTTTTGTAGTCCAAACAACAATTTTTTTTTTTTTTATAATTCTTTTCTTTTTTTACAAACTAAATCAAAATTATCTCGGTGAAAGTAGGCTAAAAGAAAACAACAAAAAACACTCTTGTAAGTCAAAAATCTGACCTAACCACTAACAAAAAAGAAAATAGATACAAACCTAAAGTGTCTCCCTAACGGAAAAACAGGAGAAAACAAAAACTGAGGCTCTATTCTCCCCTACGTCACCTTACTGCTTACTTAGATAATTTTCACAAAATCACAAAAACAATCAGCTTATAAGAACTGTGGCGTTGGGTAGTGAGGAAGGGGGAGGTTTGGCATCTCTTCTTCTGCTGTCACATTTGAAACACCAGTCATCAGCTCTCAGCCAGTCGAAATGCGCCACTGCACAGGTCTCCTCCACTCCGCAGCGGGTGCGTCTTTCTGCTGCCGTCCAATCAGGACGCTCCACCTGCAGCTTGCGTGAGCAGGAGCACAGAAGAAGGGAGGAGGAAAAAGAAAGAAGGTGCTCCTCCAGATAATAAACAACAAATAAATAAATGACGCACAGTCATAACATGAGGTTGAAACTCAAAAGCTAAAATCCATTTACAGCGTTGTTCTATAACAGCAGTAACAGAATGAATGTTTTTAGGTCTTTAATCTTTTATAAATTGTTTTTAATTGTTTTTTTAATTGTTTCTGTCTTCCTCTTTAGCACCTTAAGATTGTGAAAATGTGAAGTCTAATATAAATAAAATTAATGATTATTATTATCTTTATTTTCCATCACAGATAAAGAAACCTGTGAGGACAAATCACTGCTTCTCCTGCGACGCCTGTGTGGCCAAACAAGACCACCACTCAGTCTGGACCAACTGCTGCATCGGTGAGACAACACGCTGTTTACGAGCGAATGCAGCTGCAAGAAAAGGAAATGACTGAAAACTAGATAACGATTTCTTCTAAAAAACATTAAACAATACCTGTTACAACAATACCTTGTTTTAACTGCACATCAATCAGTCAAAGTTTATTTATATAGCACAGTTCATAGAAATTCAACTGCAGCTCAAAGTGCTTTACATCAAGACAAAAAAAGATTGACAAAGGATATATCTATATGTATAATTATGGTTTATGGATGTGGACCAAAGGAACTCGTGAAAAGTTAACATCTGGTTTCCCCATGGTTCGGCGAGAGCAAAAAGGTCATTGCACAGACTGTTGCTTTTGTTTCGTGAAGACATCAGGATTTTACAAGAAAAATAAAAAGTAAAATATAATATATACTGTCAGCTGCCTTATTCAGCTGAAATTCCAGTTTTTGAACAACTTCCTCCTCTAGAAGATCTGAGCGATGTTAAAGAATGCAGTGACAGCAATGATGCAAAGCAGCAGGAGCTGAATGATTTGGCATGTGATTTGGGACTGTTAAGTACAGTATTTTTGATACTTTTTCAGAAAATGAAGATCCTATTGTTCAAAAACTTGATGTGATAGAGAAAAACTGAGTTCAGTTTTGGATTCCGCACCCAAACATAAGTTTAAAATAACTTTCTGTCCAGACTCAACAAAAATTGTGTTCCCTAGTGTAATCTACAGGACAAACTAACAACAAACCACTATTAAAGTGTCCCCAGTTTTAGGTTTGCTTGTAGTGCAAAAAAAAACGATGCCCAAAGGCACCATCTTTGTGGCTGTTTAAATGTAAAAATACCAGAGGAAACAGATATAGAGGCTGACTTTCAGAACTTTGATAAGATCAGTTTCTCATGTAAGGACAGACCAATCCCCCAAAATTAAGGAAATCGGGGCCGATCGATTGGTGCATGTTAACTGAAAAATGTTTGAAAAAAAGGATGTAGGGCTTTTATCAGTATTCATACTTTCATTAAAATGTGTAGCGTAAATAATTTTGAAAGCTAAAGCTAAAAATTAGACCAGGCGCTGATGTTCAGCTGTGTTCACAACAAATGCAAAACTAAAAATAAAAAAATACGCCGTGTATTTGCTTGTTTAAATAGTTCATGAGGGTTAATTGAGGCCAATTTTTAAACTGAAAAGCTCCTAGAGAAGAGGATCAGCTGTCTTCTCACCACGACCATGTGTGGTACTGTCCTCTCAAACAACCACGGTGGATGTTCCTACAATCACTATCTATGATAGTTGTGTTGTTTTCACAAATCAGAAGCTAAATGTCTCAGAAAGTATAAGGGGAATTAAAAAACTTTAATAGTCATTAAATTTAATTTTGCAAAAATCAAGGCCTTAGCTGACATTAAAAATTCTTTCTGTAGTTTGCCATTGAAAATAATAATAATATATGATACTAATAAAATAATGATATAGAATTATAAACTGTGATTCATCTGATATGTGCATCTGAGTAAACACGAAGGAAAATTGTGGTTATTGTTTCTGGGTCGTCAATACAACAGCCGTGAAACTGGATGTTTGGAAAGTGGTCTGCTGGCTGGACCAAGTGAATGAAGGAAAGGGAAATGGGGAAATGCAAATTCCAGCAAAAATGGATAGAAAACTAAGAATTCAGAGAATGGCTGTAGCCTGTTGGTGGAAAAGATGGAGAAGGTTTTTGCAGTACTTGTGGAAAAAAAAAAAAACTTGTCATAACAGGTGTCAACGCTGTCAAATCTCACATAGTATCACATTAAATGGCATTAAAGCTCATTAAATGAAACAGATTTCTGCAGAAACCCTGGTAAGTGTATAGGCCATGATTTTTTATTCTGTGCTATTTAACTTTTTATTTTGCTAACAATATTAAACAAAATTATTAATATACAGATGATTTTTACTTTCATAAATGCTAACTGAAGTGCTTCAGTAGAGACTCAGCAATGTTGATTTTGACAGCACTGGTTAATTTAGTTTAAGTTTTAATCTTTTGCCTAAAATATCTTTTAATTTAAGTCCTAACTTAGTCATCTGAGTTGTTTTAATTTTAGTCTAGTTTTAGTCGAGGAAATCTGCTGTAAATTTAGTCGCCTAAAATATGTGTAAAGAATAAGGCATTTTAATGTTTCCTTGAATTTCTGAAGTCATGTTTTACTCTTGGATAAAATCAAACATCTAATAACCCTTTACTGAATGTTTTTAAAGTCTGAATTTCTAAATTAAACAGAAACAAATAGAACTTTGGTGTGAAATGCAGTCACCAAAATTGACAACAAACAGTGAATATATCAATTCATTAAGAGAGTAGCATTAAACTTGACTGATTTCTGCAGAAACCCTGAAACAAACATTTCTTTTGGCTGTTGATCAGATGCAAAAATCCAGTTACAAAAACTCAAAACTTGGATAAAAGCAAATTTTACAAATTTTATGAAATATGACGAGCAGTGATAATGTATGAAAGGAAAATGTTTATACTCTCACTTACTTTTTTTTGCTTTCCTGAGAGAGGTAATTGAATCTGTTTCCTTTTTTATCACATGGTGTGTCACAGTTTTAGCTCTCTAATTGAAGCTCTCACTCTTGAGCTGTTAAAGGGAGTCGGTCAAACCCTCAGAGCCGATGAATCTTCTCTCTTTCAGGAGCGAGGAACCATCACTTCTTCATCCTCTTCCTGTTCTCCCTCTTGCTCATGGGAGCCTGGATGTTCTACGGTTCTCTCATTTGTGAGTGTCTTGACAAACTGAACTTTATAGGCCGTTTAAGCCTGGATCTGTTGGTCATGTGACTGCTGTACTCGCCTCTTTCAGACTGGTCGACTCACTGCTCCATGCATTACGAGGATCAGGGTCTGTGGGGCGTGATCTCTGCTGTGGTGGGTTGCTCTCCGTGGGTGCTGAGCGTCTTTGTGCTGGCCTTCTATCACACCTGCTGGTCTGGCTTAGTCCTGCTGATGCAGCTCTACCAGGTGAGAGAGGCTGAGGAATCTGGGATATTTATTACTACTTAAAACCCCATGGCCCCATTTAAACCACATTGGCCACGGTTACATGATGTTTTTTAATTCAGAATAAATTATTCACAATTATATAATTCAGGATTAAAGTTTTCTCCTGCGTGTTTACATGGAAAAAGGAATTTAAAACTTTTTACATGGAAAAAATGTTTATTCACCTTTATTCAAGGCCTGGCGGTTGGAAATGGTTCTGATTGGACAGAGACGGACGTGATGTAGTGACGTATTTACATATTTATGTCCACCAGAAGATTAACTCCAGTTTAGTGTCTCTGGACGCTACAGCTTTGAAAAGGTCATTACATTAAATTTGCAAAAGTCAAGGCCTTAACTGACATTAAAAATTCTTTCTGTAGTTTGCAATAGAAAACTAGAAAAGCGCTCAGAGGGCGCTGACCTCCACCAGCACCACAGTCCTCTCCCATATTGTGATTTTTACCATAAATATTAGTCCTACCTTTATTTCATGTAAATATTTAAATTCTTTGAACATGAAAACATACCATTAGCAATTAGATTCATAATGATAACTATTTTAGTTCAGTAGTTATTCATGAAAATCGCATTTTTCGTCATGGCAGATCCAGACGCTGATCCGGATCAACACCAAAATTGAATCAATTCTTTCTTTTCCCATGCTGAACATTTACTGAAAATTTCATCAAAATCCATCCATTACTTTTTGGTTTATTTTGTTCACAGACAGACAGCCAGATTAACAGACTCTCCCAAAAACATAACCTCCTTGGCGGAGGTAATAATGATAATATATGATACTAATAAAATAATGATATAGAATTATAAGCTGTGATTCATCTGGTATGTACATCTGTGTAAACACAAAGAAAATTGTTACAATTGTTTCTGGGTAGTTGGTACAACAGCCGTAAAACTGGATGTTTAGAAAGTGGTCCGCATGTTCATCCTTACGTCCATCCACTCTTTTGTGATTTCCAAATTTTCCAAATTGTCGCGGCTCGTGTCCAGCCCTTATTTCAGACCGCCTTCCTGTTTCCATCAGCACCCCAATAAAATAATAATTGAATCCAACTTAAATAATTCCTCGATCATGTATCCATTCATTTTGCTTTAAATTAATTCTGGTCGTTCTGTGCATGCTCGTTCTCTTCCTGCAGAGATGACGCTGACTGAAACAGGAAGGCTGCCCAAATCAAATCAAATCAAACTTTATTTATAAAGCACTTTCCATACATTAAAAATGCAACGCATACATGTTAAAAACAGTCCCCACCCCCCATTCAAACTCCACCCTAGCACATACACACACACACACACACACGCACCCCACACACACACACACACATACACACAGATAACATGATTTAAATGCGTGATTTTAAAATTGTGATTTTAAAAGCATGTGGCTGAGTACAGAGGAGCCAGGTCAGGAAACGCCAGGAGACTGACTGCACTGGACGCCGCCAAAGCAAGCGTTGGACTTGAATTGAGACAATTTATTTCATTAAGTTGCTTACACACCAGGCGCTACTTGTTCTACCTCAGCGATCACTCTCCATGCAAAGTCAATGTACAGCCGTGATGGGGCGGGGCTAACCCTCCCGGGATGCGTTTGCTGCGTACAAGACGATCACTTCACTCGTCGCGCGTTGCCAAAGGTAAAAAAAAGTTGATCTTTTCAGGTGATGTCTCGTGTGGCTGTGCAGCATCAGCCAATCAGCGGTGCGTGCGTGTTTGACGGTACCCGTGAGGGACAGTTTTTCATCCGGACTACAGAGGAACAATTTATGTCCGTGTGGGAAACATTAGTCAGTGAGGACATTAGTTCCACCTAGACGGACCGCAGAACACTCACAGATAATGCTGCTGCAGGGCATCAGCTGCAGTGTTTTGTGGTTTGTAAGTGAATGAAAAGGATACATTTGGAATAATGTCCGTTTATATATCCTATTATATGATTTATGATATGATCGCGGTAAAACTAGAGCAGACGTGACGTCACCGAGCGACGATAATGGTGACCAAAATGAGGTATTTATGGGCATGCGACGATACTTCAGTGGGCAACGTGATTTTGATTGCAGAGTCTCTTGCAGTGTGAACGCAGCTTTAGAGCCTTAGAAGATTTGGAAGTCATGAAAGAGTGGATGGGCGTAGGCATTAAAATGTGGAGCTTTCTAAAGCTGGAGCACCCAAGTTCTCTTCTGGTAGACATAAATACGTCACTACGTCACGCCCGTCCCAAGTCCAACCAGAACTTGAATAAAAGCAAATAAAAGCGTTTTCCATGTAAACTTCAATTCAGAATTATTGTTTCCATGTAAACAAGAAGGAGAAACCTTTAATTCCAAATTATTGAATTCTGAATAATTGATTCTTAATTAAAAAAAAAACATCATGAGACCGCGGCCAGTGTTTGTTACTCATTTAGTCGAGAAATGTGGTCCAGATCTGATAAAACTGATGCTGCTGAACGGCTAAAATCATTTAACACAGTCACATTTAAAACCATAACATCAGTCAGACTTGAGGTCAGAATATCTTTAAAAATGAAACAGCTTTTGCGTAGACAGTTAATAAAAATAATTTAGCATTTTATAGACCTCATTACATGTGACTAAACAGGATTTAAGGTAAAGATGTGCAGATGGGATTAACACTCATCTGCTCATCTGTGTTGGTTGATTGTAAGGATGCACAATTTTGGATTTTTGCCGATATCCAATATGCTGATATTTTTTTTATTCATTATTGCTGATAGCAATATTTCAGGTCAAGAGCACAAGCTATGTGTTTGTGCTAAATAAAAATGGACTCATTTCTCTCAGTTTTACAGCATATTATCGTATGAACAGATGTTAATCAAGAAAAACAACTTTTAACTCCTGCAAACATGAAACCCTCGATATTTGAACCTACCCATGCAGTGATGAGGAGGTCCATCATTTTTGAACATTTGTATAACTTTACGATATTCCAGCCGATATACATGGCTAATATAAATATCTGCAAAAGTTTCAGTATCAGCTAGAACCAATACTTAACTTTTTAGGCTGATATTCGACAGATACCAATATCAAACAGATATAGGGCACCCCTAGTGCATTAGTTATGTTTTTTTTGTTTGTTTCCACCCACTGATTCATGTTTGTCCTGTTTCTGAGCAGATTGCCTTCCTGGGTCTGACCACAGCAGAGCGAACAACGCTGACGCTCCACCAGATGAAACTTGGAAAGTCTGTCTCCCTGAAACAAAATCCTTACAAGTGAGTCGAGAAGAGAGAAGAGACTTTGAATGTCTAAAATTTCTCTGCAATCTGGGTTGAAGCTTTTTCCGGCAAAACTATGATGACTCCTCTGTTACTTTAATTCTCCTAAAATAAGCATTAGAGTTAAAACAAGGATTTCACCTCAAATAGAAATGCTTTGTGAGACTTTCAAATAATTATTTAATCAAATATTTTGAAAAAAAAAGGACGAAAAAAAGATTGTATAGAGATTTAACTATAACTATTATTTACAGCAGTCAAAACCAATGTGTGTGTGTGTGTGTGTGCGTGCAAAGGAAAGAATGTTTACAGACATGTATGCATCCACAGTTCATATAGATATGTAAGTTTATGTATGAGTTTATGGATATCTGCTTGTATGTAGGTGTACATATAGGTGTGGTTTAAAGTATTTATGGATATGAGTAGGTAATCAGACAGGTAGAGAGGTATTTATATTTAGTATAGAAAATAGACAGGTAAATGTATGGATATATTTCAGAAGTCCATATATTTTCTTTATATGTTACGTCTACTGTACATAGGTGGAACTTAAAGGTGAAGTGTGTAGAAGTTGGCAGCATTTAGCCGAACAGAAATGGTGAATAGGATATAATGTTTCTATTTGTATGTAGTCAAAATAGGTGTACAGTCATCCCCAAAAACGTTCATTTTCTTTTTATTAAGTAAGAAAAAGCTTTTTATATTTATGTACCACGGGTCTCCCCTCTGTGGAGGCTGACATAACGATCCACTATGTTATCTACAGGTGGGTTTTGGGGACAAAAAGAGCGAAATGCAACTTTTGAATATGAGTCTACAGAAGTTTACAAAACCTAATATCGTCTTAACTGACCTATAATCTATCAAAATAATAGCTACAAATATGAATGAAAAGCCCTCACCTGGTAACTGTTGTAAATGATGCCCTGTTCACAATCTTTTATGGTCTTCATCGTTTAGTGATGTGATTTCTTAGAAATGAACGGACTTATTCTAAAATCTTAACACTAGATGTCGCTAAAATGCCAATTTCTACACACTGCACCTTTAACTCAAACATGTAACAGAGATTAAGGGGTCAGACAAGATAAATTTAACTCCTTCCTACTCCTTTTCGAGCATGTAAACTGTAACTTATAGGGCTGGGTTTTAAAAACTCAGTTCAATCGATTTCCTTTTAAATGGATCATAATAGATCCATAAAATCCAAAGATCAATCTTTTAACTTGGGTAGTTTTTTCTTCATTGGACGTGTAGAGAAGCAGCCTGTGGTATCAACCATGCTAGCCTCACATGAGCAGCGTTTAGCGCTGCTTTACACTGAACAAGATCTCGTGAGATGTTACTGCAAGAAGTCAAACAAACACGGCTTAAGCGAGGAGCACAATAGGGGTACCACCGGAGAGTTTAAGAGCTGATGTTTGGACATATTTCAAATTTAACAAGCACGAAGGAAAAGACGAGATGGACAAAAAACAAGTAAAATGCAGAATATGCATTAATGTATATCGTTAATATATGATTAATGTAGCTGCTTTGGGTTCAATTCTTAATGTAAACAAAAAAATAACAATGTAGCAGGTCAAAAGGTCACTTTTTAAAGGAGGTTATGTTGTTGACAGCAGCTGTTTGTTTGTTTGTTTGTTTCTCTGTTAGCAACATAACTCAAAAAGTTCTGGACGGATTTTGATGATATTTTCCAGACATGTCCGGGTTGGAACAAGGAACAAATGATTAGATTTTGAGAGCGATCCATATCACAGTCTTGGTCCACCAAGACGAAAAATGTGATTTTTGTGAATAACTACTGAACTAAAATAGATATCATTATGAATCCAATTTCTAATGATATGTTTTCTTTTTTTTTAACACTTTATTTTTATTGTTTTGGGTTTTTTCAGAAGACAACAACAACAAAAACAAACAAAAAAGAATAGAAAGGGTTCGTGACTGCCTTGGCTCTAAAGTAGTTTTGTTACTGTGGCCTTTTTTTCCCTAATAATTCAGTCTTGTTCTTGTCGTTGCGATGTTAACATCATCCATTTGTTCCATTTCTCGTGGATTGATCCCCCTGAATCCTCACACAGTGGGTTAAATGTTCCATAACATGTATTTCCTTTACAATATTTCACCATTCTTTTTGTGTTGGTGGGTCAGTCTCATACCATCAGCCTTTTTACAAGCTGCTAACAAGATTTTCAATAAATATCTGTCCTCTCTTATAACAGCTAACGGTATGTTTTCATGGTAAAGGAATCTAAATATAAAGATAAAATAAAGTTAGGACTCATAATTATGGTGACAATCACAATATGGGTGAGGACTGTGGCGCTACCGGAGGTCTGCGCTCTCTGAGTGCTTTTCTAGTTTTAACTGAGATATCCCTGACTAGGGCTGTCATGATAACAAATTTTGCTGGACAATAATTGTCCAAAAAATTATTGCTGATAAATGATATTATTGTCAATATTATTTTGAAACATCATTTTTTCATTAATGCTATTATATGTCATAATAAAGTGAGTACACCGTATCAAAAGCAATAAACTTTAACTTCTTAAGAGTATTTTCCTGTAATTGGAGGGTCAAGAACTTTTTATTAAGACAAATTAAGCAAACAATATAATAAATTTAACAAAAAAAAAGAGAAAACAACAAGGCATGGGTACATGTTTGTCTTTTGGGAAAATTTGCATGTAAATAAAAATAATTATACTAATCAAAAACAATACAAAATAGACCCTGTCTCTTTAAAGAAAAAAAAACTCCAATAAAAACACACACAACAATAAAGCATTAAATTAAATTTAGTTTTTACAGTTCCTGAATTGTTTGTGACATGTACGTTCTCCTTGTCAATTGGAACTGTCAAACTGATGTTTGTAACATTTTCCGAAATGTTGGCTTTTCAACCGTATTGAAGGGCTGCATTTCTTTTGTAATGTGGCAAACGACGCCGTCTGTGAGTGCGCACCATTTTGCGCTGTTTTATTTATATTTCCTTTGCCGACCTCTGTAAGCGCTGACTGTCAGGACGAAGGCTCCGCTGCACCTCGCCGTCTTTATCGCCACTACTTTCAAACAAATGCAACATATCAGCTCGTCGGTGTTCATGGGCTCACACCTTGTTCATTCTGTTTAAAACAAAAATATTCCCACACTGGGGCTGTGGCTTAGGAACTGCAGCTTTTGTGCCATCATTCATGTCAGCGTTTGTTTCCTTGTTACTCCTCATGACGCTCACTTCAACTCTGTGTGTGTACGAGCGAGCGACCCTGCCTCATCCACAAGATTGAATGAATGACAGATGCTCACTCTGCTATAAATCCGCTTCACAGAGTGACCCATCTTCTCATCCAGCCTGTTTGGTAGAAAGAGAGGAGGAAAACAAACATGGATGCACGTGTCAAATTATCAAGGCCGGCAAACTTACTGAGAACGTTTTCATTTGCATGCGGTTAATTAATTTATTGATTATCGTGACAGGCCTATCCCAGACTTAATAGATAACAAATTATTGTGAATCAAATTTATTTGAGACCTTGTAATATTGAATTAAATCGACCCAGAAAATGTGAATCGATACCCAGCCCTAGTAACTTATGATGAATATTATGTTAGTGATTTGCTTTCTTATTATTTTCTCTTTGTCTTTTTTTTTTTTTTTTGATATGTTTTTACTATTAATTGTTTGAAGTAAATAAAGTAAATATGATGAGAAACTGAGTCAACCCTCCCTGATCTCGTCCCTGCAGTCTGGGCGTGGTGAAGAACCTGGTCTCCTTCTTCCAGCTGCGTTGTTGTGGCCTCTTCAAACCCGCCATCATCGACTGGACGCAGCAGTTTTCGCCTGGCCGTGACCAGGGTATGTTCGGACACACGGACATGGTCTGACCCCCCCATCCTGCCCGGACCCTTCACTCAGGCTTAACGGTCAGACTCTCACAGCGGTTCTGGACCAACAGCACAAAGTGTATTTATTTATTTTTTTAAAGGGAAGCCTCCTTTTGAAGAGAGACCACGACACCAGAGGGAAAGACAAAGAGGAATGTGTAGATACGTTTGAATCAGTCGCTCTTTGTACAGACTGCTGCTGCCTTATACTTGACCAACGTGCGTGACATTTAAATCACAAGTGTTTTGATTTCGGGGAAGGTTGATGAACCTTTTAAGGCCTGAATTGTAATTGAAGTTTTGAGGTGTTTTATATGATGAACACATCAAGCCTATTTTTTATCATCTGTTCTGGGACAAAAAAAGTCTTTGTACATTTACACAGCTGGTTTATGACTTTTATAAGAGTTGCATGTGTTAATTAATGAATGACCACTATAATATGACAATAAAGCAATGTTGTGCCTGTCTCTAAAGTGGCTCTGGTTTGATTTTTAAAGGCCTGCACATACGATGAGTCAGCAAAACTCCCAACAAAGGTAAAAATTACTGCTGCCTTGGTCAGCTAATACTCCCATAAATGAACTCTAGATTGTTTCTTACATCTCGATAACCACAGTTAGGGCTGGGCAATATTTGCTAATCTAGATATCATAATTGATTGAAGCTCTTACCTCTATTACGATTAATGAACGATTATTTACACCATGCTGGAACAAATTAGTGGGGATACCGACGCAGTATTTACACTTTACCTCTTTTCTGCTCAATGTTCACTGCACAGAATCCAAAATGGCATTTTTTTCTTGGCTACAACATCCTCTGATAGATTGCCGCTTGTCTCCTCCATGTTGTCCTTCACTCTTGGCGAAGGTGAACGCAGACTGTATGGAGGGGGCGCTGTCACGTGACTTACACAGGAAAAATAATCAAAATAATTGACATGAGTAATATTACTTTGATTAGTGGTCTAAAGGTCGATTTTGATTATTTTTCAACTAATTGCACAGCTCTAACCATAATCATTTCTGACTGAAAGTAATCAGCTGTGAGTAGTTTTGCCAGGTTTTTGTGTAATTAAACCCATTTGAGCATAAAATTGATTTTCGGTGATATCAATGAAGAAAAAGTGCCACTAGTACTACCTAGTATGACTAAATAATGTTCACTAGTATTACTAGTGAGCCTTGTATGGGGCGGGGCAAAGCAAATCCAGACTTCCCATTGGCTTTCAAAAATAAAACAGCCAATCAGGGTGCTGGATTTGCCTATAATCCCTCCTACTTCTTTTACAATAGGTCTGCTAGTACTACTCGTGATTCTTTTGGCTTTGCTAGTACTATTAGCAGACTATAAACAGTAAGAGTACTATTAGTGTGGTAAGTTGAGTTTACTAGTGCCAAAATTTAAAAAAAAATGTAAAGTTTTTTGGCACAATAGTGTTCGAGTAGACCTTGCTGGTTACAAAATTATCTGCCCTGATTGACTGTAAAAGCCTGGATTTGCTTTGCCCTGCCCCCTTACTAGCATATGAGCTTCAGTAGTAGTACTGGTGAACTTTGGCCATTATTAAGTGGTACTTGTGACACTATTGCTTCCCCCTCTGCTTTCCCTTTTTTGTACGTGCAGACTCACAGTTCATTATCTTTGGTCTTTTTTTAATTTATAATTTATTTGAAAAAACTACAAAGAAAATTTTCTGTGTCCATAACAGTCTTCAGAAAGAAGCAGTCCTCTTGTGGTTTGTCTGTAGTTCAGCTCAACTTATACTCAAATTTGGAGTACATGTACTCAATTTTGGTCAACTAGTGCACAAGTAGACTTTACTAGTGGAGCAAAAAGTGTCAGTGTCACTACTTAAATGACTTAATAATGTTCACTAGTACTACTAGGAGGCTTTTTATGCTAATTAATATGCAGGAAAAAGCAAATTCCGGCTTTCCATTGGCTTAGGAATTATTACAACCAATCAGGGTGCAGTACTAAAACAGTCTACTAGTTCTATTGGTGCAATACCTTAGGTGTGATAGTAGTACTAGCGAAAAAAAAATGTTTTAGTAGAAGGGTTTTTGACTAATTAGTGTGCGAATAGACCTTACTAGTAACCCAAAACCATCTACTAGCGGTCCATTTTGTGTTACTAGTACTACTAGCAGAGCTTTGAGTTTTGCTAGTAAAATATTTTAAGTCTACTAGTACTACTAGTAACACAAAATTGCCTACGAAATTATCTGCAGGTAGGCAATTTTGTGTTACTAGTAGTACTAGTAGACTTAAAATATATTACTAGTAAAAACTCAGAGCTTTGCTAGTAGTACTAGTAACGCAAAATTGTCTACTAGTAGATGATTTTGAGTTACTTGTAAGGTCTATTCGCACACTGGTTAGTCAAAAAAATCCCCATAATTCATCATGCCACTCTCCTTCTACTTGTAAACAGAGGCTTTGTTTTGTTGTTTTGCACCCTGGATTTTGTTCTCATTTTTTTTCTATCCCTTCCCCTTCATCTTACCAAGAAAATTTAAATACAACCAACAACTAAAAACATGAGTAATATTTACTTGATGATAAAATAATTACTTGTAATTAAGTGCTTCCTTCGGTCTTCACTCTGCTTCATGTCAGTGTGCGCAGTGTATTATGGGAAATCCTCTTACCCTTGGTTTCAAGTGAGGCCCCGCTCTGTCTTCATTTCGAGGACTGTGTAGCCCTTGATCTTAGCCCTTCCCCTTAGCCCTACGGAGTATTAGTACACCACTTCACTAGTCGTTAATGTGCAAAACAAAAAAAACTTGGTAATGTAACATAACAGTCAAATAGAAGTTTCAACAAGCACACAGGTCTGTTTAGAGTTGGAAGAGTTTATCTGATGGCTGTGCAGAAGCAGGCTAACACTTCCCATTGACTCCAAGTGTTTGAGCTAAGCTAATTAGCAGTGGGCTAGCTTTACCCATCTCTGCCTTGTTGTCATGGACTCAGGAGTGAGGCATGACATATGAAAACAAAGAAAATGTTGGCGTGTCCCTTTGAAGTGTGGATGTATCCGTAACAGCGACTTCTCTTCAGTGAAAACATCCTCCGGATTGACCTTACATCAGAGCTGTCTGTGAGAAAACACCCCCTGATAACCTTCCTCCTTTCTGTGAGACTCTGGAACATTCTTGTCCTGATGTGAGGCCGACCACCCCGAGGCTACAGACCAATTAACCTCCTGTTTGTGTTTCTTTCTTTTATTTCCCTCAGCGGCCTGATGTTGGTTTCTGCGAGGGGACAGATTGTCACGCTGGCACCGTTTTAAATTTGAAAACAAGCTAATGATGTTAGCCTCTCATATAAAGGCAGCTAATGATGCTGGAGGGACATAATAAGATCCAGTGACACGCCAGGATCAGACTCTGTGCCGTGTTCTCGGGGTGAATTTGTCTTAATCCCTCCGGCGCGTCTCTCAGGCCGTTGCACGTCTGGATTAGCAGCTGCCTGCAGGGCGCTCTGAAAAACAAAACTGTCACAGCCGAGGTGCACAAAGCGGAAACGAGCAGGAAGGACACACACAGTCGGCTCAGAAACCGCTCGTCTGCACGTAATCTGTGGAGCGGTGGCGTTGCTTTATGACGGACAGAGTCAGGACGAATAGACCAGGATTATACGGACCAAACAGTCATGCTAACACGTCTCTCAGAAAGTGTCCATTTTCATTTTGATGTGGGTGCAGAGCAGTGGTGGACAAAGTCCTCAACTCCATAACCTGAGTGAAAATATAGATACTTCTGGTCAAATGTCACTTCAATACAGGGGAAAGTTGTTCAGTCAAATTTTTACTTTAGTTAAAGTACTGGAGTCCCTGGTTTTGAAAATACACAAGTATTAAACTCAAACTCAAGTTTATTTATATAGCACCTTTCACACATACAGACCTGCTCAAATTCTTAAGGCCAGTTGAAAAATTGCTAGAATATGCATTTTGCACATTTGGACCTTAATGAGGTTCTAAATAGAGCTACAATATGCAAAACCTATACAATATACAATCTGTATATACAAAACCCAAAACCAGTGAAGTTGGCACGTTGTGTAAATCATAAATAAAAACAGAATACAATGATTTGCAAATCCTTTTCAACCTATATTCAGTTGAATACACAGCAAAGACAAGATACTTAACGTTCAAACTGAGAAACTTTATTTTCTTTTGCAAATAATCATCAACTTAGAATTTAATGGCAGCGACACGTTGCAAAAAAGTTGGCACAGGAGCATTTTTACCACTGTGTTACATCGCCTGTCCTTTTAACAACACTCAGTAAACATTTGGGAACTGAGGAGACCAATTTTTGAGGCTTTTCAGGTGGAATTCTTTCCCATTCTTGCTTGATGTACAGCTTAAGTTGTTCAACAGTCCGGGCTCTCCGTTGTTGTATTTTACGGTTCATAGTGCGCCACACATTTTCAATGGGGGACAGATCTGGACTACAGGCAGGCCAGTCTAGTACCCGCACTCTTTTACTCCAAAGCCACGCTGTTGTAACACGTGCAGAATGTGGCTTGGCATTGTCTTGCTGAAATAAGCAGGGGCGTCCATGAAAAAGACGTTGCTTGGATGGCAACATATGTTGCTCCAAAACCTGTATGTACCTTTCAGCATTAATGGTGCCTTCACAGATGTGTAAGTTACCCATGCCTTGGGCACTAATACATCCCCATGCCATCACAGATGCTGGCTTTTGAACTTTGCGCCTATAACAGTCCGGATGGTTCTTTTCCTCTTTGGTCTGGAGGACACGACGACCACAGTTTCCAAAAACAATTTGAAATGTGGACTGGTCAGACCACAGAACACTTTTCCACTTTACATCAGTCCATCTTAGATGAGCTCGGGCCCAGCAAAGCCGGCGGCGTTTCCGGGTGTTGTTGATAAATGGCTTTGGCTTTGCATAGCAGAGTTTTAACTTGCACTAACAGATGTAGCGACGAACTGTAGTTACTGACAGTGGTTTTCTGAAGTGTTCCTGAGCCCATGTGGTGATATCCTTTACACAGTGATGCCGGTTTTTGATGCAGTACCGCCTGAGGGATTGAAGGTCATGGGCATTCAATGTTGGTTTTCAGCCTTGCCGCTTACGTGCAGTAATTTCTCCAGATTCTCTGAACCTTTTGATGATATTACGGACCGTAGATGATGAAATCTCTAAATTCCTTGCAATAGCTTGTTGAGAAATGTTGTTCTTAAACTGTTCGACAATTTGCTCACGCATTTGTTCACAAAGTGGTGACCCTCGCCCCATCCTTGTTTGTGAACGACTGAGCATTTCAGGGAAGCTGCTTTTATACCCAATCATGGCACCCACCTGTTCCCAATTAGCCTGTTCACCTGTGGGATGTTCCAAATAAGTGTTTGATGAGCATTCCTCAACTTTCTCAGTCTTTTTTTGCCACTTGTACCAGCTTTTTTGAAACATGTTGCAGGCATCAAATTCAAAATGAGCTTATATTTGCAAAAAATAAAGTTTACCATTTTGAACGTGAAGTATCTTGTCTTTGCTGTGTATTCAATTGAATATAGGTTGAAAGAGATTTGCAAATCATTGTATTCTGTTTTTATTTACAATTTACACAACGTGCCAACTTCACTGGTTTTGGGTTTTGTACATGCAGCCCAAAGTGCTTTACATAGCAGCAGAACCTAAACATGACATCATTATGTGAGAAGGGTAAAAGTAAACGATCTGTTAAAACAATGTCTGATTGGGACACCCCTTATTATTATTATCATGATAGATTGATTGATAGATTTTTTTATTATTGTGTCATGCATATACAATATTCCCAGCCCAACGGGCCTACAAGACACCATTATTTAGTCATCAAATTCAGGGATCATTGTAGACGTTTACAGAGAAGAAATAATAATCTCACAAAAATAAACTATCCTGACGTTTTTTCCAGGCTCTGGATACAGAGGAGGCCAACTTATAAATATTATAACTAAACAACCATCTCAGTCTGTCATCATCCGTACACCAAAATATATCAGGACTTTTAACGTACATTTCATTCATCAGAGGAGCTCTCAACTCATATTAAACAGGACAGTACAGAAGAAAATGTGCTTCGTTCTCGACTTCACATAATTCGCAAAGTCTGTGTTTCTCCTGGATCTTTTTGAATCTGCCAACTTCAAGAGCAAGTGGAAGGATTCCTTTTCTCAACTGAGCAACTAAAGATCTTTGACTTCTTCTTAAATTAGCTATTAAGTAAGATTCATGGCCATAATTGTGTTTAGTTTGGATGTATGTTCTTAATTTTATATAGAACAGAATGGAATAGAATAATCCTTTATTCGTACCACATGAGGAACTTTGCAGTGTTACAGCAGCAAAGGGCACAGTGTTGATAAAAATAGAGTAAATAGACTTAAATATAAATATGTACATTATTCTGCCAATAAAAAAAGGGCTTGGATACAAAACTAAGAAGCAAATCTTATAAGGATTATTTACACATTTGCTAAGTAATTGCACACTGTAATTATTATTAGAATCTCACCTGCATTATGTTCGTAAAACCTGGACGTTGCTAACTTTCAGGCCTACAAAGAAACATCGTGGAGAAACGACCCTCACAGCTGAGATCACCTTAGTCTCTTTGTCTTTGTTTCTCCTCCCCTCACTCTAACCCTCAGCTGATTCAGCCTTCAGAACAAAACGTGATGATGTTTGTCTTTCTGCACACATGCTCCGTCAAACAGGTAATCTGAGCTGCTCTCACTGCCGAGGCTCGTCCAGGAGACAGAAAGTGTCCAGGTAACATTCCTGTTGCATTCCAACATGGCGAGCATCACTGAACCAATCAGACGGGGGATAACCGCAAACTGCTCGCCAGGTAGGTCAAGCACATTCTTTGACTCGTTATGTCTAATTATGACTTATTCATACAATTATGATAATTGACTTTTGTATTGTTCCCTCTCCCTGATGTGTCAGAAATCAAAACACAGACCAACGACATAAATACATTTCTGAGACAGTCTAATAGTAAAACACCTCTGACGTGTGACTGAATTAATACTCTGATATGATCTGTATAACAATGAAAAAAAAATCTACTGCAATATCAAACAATGTAATTATCCTTTCTCCCTTATTTATGAATTTCTTCACCATTATATCAGTTAATGAATCAATAAAATATGCATCAAAATAAAATGTAAAGATCACTAGAAAGCCCTCAGAATCACAAATCTCCACCAAGGTAGCTCACATTCTGCTGTTCCATCTATAAGTTACCATCATAATATGATTCCTTACTGAGCAAAAACAATCATTCACTAATAACGATTATCTGAACCATTACCAAAAAAAAAAAATCCATCCAGAAGTGTTTGTGTAATCTTGCTGGAAACAAACAAACATAGGACATATGCAAAGACATAACCTCTATGGCCAAAGTGATAAAAATATTGAAATAAAGGTTAGCTCAGGGTGCTAAACTGACTCTAAAGGGTGAGAAAAGGCAGCTGTCTGTTGATTGTTCAGTTTGTTAAAAAAAAAAAAAAGACGTACTTTATTTATCCCTCATGGGGAAATTCAATTCTTTCCACTCTGCTGCTGAAACATGTTACAGAAACGTGCGCTGAAATTTGCATGTACATGCACAAACAGGTCCTGCATAAGTAGAGAGACTTCAGAACGATGGCTGTCTGCTCCTGAGGAAATGCTTCAGAGAAGTTCAAGTGCCTTGCTCAAAGGCACTTCAGCAGTGCCCAGGAAGTCAGTGAGCAAACCAATGTCCAAACTCTCTCCCTAGATTGTCACTGTTTCTTTCCTGATACCTTAATTTCTTTACATCCTTGCAAACACCCTTCCCTTGCTTCTCCCCTTATATCTTCCACTTTCTGTCCCTTCCTAACATAATTTCTTTCCTTCTTTTTCTTAATGTCTCTCTTTCCCCCTCCCTTCCTCCCGACATCCTTACGAACACTTTCCCTCATGTCTCTCCTAATTCCTTTCCTCTTTACATCCTTCTTTAAACCATTCCTCGTGACTCTCCTTATTTCTTTTATCTTTATGTATTTCCTAACACCTTTCTTTCCTTCTGTCCTTCATGTCTGTCCTTATATCTTCCCTCTTTACCTCCTTCCTAACTCCTTCCGTCATGTCTCTCCTTATTCCTTCCCTCTTTACCTCCTTCCTAACACCTTTCTTCATGCCTGCCTTCATGTCTCTCCTTATTCATTCCTTCTTTACCTCCTTCCTAACACCTTCCTTCATGTCTCTCCTCATTCCTTTCCTCTTTACCTCCTTCCTAACACCTTTCTTCATGCCTCCCTTCATGTCTCTCCTCATTCCTTCCCTCTTTACCTCCTTCCTAACACCTTTCTTCATGCCTCCCTTCATGTCTCTCCTTATTCCTTCCTTCTTTACCGCCTTCCTTACACCTTCCTTCAAGTCTCTCCTCATTCCTTTCCTCTTTACCTCCTTCCTAACACCTTTCCTCATGCCTCCCTTCATGTCTCTCCTTATTCCTTCCCTCTTTACCTCCTTCCTAACACCTTTCTTCATGCCTCCCTTCATGTATCTCCTCATTCCTTCTCTCTTTACCTCCTTCCTAACACCTTCCTTCATGTACCTCCTCATTCCTTCCCTCTTTACCTCCTTCCTAACACCTTCCTTCATGCCTCCCTTCATGTCTCTCCTTATTCCTTCCCTCTTTACCTCCTTCCTAACACCTTTCTTCATGCCCCCCTTCATGTCTCTCCTTATTCCTTCCCTCTTTACCTCCTTCCTAACACCTTTCTTCATGCCTCCCTTCATGTCTCTCCTAACGAGGTGAAATTAAGTCGGATTAACGAGTTGATTAAACCTCATGACCCTGCAGGATAATCCCTAGAAAGTGACCCAAACATTCCTTTACACCCCAAATGAAACCAATCTGATTCACCTGCACCACTGCACAACCACACTCACACACACACACACACACACACTCACCTACACACACACACTCCTCCCCCTCTGTCTAGGCTGAACCAAACCGGTCCTGCAGTCTGAGTTTTTTCTTCTTCTGTGGTGACTGTGAGACACTTCTCTTCCATCTGATATCGTATCTGACCCTTATCCACCATGTTTCTCACGCACAGTGAGCCGCCGGGGCTATAAGAGCCACACACACTCGAGTTTGCTCTGCAGAAGCTTCAACACAAAGATCAGCATGGGTAAGACTCTCCTTTTCACTCTCTCTGCTTATTTAAACACAGAGACAGGAAATGCAGCGTGAGCTCTGATTCATGGTTTGAACTTTGATTCTGTCTTTACAGCTCATGTTTGGGACCTTAAATCTGAACAGTCATTGACCACAGTGGAGCTGAGGGGGTATGAGTTTAGATTTGTGCCCCTAGAAACTGAATTTGAATTAAAACATTGTATCTGAAAAGCTCTACCTGTAATCAAATTTAATGTTTTGAAATTTAACTTATTGTTTTTCTTGGCACCCCCTGTGGCAGACGTGTTTGCTCACTCCACTACCAAATGTCAAATTTTCATACTTTTTGGTTATTTAAATGAATTATTATTTTTATACTTCTTACCTGGTATTCGTTGTGGACAGCATCGTGCAGGGAAACATGTTTCTTAATGTGCAAATGAACATCTTTGAATCTTGAATCTGAAGTTGAATTTGTTTGTTTTGAAATTGTATTTTGCATTAAAAATAATTCAACTGCTTTTATACCTTGAATTTAAGAACACAGAATACAATTTCAAATCCTAAAATTCAGATTCAGGTTTGCAAATAATTAAACGGGAAATTCTGTTCAGATTGCACTGATTTGTCTCGATGCAATCTGAACGAATTTCACATTTCAAAACATTTAATTTAATTACAGATCATGCTTTCCAAATTAAATATTTTAATTCAAATTCAGTTTCTAGGGGCACAAATCGGACTTCATAAGAGGCTCATTGATCAAACCCAGCATAGATAATCTAGAGCCAGGTGGTGATATAAGACAAATCTGTGTTTTTATTTCTGGGAGAGAACAACAGAGGGTCAGCTCTGACACCATTTTCTAAAAAAACAGACGACTTTCAGTGCTGGAGAGCAAGACATGTCAGCTAGCATTGACCATGTGGAACTGCAGCACAGGCTTTTTAGTTATTTAGTTATTGTGTTTGTTTATTTGAAAAGATGACTGTGAGAGCACAGCGCAGAATGCTCAATGAGGAGAAGAAGAATCCTACAGTGTCAGCTGAAGACTTACAGAAATCCCTGGCATGCTTACATTATTGTTGACAAATCTACAACATGTAACACATCACACAAGAATGGAGCTCATGGGAGGACACCACGGAGGAAGCTATTGCTGTCCAATGAAAACATTGCTGAAAACAAAAGTCACTCTGAGATGTTGTGTCTGTAAGATTTGACCTACACATCTTGATGCACTGATGACTCTAAAACCTCCTGCCTCCACTAACATCCCTCATATACCAACCACCTCAAGTTTGGTCTATGACCTTGAAACTATGACCAAACGGACGGACTTCAGGGGGTAACATGCAAGGTTATAATAGTTAACTAAAGCAAAACAAAAAAACGAAAACTAAGATTTAAAATACACTGCAGTTAACTCAAACTAATAAAAACTAGAAAAGAAAACAAAAACAATTGGTAAACTGAAACTGTATCTTGTGTTCACAAAACTAACTGAAACTAACCAAAATTATAGACAAAATGTCCTTTGTTATAGTTTTTGACAATATTTATCAGCCTTTAGGATTTAAATTAATCTAGCACATTTTCCCAACCAGTTTTACTGCAGTTTTCGGCAGTTGTCAGCGCCATACTGCACCATCATAGCGGCGCACTGGGACGTGCTTGTTTACTGCACTGACTGGCTGTGCTCTGTGCCGCGATGAAACGTGTTGTTGGAACAACTTTGAAGAAATGGCTAAAGTTGGGGGCAGCCGGCAGTGTCCCATTTGGGATTTTTTTGAGTATGACAGCGAGACAAACAAATGCAAGTGCCTGGCAGAAATTAAAACTGGTGCGATATGTGGAGCGCTTCTTAAGGGGAAAAATCCCACGAACTTAAAAGCCCATTTGAGGGGCACCCATAAGGAGGCGTATACAGCCTATGAAAACAAGGAAGCCGATAGTTTATATTGATATTTAGATTTTTATATGAAGTTTGTATTATTTTCTTGTGTTTAAGGCAGCAGCCAACAGTACAGTATCAGCATTGACTGAGCAGTGAGCACTATGTTGGACTTGAAAACAAACAGTATTATAAAATACTTACTCTGACCTTTCTGAATCCTGCACCTGGCAAATAAGGTATAAAAACCTAAAACTAAACTAAAACTGAACTAAAACGAAGCCTTGTTGCAAAAATTAAAACTAAATAAAAACTAGAATGCCCACTCTTAAACTAATTAAAACTAAACTGTAATGGAAAAAAATGTCAAAACTAACTAATACTAAACAATAATTAGAAAAACTATGTCAAAACTAAGTAAAACTAAACTATAATGACAAATCCAAACTATTATAACCTTGGTAACATGAGCTCGAGAGGTTAGTGGATGATTAATCATTTTTAGGATAAATAAAGAGGTTTGTCCTGCAGATCAAAACAGGGTTACTCATTAACTTTTTAAGTCCAGAGTTTTTATCATTCATATTTTATTGACATTTAAAACACTGAAGGGCTTGAACTCTTTATTTATTTATTAGCGAACAAAGGTTGAGCAGGTTCAACCCTTTACCCTCACAGTCGGATCTGCTGCTCACTTCGAACTCACAAAACAAGTCTGAACTTAGAAAACTCCATTCCAATGAATTTTTGTCTAAAAAATGAAGAAAAACAGAAAGCAGTGGTTTCAAAGACTTCTGGGTCTGTAGATGACTGAATACACTACAAAGACAAAATGTTCAATCTGATAAACTTTATTGTTTTTAAGAAAATATTCAATCATTTTAACTCTGATGCCTACAACAAGCTTTAAAAAGCTGAGGCAGGGACATGTTTACTACTGTCTTACATCACCTCTTTATTTTTTTTATTTTTTTTTTATTGAACAAAACAAACAGAAACATTGACGTACCTGACTTACAAACAACAAAACAAGTAGGGAAGTCTGTGTTCATGTGATGTATGTGGTGTACTTGCACAGTAAATGAGAACAAAAACAAGTAAGAGAAAAATAGCAATCGTAATAGTATACAAAAAACATCAGTAATAATAAGAGTTGAAAATAAATCCAATAAAAGCAAAAAAAATATGTGTTTAAATTGTAAAATAAGCACTGTGTTTCACTTAAACATAAGCATGTTCTACCACTGAATTAAATATATATATAAAATTTATTAGAATAAACTGCTTTTTGAGATGTTTATGGAGATTTTCGATGCTGGTCGATAAAATCTAATATTTGTTTTTTGGCTGTTTTTTGGATTCTCTAAACCTTTGATTATATTATGGACTGTAGACAATGAAACCAAACTTCTTGCCTTTGTACGTTGATGAATGTTGTTCTTAAGCTGTCAGACTATTTACTCACACTGTTGTTCATAAAGTGTTGCAGTTCTTATGCATACGTGCCTTTCCAATCAACCTGTTCACTTTTGGGATTTTCCAGGCACGTGTTATTTGGTCATTCCTCCACTTTCTCAGTCTTTTGTTACCCTTGTCCCAGTTTTTTTGGAGCATGTTGCAGGCTTCAAATTCAATAGGAGTAAATATTTGCTACAAAACAATGAACTTTATCAGTTGAACATTAAATATCTTGCCTTTTTAGTGTATTAAATCGATTAAAGGCCATGAAGGATCCGAGCCAATGGAAATGTTTTTTTTTTTTTTGCATCTTGCACAACGTCCCAACTTCAATGGAATTGAGGTTCAAATTTTAATAAAATGTGTCCTGTAAAGTTTCAAAGTGTTATGATGCACCTGCAGTGTGAAACTATCCAAAGGAAATATGACTTTTTTTGTCTTTCTTAACTGATGTTAGAACAAAACAGATGTCTGATAATCTCAGATTGCTTATTTTTTCCATTGACTTAAAAAAGATGAATCTCAAAAAAGATCATGTTTCAAGTTCAAGTTTTTCTTTATTTCGTCGTCATATTTTAACTTGATTCTTAACAAAAAGACACATTGTTTCATTGTGTGTGGGAATGTCTACTGATATTTTCATTCTGGAGGAAAGAGTTAGACCTGGTTAGCCAAATTACTGGTGAGGAAGTTCCACCCAAAAAGTAAATTCTTTACTGAACATTTGTTTTATAGAAGCTAAACCATCTTTTTCTCGCTCGTGGAGGTCAGACGTACAGTACCTTGTGGCACAGGGCAATGATTGAGGGAAATGACTTTTTTGCTTTGGAAAAGATAAGCGACACAACCAAGAGCAAACTTGACAAGTTTTGGAAAATATGGAATATTTTATATAATATACAATTAAAAAAAATAATAATTTGAATATAGATGGTTGAATGGATGAAAAAATGAAATGAGTTGGGTTTTACATTTTAATTACCTCTGCCAAGGAGATTAGGTTATTGCTATTTGTTTATTTTCTTGTTTTGTTTGTTTGTTTCTCTGTTAGCCACATAGCTCAAAAAGTTATGGACAGATTTGGTTAAAATTTTTAGGAAATGTCCGGATTGGGACAAAGAACAAATATTAGATTTTGGGACTGATCCGGATCATTGTCTGGATCCTGGAATTTTTTTGAAGGATTCTTTAACATTGCGAGATGTTATTTTTGGCATTTGTGCACATTTGTATGTTTTCATGGTCAAGGGATCTAAATATTTAGATGAAATAAAGGTAGGACTAATATTTATGGTGAAAATCACAATAAGGGTGAGGACTGTGGCGCTGGCGGAGATCTGCGCTCTCCGAGTGCTTTTGTAATGTACTTTATTATAATATTTATATTAACCTTTTATGAACGAATTAATTAGTTTACTTTTTTAACTTAATTGTTGTTGTTTTTTAATAATACATATATATGTGCCATTGTTCTGTATTATTAAAAGAAAATTGTATTATAAACAAATGTTTGAAAAAAAAAATACTTTTTGACTTTTTTTAATACCATAAGGTATAAATTTAACTCTTATTATTGTTAACTCCTTCAGAGTTGTTGAGCCTCCTGTCTGTGTTTTTATTTCTAGCTCAGAAGACGGCCCTGATCGTGTACGCCCACCAGAGCAGAGGTTCCTTTAACTCGGCGGCACGTGACGTGGCCATGGAGGTGCTAACGGAGCAGGGGTACAGGGTCCTCGTGTCCGATCTATACGCCATGAACTTCAGAGCCAACGCCACGATGGATGACATCACCGGTGACATCATCACTTTCTATGTTAACTATTGGCTGTGCCCAAGGCAGCCCAACTAACTCTAATGTTTACTTTTAAAAACCTCAGGGTGTGAAAGGGATCAACTTTAAAGGGATTTACCAACATTTCTTTTGTTTCCAAGTCGTGCCTCATGACTGAGTCCATGACAAGCAGAAAGACTCCATTTCTTTAACTCATGAGTAAAGTAACAAGGAAGAGATGAGCAGAACTCACCAACCACTAATTAGCTTAGCTCAAACACTGGGAGTCAATGGGTAGCATGTCTTTTAAAATACTTTTAAAATACTGTCTGTTTTTAATCCTATCTTTGGTGTTTGTTTTAGCTGTATGTGTTGACACCAACCTGCTAATGGGACTGGGGACGGAAATTAGCTGCTTGGCTATAATCCCATGCATTTACATGTAAAAAATAATTAATCCATATCCCATTTTTTAAAACAATAAACAAATCCTAAATTCTTAACCCTTGTGCTAGCCTGCCTTTGCCTACAGTCATCAGATGCACTCCTAATCAATTTTAAGATATCATTAAGTGCTCTTTTTATTTCAATGTGTTTTTATAGATTCTTCATTGGGTATAACAAAGAAAGAGTCACAATAAGATTCAATAACAGGGAATAAAACAACCACAACAAGAAGAAAAAAAAAATGCTGTTTGTTGAGTTTTCAATATAATGTTAGACTGATGTTACATATTTTTCCCATAAATTACTTCTATTTCTAATTCTAACAAGGTACATATAATGAGGCAAATTAAGTTGTACATTTAGCTAAAAGAGTTGGAAAGGAAAGAGAGGGTGAGAGAGGGGGTAAGGGTAGAGATGGGAAGTGATATTAGTCTATGGTGTTTGCATCAAATTTGTTTGCAAAAAAGTCTAGGAAGGGGTTCCAAAATTTTTGCATTAATCACTCTAATAGTATTTTTATATTACATGTAAATCACCCAATATACATATATGTATATATAGTGCTATCTACATGTATTGATAGATATAGTTAGATAGAGACATATATACTTTCCCCTACATGCTGCTCTGTATATATGGGACACTTTAATATCCCCAGTAACTTTTCTGCTCTGTACTTTTCTTTGCTTCTCTGTATATATATTGAAAACTTTTGCTTGTCTTTGTTTTGTCCTGTGTATGCTGTCTTTCTTGTTTTTTTCTGTTCTATAGTGAGCCATCTTGTCTTGCCGTTTTGTCTTCTTTGTCTTCTTTTGTGAAGCACAGTCGCTCTGTGAGAGCATCTAAATGTCGTTGTACCCCTCAAAGTACAATGACAATAAAGGCTATTCTATTCTATTCTCTTTTCTAAATGCCCTTGCGCTTGTTGTAACTCGTTTTTTTTTTACAACACTAGGTTATGTTAGTTATTTTTAGACTAAGATTAAC
This sequence comes from Scarus forsteni, assembly GCA_036419115.1. NCBI lineage: Eukaryota > Metazoa > Chordata > Actinopteri > Labriformes > Labridae > Scarus > Scarus forsteni. The sequence continues at coordinate 3,968,388 of JAZDUH010000443.1, forward strand.
ACTTGATTTAAATTTCAAAACAATCACAAACTTCACTAACTGTTCCACTGCTTCATCTTCTTTTCTTGCATGCTCAACTTCTTAAAAAAACATCTAGTTCCTTCACTACATATATTAAATAGTTAAGGTTGTGAAACTTAGTCAGTCCTGAATGAAATATCCATGTCCTTTCTTACAAAGTTGGCCATGACCCTTGGTACCAATTTTCTTATTCTACTCATAAACAGAGGCTTTGCTGTGTTGACCTATTTGCATGCATATGTGTTTAGCTTCTTATGTATTTCTTTGGAAAATTACATAAAGTGCCAATCTTAGTCTAAAATTAGTTCACGAGCAAGAACCACACGATCAACAGGATGAATTTGACAATTATTTATTTATGTGTAGTGGATAATAAGCACCATAACAGAAATGTTAAGCCAATAACAATTTGGGGAAACTTCTTGGAGAATCCACCGTACCTCCCGGCACAACGAACCCCCTTTTTAAGGCCCTTAGGAAAGAAGGAAAGGAGAAAGTTTAAAGAAAAAGGTTGGAAGGAGGGGTGTGACGAATGAGCAAAACAAAGGAAGGAAATGATCAGGTTAGAATTTATAGGACCACAAGAAGTGGTGTGGCTGATGTGTGATCCTGCTCCTGAAATTCTGCTTCAAGCACCACATAATGTAATATGATGCGGTAAAAAAAAGAAACAGTCACAACAAGCACACAGGACTGTTTAGAGCTGCTACAGAGTTTTTCTGCTGTCAGCAGAGGCTGGCTAACATTACCCACTGACTCACAGTGTTTGAGCTAAGCTAATTAGCGGTAGGCGAGCTCTGCCTGTCTCTTCCTTGTTACATCACCCACAGTTTAAAGAATGATGTCTATTTGCTTGTCTTGGACGCAGGAGGAAAGCAAGACAAGAAACAAGGCAAGAAATAAAAGAAATATTGGCGTATCCCTTTAAAATCAGAGGAAGGAGGATATGTATGGAGGAATTGGCTGGATGTGACATCAGTATGAATCATGTGACTATTGTGTTTCCCTCTTTTAGGGAACAGAAATACGATTTAACCCTTTTCGTTCTTTAAGTGTGATGGTTTTTCAGGCTAATGAGCTTATAAAGTCTTTAAATAATCCAGTCTGGATTTCAGAGTCACTCTTTAATTCTGTTACATAATGAATAGTCCGGACTTTACTGTTGGTCAGATCTGAGGACCAGAAAGAAAAAACCCTGACTGACCGGTTTCTCTGGTTGTTTCTAATCACCTGCTTGTTTCTCCAAATAGTGTGATAGAAATGAGGACATGAAGGAGGCACACTGAGAAACTTGGGAATTAACTAAGGACTAAACCTTGTCAACAGTCTTACATCTAAGGCTTAAAGTCTAAAGTCTGTTGTCAGAGTGTTTCTGTAATTCTTAGAAAACAGAGGAATGCCATTAGCGTTCTCATGGATACAGAGCTTTGAGAGAGTGTGAGTTTTGTTGCAGAACTCTTCAGTGTGCTATTCCAGAGTGCTTCAGAGCACACAATACTCCCAGAAACAAGAAAAAATCACACTCACGTTTAGAGATCCTCGAGCAACACAAAACTACATTTATAATATTTGAATCTCAGTCTCATATAGTTATGCTCACAGATAATAAAACACACTGTCAGGTGTGTTTTATGTATACAGTCGAGAGCAGAGCCGAGGATTCCTGTAAATCAGTAAAATATTTCTTAAAACCAAAGGAATTTGGTTGTTTGTGTCTCTGCATCTTTCTTGATTTTTATCCTTTTGCTGTTTCCCCCTTTGTTTCTTTGCTTGTTCGTCTCTGCTGATTTCATCTCTGTTTCGTTTGTCCCATTGTTGTTTATCTCTTTGCATCTTTGTTTGACTATCCGTTGTTTGTCTATTTGCATCTTGCTGGTTTGTGTCATTTTTATTTATATATTTGTTTGTTCTTACTTTGACGTTTTTGCCTTTTTCTTTGTTGGTGTGTCCATTTGATGTTTTTCTATTTGAAGCTTTATTGTATTTTTCTGTTGATACAATCCCTCTTTTTTATTGCTTCATTGTTTTTCCCCCTTTTTTGTGTGCATCTTTGTTGGTTTATTCCTCCGTTGCTTGACTCTTTAATTCTTTACTGGTTTGTGTTTGTTGATTGTGTCTTTGGCTGTAATGGATTTGTTGGTTGCTTGTTTCAGTTTCTTCACTGGGTTGTCCCTCTGTTGTTTGTCTCTTTGCATCGTTGTTGGTTTGTTTCCGTGGATTGTATCATTTTAAACTGCTTTGTTTGTTTGTCCATTCGTTGTTTGTCTCTGTGCATCAGTTGGAATTTAATGTTCAATGAGCAGATCTGTCATAAACATGTAGAGGTCTGATTCTGAAGGTTTTAACTGGAAATACAAAGGATTAATGAGTTTTAACTTTCACAATCTTACTGAAAAGTCTGTCCATTTCTTTTGCTGCGATCTGTGTGTTACTTGACTGTAGTGGTATTATAAAAGGAGAGGAATTAATTTTAATTCATATTCAGACCAAAAAAGGAACTCCCCTGTGTTGACAGGAAAACTCCACCAGTTGAAAGGGAATGAGACCTGACACTATGATAGGTTTCATCCATACACTTCTGTTTAATTAAGGCTCATAATCAATCAGCTATGCTCTGTCTTTGCAAAAAAATATCGACTGACACGGCACAAAATGTCAGAATAGGGCCCTTAAATGTCTGCTATTTTTCAGAGGGCGTGAAAAATCCGGAGCTGTTCCAGTACGGAGAGGAGACGATGAGCGCCTGGATGGAGGGTCGCCTCAGTGAAGACATCCTGGCAGAGCAGAAAAAAGTGGAGGAGGCGGAGCTTATCATCTTTCAGGTCAGTCAAGTGCACAAAATTAAAGGAAAACAACAAGGTTTTATTTTCTTTTCGTGTCTTGTCTCACTCCTGAGTCCATGACCAGCAGATAGACACCATTCTTCAGACATGGAAGAGACGGGCAGCACTCACCAACCGCTAATTAGCTTAGCTCAAACATTGGAAGTCAATGGGTAGTGTTAGCCTGCCTCTGCCCATTTGTCCTTACCACGTTATGTTACATTATCTATACTAGCACTTTTGAAATTTTTGAAAGAAATTCATATGAAACTAAACTGCAGGGCACATGCACAAACTACCACAGATGTGTTTACGTAGGTCAACAAACAAAGCCTCTGTTAACAAGAAGAAGAAAGTTTGACTGTGTGGATTCTCATTCATCCAGGTCATGGTTATCTTAAAGATTCAAAATCGAGGCAACTGGACTGTGTTCAGTTTTGGGAAGACGTTTCGCTTTTCATCCAAGAAGCTTCTTCAGTCCCGACTTCAGTTCCGAACTGAAGAAGCTTCTTGGATGAGAAGTGAAATGTCTTCCCAAAACTGAACACAGTCCAGTTGCCTCGATTTTGAATCTTCAAGATAGAAGAAAATTGGTACGAAGGATTATGGATGATTTTGTGAGAGTAGACCAGGATGATTTCTTCAGGATTTTGTTTCATATGTATTTCCCTTTTAAATACGCAAAATGCTCATTTTAGTCTCTCTAATCTCTGTTTACAGCTGCTGAAGAGTTTCTCTGATAACTGTAGGGAGAAGCAGGCTTATGCTTCCCATTGACTCCCAGTGTTTGAGCTAAGCTAATTAGCAGTTGGTGAGCTCTGCCCATCTCTGCTTGTCATGGACTCAGGAGTGAAGCAAGACACAAACACAAAAAAATGTTGTATCCCTTTAAGAGTGTCATAAAAGAGTGAGATTCTAAGATCATAACTGTTCATTCAGGAGTTTATAATGAAAATTCACCTGCTAATTGAGAAGAGATTAATGTTTTGTCATATTGTTTTGTAGTTTCCTCTGTACTGGTTCAGTGTTCCCGCCATCATGAAGGGTTGGTTGGACCGAGTCCTGACTCAAGGCTTCGCTTTCTCCCTCCAGAAGATGTACAACAATGGGATCTTCAAGGTTTGTGTCTCCCTGCCACATGAAAGGCAAGCTATGGGGACAGATAAGTCAGTGTTGAGTCCATCTGTGAAAAATATGACCCAACATGTTCATCAACCACCAGTTTTCCATGACAGAAAAAAACAATATCTAACAAGAAAATAATCTTTGATAGTTGAAAATGATACAAAATGCTTGTTGAAGTATCAGGACTGGGCTGTTGAACAGTTATAATCCATGTTGAAGTGATTTTAACACATTTGTTTTCCCTGTAATAGAGAATCTGAAACTAACCACACATTGGACACCTTAAGTCACCTAGCATGTTTATTTTATTTATTTATTTATTTATTTATTTATTTATTTATTTATTTATTTATTTATTTTAAAAAGGGTCTGATGGCTTTAAAATGATCAAGAGGGAATGAAAGAGAGCTGAAAGTTTGCTCTTGTCAGTCATGACAATCTCCCCTGATGAGCCCCTGAATGGTCATAATCATTCTATTTATATTTTTGTTTTTGTTTTTTACTGAAGGATAAAAAAGCTATGTTGTCCTTCACCACTGGAGCCATACAGACAATGTTCAGGCCCGACGGCATCAATGGAGACATCAACGTCACGCTGTGGCCCCTACAGGTCAGCATCATGACAAACCAAGGATGGATACAATTTAAACTGTATTTTCATTTTTGCAAAACAACTCCTCAGTGAATGTTATTTTAATCTTTTCAGTGAATCATTTTGAGGATTGTTTACTGAGGTTTTGAGTGATGACTTTTGTTCAAGGTGAAGAGCATGGACATGAGGAAAAGGAAAATATTAGTGTCTGATAAATGAATTCCTGCGTTGTTTTTGTTTTTTGTCTCTTTGCCCATTAGTTGTTTCTTTTTGCTTCTTTGTTGATTTCTTCCTTTGTTGGTTGTATCTTTGCAGCTTGTTGGTTTGTCTCTTTGTTGATTTGATATTTGAAAAAGCTTTTTGCTTCTTTGTTGGTTTGTCCATAGCTCTTTTGGTTTGTCTCTTTTTTCTGTATGTTGTTTTCTGCTATCTGTCTCATTGTTTGTCTCATTTTGCCCCCATTATTTGTAGATTTTCTTCATTTTGCCTCATGTTGATATTTATAGTTTTGTGTATTTGTCTCCACCTTATTTGGGTATGTTTTTAATTTGTTGTTTTGTCCATATGTTGTTTCTTTTTGCTGCTTTGTTGGTTTCTTTCTTGGTTGGTTGTATCTTTGCAGCTTTTTGGGTTGTCTCTTTGTTGATTTGATCTTTGTAATTGCTTTTTTAGTTTGTCTCCTCCTTGTTTGTGTCTGTTTTTTATTTGTTATTTTGTACATTTGTTGTTTCTTTTTGTTTCTTTGTTGGTTGTCCCTAGCTCTTTTGCTTTGTCTCTTTTTTCTGTATGTTGTTTTCTGTTAGCTGCCTCATCATTTGTCTCATTTTGCCCACATTATTTGTTGTTTTTCTGCATTGTTCCTCATGTTGATGTTTTTCATTTTGTTTATTTGTCCCTTTGCTGTTTGTTTACTATTGTTTTGTTTGTTGTCTCCTTTCAGAATGGCACCCTTCATTTCTGCGGTTTCCAGGTCTTGGCCCCTCAGATCTTCTGGTCTGTAGCTCACTGCCCATGTGATGTCCGGACGGCCATGCTGGAGGGGTGGCGAGCGCGGCTGAAAGGCCTGATGTCAGAGAAACCCCTGACGTTCGCCCCCGTTGAGCTCTTCGACCTCAGCTTTCAGGGTGGCTTCGTGCTGCGGTCGGAGGTGAGGGCGGAGGTAGAGTCGCAGCCATATGGCCTCACCACTGGACACCACCTGGGCAAACCGCTGCCCCCCGACAACCAGATCACCGTCCGTCCCGGAGGAGAATGTAGTGCCAACGCACACTCTGTAAAGTAGCGCCGTCCCTTCACCTAAACCTGCTCACTTTAACACTGGAATATGAAGTTGTATATGTTTACTGAAGCCAAAATAAAAAAACACTTTCATTAAAACTTTATCCTTGTTTGACTCACTGCACATAATGCGAGGGTGAATTCAGGTAATTTGGGACAGATAAGGAAAAACAATGCTTCCACTTCCCTTTATTAGCAAATTAAGAGGTGCTAATGCATTTCTGTGGATGTCTCCTTTAAAAGTCACATGACATATTTTGAGGTACATCACATAGGGGTGTGTGGTCAGCATCAAACAGGAAGCTGACCCCTAATATCAGGAGGTAAGGAAAACAGCATGTGCTTTTGTTGGATTTAATATAAGGCTATTGAATCTGTATGACTTATTTACTGTGGTTATGTGACTTATGTGAAGATGTTTGATGCAATGGTGTACTGAAATAAACATACATTGTTTTGTGATGATGTTTAAATTTTCTTAATTTTGACATTTTCTTGCTGTCCCAAATGACCAAACATGGTATGGTAATTTGGAACAGCATGTTCAGGTTATTTTGGACAATCTTTCTGGGTTTATATTGAAATATTTCAATAGTGTAGTCATATATTACATGCTTTAAAATGAGAAATTCTTACACGTACTGGGGAAAACATGTGCCATTGTACCTTTTAGCACATCAAGTCAGGTTAATGTTGTTAACAGTGAGAATACATGAAGTGGGGTTCAAAAACTGGTCAGACTGTGATTTTGTCTTATAATTTTATAAGTAACAGATTTCATTGACAAACAATAAAAGAGATTTCAGTAAAGTAACCCAGAAACTTATTGAGGCATAGTTATGAAGTGACAGGAGGCTATAAAGTAGGAAAGTAATGCAGGCATAGCGCTGTATGCTCAATACCTAGTCATTGTAGGCCTGTTTGTCCTCATTTGTGAAACTGATTTAGTTGCAGAACAAAATGGCATCCAGGGAGAGAAAGCAAGAGAGAGTTAAGGGTGAACAATCTTGGATCAATGTTTTTTTCATGTAATTACAGCTAAATGCAATATTCTACATCTACAGGCCTGTGTCCCAATTAACCAAACCTACTGTCCTGATTTACCAAACAAGCTGCAAAAAACATTGCAACTATTGTATTGCAACTATGCTCTAAAAACATATTTTAAGGAACAAAAACACGATTTAACCTTTTTCTTTCTTTAAGTGTGATGGTTTTTCAGGCTAATAAGCTTATAAAGTCTTTAAATAATCATATTTAAAGTTTAAAAACGTTAAAGTTTAAAATCATAATATTTTTAGTACATGATCTTTCACATAAAGAATGCAGACATCTAGAGGAATACATAAAGATCTGATCTATTGGGTATTTATTAATCTTGATGACAAAAAATGGCTCAGAAACTGAATTTACACAAATTGTCCCAAGATACCTGAATTCATACCTATGTTTTTACTTTTACACCGCAGAAATAAGCTTGTGATAAAAGATGCCTTAGCCTTACTCAGGTAGAACTAAAAATATATATCTAATGTCTTTTAATTTGAAATAAAAAAGGACATAATGTCATAAAACTGCAGGGAAAGGCATTGACACACTGGCTGGATTAACACTGGATTAAAATGCTTGGAGAGGTTAGATAGAGTCATCACAGAACTCACTGGTTTAATATCATAAAACTTAGTTTTAACTCTTTTCATTGATTAAAAAGTGGATTGATAGTGGTTTAAAAAACAACTGGAAAATGACAGTAAACATAACTGCTGCAGAGCTGGGAATTTAGACTACAAGTACAGCCGCCCACATTTATAAGCACAGGATAATCCATTTAACCCCTTAACTACCAGCTTAACTGTTTGGCAGGGGTTAACAGAAGTTCAGGAATATTTAATGTGTTCACCCTTGTATGTCAAGGGTCAATATGACCCATTTCAGTTTTTGTTCTGACCAAGTTCTGGCTACCCTTTCTTCTTCTTCTTTATTGAATTTTGTGGCTGTCATTGAAAAGGTCCTGCTCAGCTCATCCAATCAATTTGCAATGGATCTGGTAGAAAGAAATGGAAAAGGTGCCAGGTCAGTCCTTCCCAAGAGGACAAGAAAACAAGTACCTCTTGTGTGAAATTCAAGACCTACATCTACAGAAAACACACACTTACATTCTGTCCGTCATGTGGAGAAGATTGAAATGTTCAACATTGAAAACCTGGGGAAAAGGGGCAAATAAAAAAAAGTGTTCATAAAGAGGGAAAACTGAAACTAAACAGCTCTCAAATTTAGTGTTACAAATGAAATATTTCTCTTTTCTAAATGTTTATATAATCTAAAATGAGTTTGCTATTAATTTAACCTGTTTTTTTTGACTGTGTTGAGTGGATGAACTCAGTAAAAATGACCTGCGATACCATATTTTTTTCAACATGATATGAGGGTTAATAAAACAAACAAAAAAACAAGTCATTGTTAGATTCCACTAACATTACAACAGAGAAAACTACACACAAACCAAACCAGATATTTTCTTGGTGTGGGAGTCAAAGATTTAAAAAGCTTACAGTTGATTACATGATGACATAAAAATTTACCAATATTTGGGACAAATCATTAAAAAAGACAGAAATGTTTGTAAATTAAATAGCAATCAAAAATAAATTATATTCTGCAAAACTGGAAAACAGCAAGATGCCCCACAGCAAAGCAATGGACTGATGAAATGCTCAGGATTTCATCTTATGAACACATGTTTGGCAGGCTGGACACTGGGGGTAAGACAACTGAGATATGGGGTCATTTTTGGCAACATGTAGAACTGAAACTTCAGTAGATGATGGAATAATCATACATGTCCGATGATCTGTTTATTTATTTATTTATGTGAATTGATGTCACCCTTTTATGTCTTGTGCAATATATATATCCCAAAATGCTGCATTGTTTAAAGTTTAAAGTTGTTTTAAAATGTTTAAAATGTTAAAAATGAATAAAAATTTGAATTTCAAAAAAATAAATTATAATACATGATACTGAGTTTGACAAATACACAACTATGCTTTTTAATGAATAACAGATTTAACATATATATATATAAATATATATACCATCAGATTGGTAAACTTAAGTACATGATGGTAATAAAAATAACCTTTAAATCCAACACAAAGAAAATATCAGTTCCTTTGGTTTGTTTGCAGTTTTTTCTGTATCCTAAAACACTGTCAGAAACAAAAAATGACATGTTGTGTTTTTTAACACATTAAACATTCCTGTATTTATTGATCTCTGCCAAACAGTTGAGCTGGAAGTATAAGGGTTAAAACATTAATCTCTGTTCTTCCATTTTTGTCATAAGCATTATTTTTGATGCATTTTTATTTTCAAGTATATGTCTATACATTGTCCATTCTTTAAAGTTCAGAATGATCGTGTCAAAACTCAGCACATTCAGTGAAAGATTATGCTTTTTGCCTAATTGAAAATTTAAATCTAAAGTTTCAAATTCATCCACTCTGGGATTGTTTTCATAAAAGTGCTTTTTATAGATGACACAATCAACAGCTTGTGCAGATACACCCAACTTCACCTCTGTGTGGACAGGACTAAGATATACAAGCCTGGAGGCGGAGCAAGAAGCTGAAAAACAAACATGGACGTCACATTAATCATCAAGAACGACGACGGGGGAAAAATCCAGGTAAAAGGTCCTCCTTCACCTGGATTTGTCTCATAGGCCTCCATTGAAACATGTGGGCATGTATGGACAAAGCTCTATAACGCCACCTGCAGGCATGACTTGTTATCAGCACAAGTGTTCTGTCAAGAAACTTTCCAACAGGGTTCATCTGTTGGAAACTTCAGGGATTAAATTTTGTGTTTTAAAACAAAATTGCAAACTAGAATTTCCACAACCCCTGTGAAAGATGCAATTTTGGATCAGCAGATCCAAAACAGAGCCAGGATCCAGACCAGACATGGAGATTCTTATCCTGAATTAACACAGCAAGGTTTTGGGCCATCACAGAATATTTTGGTTTTATATGAATTATTGAATGTTGTCAATGGGAATTCACGTTATAAAGTTTAATGTTTTTTTGCGGTGTAAATCTGGATCTGACCCAGATGAAATTTGCCCTGATGCTAGAGACATGAACCAAATATCATCCTGTGAAATTGGAAGCAAATCCATTAAAAAATGGCAGTGTTCTGATTTTTTTCCACCCAATGTCCTTTCCCTTTAGCCTCGCAGAGCAGATAGACCTGCCTGATTCTGAAATCATGCATCTCCGTCTTGCCTCCATTGTCCAACAACTTCACTCGGCTAAATGTTTAACGGCCCAATCAGGGAAGAGAGGCGGGAGCCGCAGGCGTGACTTGACAGGAAGTGACATCACTCCCTGTTGTACAAATAATGGCACCTAATGTCGGTTAGCCTGTCATCATGGAGGAGTCATCATCATGGTTACTCATTTATACCTAGTGAAATCTGCTCTCCTCAGAAGTTTTCTTCGTAGGGATTGTGTTTGATGAGGTTCATGTCACATATAAGTATTAAATGATACATCTATGTGGTATAATTTAATGTGAAATGACAGTCTTGAGGTAGTTAAGCTATCGGCTAACGGCTAACAAGGGCAAACAACAGTTAAAAGCCGTTGGTCGTTGCAGCTAACAACAGCTAAACATTAACTGTTGTTTACACTTGTAAGCTGTTAGCCACTATGTATAGCTGCTACATATGCTAAGTCATTGCAGCGCTGCTTGATATGATTGGTCTGTGATGAGTGTGATGTGCCAAATGATCGTCCAATCACAAGCTGCTGTTGTTTTTAAAGGTTCTGCCCCTGAAAAAAAAAAACATTTTCGCAGGGCTCTTTTCCAGACGGATTAGTGAAATATTTCCAATATGGAGCTGTCCATCTGGCATGTCCGGTTACTGAGTGTAAGTGTGAATGGTTGTCCGTCTCTCTATGTTGCTGTGTGATTGGCTGTTGACTGGTTAGGGGTGCACCTCATCTCTTGCTCAGTCTCAGCTGGGATTGGCTCCAGCCTCCCTGTGACCCTTGAAGGAATAAACAGTAAAGTGAACACTTATTTTTTGAACAATGATAATGGAGCAGTTTTCAAGGGTGTTTGCACAGAAATGTGAGTCGGTCCATTTTCTTCTGATTTGGTCCATAAAACCTCCAGAGATCCAATCATGAAACATTCTCCAGAAAAGTTCAAGTACACTGCAAAAAAAGAGAGTAACTTTGCAGAATGGGCCTTCATTTAAATCAGTATTAAAGTCAATATGTTTAATTCTCTGTGAGGGTAAATCTCATTGTTTTAAAGTGCTCTTCTACACTTTGTAAAATAAACAAATTAAAATGTCCAACATTAATGTGCACGTTTCTCATTTTGATTCACAGGCAGAAACATTCAGACTTATTCACTGAAAAGTTTGATGATTCTTTTTTGAGCTTGGAAGCTGAAAATCGTTAAACCCTTTAAGAGCTTATTTTTTTGGCAGAGGTCAATAAATTCAAGAATATTAATTAATATGTCAAAATAAAAACATGTCATTGTTTCTGTCAGTGTTAGGATACAGATAAGGCAAACATGATTAAAAAACTAAAAGTTATTGTTATCATTACATCATTATCTTTAATACTTAACTTAATAATCAAATTTCCAGTTATTTGTTGTGAACACATTGTGTTGATCTTGTTTGTTAAAACTGTGTTTTTAGTTTACTGTCTTGTGGGAAGTGTTGCTATTTTAATTTGTTTTTCTTTCTATGTGATCACCTGCTTTAGGACAACAGATGAAGTTTAGCTGTTGTGCTGATTCAGGCATATTTACTGTGACCTGTATTGAGAAATTATTGATTGATGTGCACTGTCCTAATCAATTAAATTAATTTAAATTAAATAAATCCCACAGCAAGAAAAAGTCTGGTTTCTGGTTTGTTTGTAGTTTTCTCTGTTCCCTGAAATGTAAACAGAATTAAACAATGATTTAATTTGATCTTTTCTAAAAACATTTAATATCCTTGAATTTATTGATGACCTCCTCCAAACAGTGAGCTGGTTATTAAATGATTAAAATGTTCATATAATCACACTTTTCATTCCCATCATGCTGCTTTGTTAAAAGGGGGAGGGGCATAAAGGCACCAGACGTCAATAAATCATGAAAATATCTTCTGTCCGCTGTTCTTAGCAGTGAAGGCCTCAGACTGAAGATGTTCACATAAACTGATCTTCACCTGTGCAGGTGAACCTCCGCCAGGCCCCGCCCCCGCAGGTGTGCGCCTCATCTCCACCAGGTGTGGCGCGTCATCATGGTCACGTGGTGAGGCGGTCAAACATTAGCTGTTTCAAACATTTTCTCCACGCGCGGAGAAGAGGTCGAGCCGAAGTGGTCTAGAAACAGTTTCATATCCAGGTGGTCCATTTTTAAGTGTTTCCAGCTCAAACTGCTCAGAAATGAAGAGAAACTTCTGGAAGTTTGTGAGAGTGGGGCTAAAAAAAAGCAGCGACTCCGTTTGGATTGACGTCCACACCTGAGCTGAGCACCAGGTAACAGCGTCACTGAACTGTTGTCCACGTTTTCATGTTTACAGTTGAAAAGATTTAAAGAGCATTTTGTTCCACTTTGTTGTAAAGCTGCTAAATTCAGCTTTACTGGGACTGGGTTAATTGTGTTGAGTTTCACTCTTTTGAACACGATGCTGCTTTAAAAACATTACATTTTTATTTCCATACTGAGAATTGTTCACTTTGGTGAAAACTTTAAGAAGCTGCTTCTCCTTCTACCATCCAACTTTTAGCTGATTTTATTACACATCTGGTTTTAGGTTATCTCATTTTACCATATTTAAATTACATTTATTCATTTAGTCCCATTTACCTTCCTTTCCCTATAGTATTTATCTAATTTCTATTTTTAATTTAAATTCAAGCATTAGCTCCGGTGTTTCCTCATTTTTAATTTACTAGTGTTTCCTCAATCTTCCTCAGTCTTTAAATTCTGTTTTCTGTTTTGACAGGCCTTATTATGTCTGTTCCGTTTGATTTATTCAGTGTGTGTTGTATGTGAATTGTGGGGGTGGGTGGGGTCTTATTTTCATTTGCACACAGTTTTCTATTTTATGTCATTATTTTATTAAGTAAAGCACTTTGTGTTACAAATTTTTGTATCGGAAGTGTTATACAATTAAATTGTTTTCATTGAATGCTGCAGTGCTTCTATAATGTGGAAGCTGGAATAATTTTCAAGCAGATAATCTACAGAACACACCAAATTATAGTGACTGTAATAATTAAAAATGTGCTAGCAGGAGGGTTTACTGCAGCTCTCTTGCTGCGTTCCATGTTTACGCCGCAGCTCTCTTGTTGCTCCCTCTGTTTATGCCGCAGCAAGAGTGCTGCGTTCCCTGTTTACACTGCAGCTCTCTTGCTGTGTTCTATGTTTACGCCGCATCTCTCTTGTTGCTTCCTCTGTTTATGCTGCATCTCTCTTGCTGCGTTCACTATTTACGCTGCAGCTCTTTTGCTGCATTCCCTGTTTACACCACAGCTCTCTTGCTGCGTTCCCTGTTTGCGCCGCAGCTCTCTTGCTGCTCCCTCTGTTTACACTGCAGCTCTCTTGCTGCGTTCCATGTTTACGCCGCAGCTCTCTTGTTGCTTCCTCTGTTTACCCTGCAGCTCTCTTGCTGCGTTCCCTGTTTACGCCGAAGCTCTCTTGCTGCGTTCCCTGTTTACGCCGAAGCCCTCTTGCTGCGTTCACTATTTACGCTGCAGCTCTTTTGCTGCATTCCCTGTTTACACCGCAGCTCTCTTGCTGCATTCCCTGTTTACGCCGCAGCTCTCTTGCTGCTCCCTCTGTTTATGCTGCTACTCTCTTGCTACGTTCCCTGTTTACTACGCAGCTCTCTTGCTGCGTTCTCTGTGTACGCTGCAGCTCTCTTGCTGCGTTCCCTGTTTACGCCGAAGCCCTCTTGCTGCGTTCACTATTTACGCTGCAGCTCTCTTGCTGCGTTCCCTGTTTACGCCGAAGCCCTCTTGCTGCGTTCACTATTTACGCTGCAGCTCTTTTGCTGCGTTCCCTGTTTACACCGCAGCTCTCTTGCTGCATTCCCTGTTTACGCCGCAGCTCTCTTGCTGCTCCCTCTGTTTATGCTGCTACTCTCTTGCTACGTTCCCTGTTTACACTGCAGCTCTCTTGCTGCGTTCACTATTTACGCTGCAGCTCTCTTGCTGCGTTCTGTTTACACCGCAGCCCTCTTGCTGCGTTCACTATTTACGCTGCAGCTCTCTTGCTGCGTTCCCTGTTTACGCCGCAGCCCTCTTGCTGCGTTCACTATTTATGCTGCAGCTCTCTTGCTGCGTTCCCTGTTTACGCCGCAGCCCTCTTGCTGCGTTCACTATTTATGCTGCAGCTCTCTTGCTGCGTTGTTTACACCGCAGCCCTCTTGCTGCGTTCTCTGTTTACGCCGCAGCCCTCTTGCTGCGTTCTCTGTTTACACCGCATCTCTCTTGCTGCGTTCCCTGTTTACACCGCAGCTCTCTTGCTGCGTTCTCTGTTTACACCGCAGCTCTCTTGCTGCTCCCTCTGTTTATGCTGCTACTCTCTTGCTACGTTCCCTGTTTACACTGCAGCTCTCTTGCTGCGTTCACTATTTACGCTGCAGCTCTCTTGCTGCGTTCTGTTTACACCGCAGCCCTCTTGCTGCGTTCACTATTTACGCTGCAGCTCTCTTGCTGCGTTCCCTGTTTACGCCGCAGCCCTCTTGCAGCGTTCACTATTTATGCTGCAGCTCTCTTGCTGCGTTCCCTGTTTACGCCGCAGCCCTCTTGCTGCGTTCACTATTTATGCTGCAGCTCTCTTGCTGCGTTGTTTACACCGCAGCCCTCTTGCTGCGTTCTCTGTTTACGCCGCAGCCCTCTTGCTGCGTTCTCTGTTTACACCGCATCTCTCTTGCTGCATTCCCTGTTTACACCGCAGCTCTCTTGCTGCGTTCTCTGTTTACACCGCAGCCCTCTTGCTGCGTTCTCTGTTTACACTGCATCTCTCTTGCTGCGTTCTGTTTACACCGCAGCCCTCTTGCTGCGTTCACTATTTACGCTGCAGCTCTCTTGCTGCGTTCCCTGTTTACGCCGCAGCCCTCTTGCTGCGTTCACTATTTATGCTGCAGCTCTCTTGCTGCGTTGTTTACACTGCAGCCCTCTTGCTGCGTTCTCTGTTTACGCCGCATCTCTCTTGCTGCGTTCCCTGTTTACACCGCAGCCCTCTTGCTGCGTTCTCTGTTTACACCGCATCTCTCTTGCTGCGTTCCCTGTTTACACCGCAGCCCTCTTGCTGCGTTCTCTGTTTACACCGCATCTCTCTTGCTGCGTTCCCTGTTTACACCGCAGCTCTCTTGCTGCGTTCTCTGTTTACACCGCAGCCCTCTTGCTGCGTTCTCTGTTTACACTGCATCTCTCTTGCTGCGTTCCCTGTTTACTACGCAGCCCTCTTGCTGCGTTCTCTGTTTACACCGCATCTGTCTTGCTGCGTTCCCTGTTTACTACGCAGCTCTCTTGCTGCGTTCTCTGTTTACGCCGCAGCCCTCTTGCTGCGTTCCCTGTTTACTACGCAGCCCTCTTGCTGCGTTCTCTGTTTACACCGCATCTGTCTTGCTGCGATCCCTGTTTACTACGCAGCTCTCTTGCTGCGTTCTCTGTGTACGCCGCATCTCTCTTGCTGCGTTCCCTGTTTACACCGCAGCCCTCTTGCTGCGTTCTCTGTTTACACCGCAGCCCTCTTGCTGCGTTCCCTGTTTACACCGCAGCTCTCTTGCTGCGTTCTCTGTTTACGCCGCAGCCCTCTTGCTGCGTTCTCTGTTTACGCCGCATCTCTCTTGCTGCGTTCCCTGTTTACACCGCAGCCCTCTTGCTGCGTTCTCTGTTTACGCCGCAGCCCTCTTGCTGTGTTCTCTGTTTACGCCGCATCTCTCTTGCTGCGTTCCCTGTTTACACCGCAGCCCTCTTGCTGCGTTCTCTGTTTACGCCGCAGCCCTCTTGCTGCGTTCCCTGTTTACACCGCAGCCCTCTTGCTGCGTTCTCTGTTTACGCCGCAGCCCTCTTGCTGCGTTCCCTGTTTACACCGCAGCCCTCTTGCTGCGTTCTCTGTTTACGCCGCAGCCCTCTTGCTGCGTTCTCTGTTTACACCGCAGCCCTCTTGCTGCGTTCTCTGTTTACGCCGCATCTCTCTTGCTGCGTTCCCTGTTTACACCGCAGCCCTCTTGCTGCGTTCTCTGTTTATGCCGCAGCTCTCTTGCTGCGTTCCCTGTTTACACCGCATCTCTCTTGCTGCGTTCCACTGTTTATGCGGCAGTTCTCTTGCTGCTTCTGCTGCTGTAGCTGCTTTAACCACAGTAACTTTGACTTTCTGTTTTTTTTTGCTGTTGCATTTTTTCTATGGCTGCTTTCCTATCTGTATTTTCTCTGCTCTTGGTTGATCAGCTGCTGCTGTTTGGATCTGTTTCTTGTCTTTTACTATGGTTGACAGTTTATGGTAAACCCAGAGTGGATCTGGTGTCGTGTAGTTTACTTATTGTAAGTTTTGATTGGATAATTGACTTGTAGATAAACTGAATATTCTGCTGCGTTTTCTTTGGCAGGACAGAACAAGTGAGTTTGTTGTCGTTACTATTCATCACTTGTATTTATTTGGTTGGCTGGACTTTGACTGCAATACATCATTTTCACCACTACACCATAGCTTGATAAACTTTCCCTGTGTACTTGTAAAATGAAGGTCAAATTTAAAAACAAATTTCTTAATGCATTTTAAAAATTTGCGACGACTGAAATGCATAAAAAAAAGAAGACGGCATTTTGGGGGTCTGTAAACGATCATTTTTGAAACCAGGTTCCAGAGTGGAACGATTTTGAAATGGCGTACACGCAGCTCCGTGATTACTGGCTCTCCAAGTTTTCAGATACGCTTACGTCATAGTTTCATATCTTCATTGACACGCATGCGCCACACACGGCAACAACAACAACAATGGCGGCGTACGTGAAACATATGTGCTGATGAAGCTAGTGACCCTACTATCCCTGTTGCAGCAAAATCTCCTTCTCAATCACCACCGAGTTGAACAAACAATTATCAAGGACACATTACAGCACTTTATGATCACTTCATCACAATCTCTGTTTACAACTTTTGCCGCAAGTGCGCATGCCCAGTTTTTTCGTCTGTTTCCGCTTGTTTCTGTCATCGTTACAGCGCCCCTAGAGGTCTGGCATGTGTTTTGCAGCGTTTTTATATGCGTATCGAGTGCATTCATATAGACGCACACATTTTCTGAGATGCCTTCATCTTTATGTTCAGCGTTTTGTCTTTGTGTGGATGAGGCCTAAATGTCTTTGTCTATATGTTAGTCTGTCCGTCTAAATGTTAGTCTATATGTTAAGCTGTTTGTGTGTTGGTCTGTCTATATGTTAATGTAAGTGTTTGACAAACATAAACACAGTCTATATATTTGTCTGTCTGTCTATGTTTGTTTGTCTATATATTAGTCTAATGGTCTGTCTAGATGTTGGTCTGTTTGTTAGTCTGTCTAGATGTTAGTCTGTCTATAAATATGGTAAAATGAGAGTGTAACATCAGGTGCATAATAAAATCAGCTAAAATAGGACAAAAAAAGGAAAAGCATTGAACAAAGAATAAAATTCCAAATAAAAAATCCGAACTGAAATGTAGAAATAGAATAAAATAAAAGGGTAAAGTATAATCAACTAAAAGCCAGATTTAAAAGGTAGGTCTTGAGTTTACTTGAATTATTTTGGTGTCTTAATAAAAGTAACACTTGAGAGATTTATCCAGATGTGGAATTATCAGTCTATGTGTTACTGGGACAGAGTAAATGAAGATAGAAGTCAGAATCAGTTGAAAATTTCATCCTCGCCCAAAAAAAAGTTTTTATTGTGAATATCTCTTTGGCATGATGCAGTTGTAGTTTTAAAACTCTATGAATGAATGTTAAAATGTATAAACATTACTTCTGCCAGGTTTGAGTCTGATAAAGTGATGCAGAGCAAAGCTAGAGAGGTTTTACTACAGAGTAGTCAGGCCCAATCTTTTTTTTTTAATGTTATCTTTCTGGATTTTCTGGGTTTCTTTTTCCGTCTCTTCACAGGGCTGGGACTTCAGGGATGAACTGCTTGACTTGCTGATAAGGTTTGATGGCAAAATGTCTTGAAATAATTAATTCATCTTTATTTTTAAGAGTGCCTTGTGTATTTTAATTTAATGAAATTTTTAATGGGAATATGCAGAAATGAACAAGTTTCAAATTCTATTAAAGACATCTCAACAAAAACAAAGTACAAAGCTGTTACTTAAAACCAACTGTACTGAAAACCAGTAAACTTCAACAAGACTAGTAATGTTACAACCAAAAGCCTTCACCAACCACACATTTAAAACATATTTTTTCACTAACCAGAGTTCTTTTCATGCATCCAACAGCAAAAACCTGTCTATATCCCTGACTGAGTGGGGATTTTGACTCATTATTAAAGATCCTAGCCGCTGTGAACATGTCAACAAAAATTTTGAGATACTAAAATTGGGAGAATATCAAACTAACACCATCAACCATGAAATAAAAAAATAATTTCATAAAATGGTCTGAATGATAAAGCCTCATTTTTAGGAAAAAAGGTCCAAAATTAACACTTAAACACTGCATGCTTTTCATTGATAATTTTATCTATTATGTCATTAATTATTGGAAAGTGTATTTTTATGTGCTCTTATTAGCTCATGTCCTACTGTCAGTCTATAAAGGCACTATGTACAAGTAATTGGTACACTTGGTATTATTTAATTTGCAAAAGTGTCATTGACTCAAACTCAAAGTTTTTACTGCTCTCCACTAGGTGGTGCCATTTTAATCATGAGAATGTGTGGGTATTGCAGAAACAATGTTTCTGAATGGCTGATATAATTCAGAAACACAAACTTTTACTTTGCATGTGGTAAAGTTAATATAATTTTTTTCAGTGTAAAAACATGACGTGACAAAAGGCATTAAAGAATTAAAATATTTGACTTTGTATAATTAGGACTGATTGGAAGAATCAAGCCAAAACTAATATCAATGTAAAAGGTAAGAAATAATGGACATTTTTTGCAGTGAGTATTTGACACTGTGCTAAAATAACTCAGGTAAATAAATAAAGGTTCCCATGCATCCTGAGAAACCTGGAAAATGACAAATTTCCAGTCATGTAAAACAAGGAAAATGAGAAGTAAAATGTCCTGGAAAAATGATCTTCCTTCTTCCTTGTTGGTGAAGAAAAATCAAAGGAAATGTCGATATGTACATGATAACTAATACACACACAGCCATAAAATATGAGAGGACAAAATAATGCAAGGTAAGACATAAAATACAAAAACTCCAAATAATGGTGAATAAAAAGAAGAAAATGGTAAAATAAACTTTAGGTGACTTAAACAGTAAATGAACAAAATGTATTTATATAAAAAAAAGATTACAATAAGTATAAATATAAGTGTTTTTACAACAGTGAAGTTTTACCAAGAGTTAGTGTGGTTGTGTGCATTTTTTCAAAACAATGGTGGAAAAGAGGAAAAAGGCAAATTAAAATTTAGGTAACTTAGTAAATCAACAAAATATATAGTATATATAAAATCCGATTAAAGATAAAAATCAGCATTAATAAATATAAGTGGGTTTTTGCAACAATGAGGTTTTACCAAGAGTTCCAGTGAGGTTTTGTGCATTTATGTTTATTTAGAAGGAAAACCCCTTGAGATGGACCATCTTATTTTAAAGGGAGTCCATACAGGATATAAATACAGAACAAATAATACAATACACAAAACATTAAGCACAGAATACACAAACACACTCATGCACTCATGGTTAAGATATCTCAACTGCCTTTGTAAAACTTTTTTAAATTGTGAAGAGACTTCATGGACACCCTGTATTTAGTGAGTACAGAAGAGTATTGGGGCCATTTTAGATGGAAAAATAATTTTTGGGAGGTTGAGATAAAAGTCGGAAAAACGAGATAAAATTTTAAATGTCGAGGAAAAAAAAGTGGGAAGTCAAGAATGAAGTTAACATACACTGTATTTCGACTAACCTTGACATGTCGGCTTTTTTCTTTATTTTGAGTTTTATCCCAAAATTCTGCTTTAACTTGTCGTCATTTTTACTTTAATCTTGAAGTTTCTACTTAATCTCAACTTCACCAAAATCATTTTCTCTTTCTAAAATGGCCCTAACACACTTCCATAAGTGAGAAATAATTCACTTTAAGAGATTTTATTTGCATGTTATGCATGTTAAATGTGGAGGTGGGGGTGGCAGCAGGTTTATAGATATTTCTTTTTCTAGCTATGCTACTATACAAGTACTGTACAAAAGCCAGTGCAGGGATAAAAATATGCCAACTTAGAACAGAGCCTGGAAACAGTTGATTTAATCTAGAAATAATAAATTCAGACCAAATGAAGAGTCCAACAGCAGCTGTGCCACATACAGGCATTTGGTTTCTCTCCGATTCTACCATCACTGAACAACGGAGACGAGAAGGAAGAGTTCAACCATGAAACAAAGTCCACACCAAACAACCATAAAACAACCAAAGCTGTTTATTTAAATGTATATTTAAGAAACTACATTTCTAAAAGTGAACAAACGCCTAAAAAGTTGAAACGGTGCTCTAATTAAAATCACAAGTGTGAGGGTTTAGAAATGGAAGCAAAACTGTAGCAACAAAAAGCAAAAAAAAAATCAAAACACAAAACACATGTAACACTGCAGTAAAATGCACAGAACACGTTAAACACAAATGTTCAGGGTTTTTCTTTGCAGTTCAAAAAAAAAAATCCCATCAACAGCAACAATGAGAAATAAAAAAAAAACGTCAATCAGCAAGACACACTGGAAAACCCCTTGTTTTAATTAATCTGTGTTGATGCAAACTACTTTTTTAAAGAAGGTTAAGTCTAAAATGATCAAACAATTTAATCAACTAAATACCTTTGTTTTTTTAATTATCCAATGTTATTCATTTTAATTAAATCCAATGTAACATAATTTCTTGCCTGCATTTACATCGACCCAAACTTATTTATCTGCTTTTGAAGAATCAACTTAATTTTGTTACTTAACATAAAGTGAGTATTAGGTTGTTACTTTCTCAAAAAAATCAGGATGTTCGTGCAACAACAAAAATGTAAAGGAAAGTTTTGCATCAATTTGTTTAAGTCAGAGTATCAGTTTGTAATATGTAGGACAGATTAGTGTACTTGTTGTATACTTGCAAGTGTACTTTTGTAAGCTTAAAATGACCTAATAAAGTGTACTTAAAATTTAATTTTATAAACTTAGAAATATAACAGTTTGGTCTGTATTAAATTAGTATACTTTCTAGTACACTTAAGTAAAAGAGTGAAAATACAACAGATGAAACAGCAGGTATAAGTAAAGCACTGCAGTAAAAATGATATGGGAATTTCAATCAAAGTTTATTTATAGAGCACAGTTCATATAAATTCAATTGCAGCTCAAAGTGCTCTACATCAAGACAAAAAAGATTGACTAAAGATATTTATATATATAAATATATATCCATGCATACATACAAATACATAACTGATGATATTCACTTTCTTTCGACCACTTAAGAAATAAACACCAAGCAGAGGTCCATCTGCTCAGTAATATTCCGCTGTAGGTCTAATGAATAGTTGGTAGGATGCCAAGAGATTTTGGAGACTAATGCACACTACTGAAGCTCAATTAAGATAAATGTTAAAATTTTTAAGAACGGATATGAGAAAAAGCAAAACAATAAAACCAAGAAACATCCGACAAATGTATAAAATGCTAAAAAATACCTTTTAAAGCAACAAAAACATGTTGAGATTAAAATGAAACCTAAATTCTAAAACCTAAAAGATAAAAACTAAATCAAAATATTGAAGCAAATAGTAAAAATGGAATCAAACATCAGAAATAGAAAATTAAACTTTTTAAAAATTGTATAAAAATAAATAATTAATATAAAATTAAGTTCTATATAAAAACAGGCTAAATAAGTGAGTTTTAAGATTATTATGTTTAATTTTTTTACATTTGCAGCTCGTCTCAAAACCTCTGGAAGTTCGTTCGACAGTTTTGGAGCAGCATCACCAAATGTTTTTGTTCTGCTCTGTGGAACAATTAAGAGAGAGAGAGAGCAGAGGATCTTCAATTAGTAATAGTATTTATAAGTAAAGAAACATTTAAAACAGTGACAGCACTGCAAAAAGGTTGTTGTAATTTTTACAGTAACGTACTGGCAACAAAATGCCAGCAAGTTACTGTCAGCGTCTTTACAGTGACACGAGGAACCAGAGGAAACGGTCACAGGAGGAGAAACCCGTGCATGAAGATAAATGAAGCAGCTGATGGGAACAAATCCGACTGAAGGAACAGGACCAGAGGCCCAGATCTACCCCACTAGGGGAGATCCAGGTGCAGAGCAAATAGGCCCTGAAACAGTCCAAGCAAATGGGATGGAGAGTGACTGAGTAAATATCCTGTAGGACTTCCAGATACAGACTGTAAAAATGGTAACGGCCATTTAACCTGTTCAGCCCCTTTTTAAAGCCCTCTGCTCGAAAATGACCTACTAATAAAGAAAACCTTCAACCACAGGGACTATTTGAACATAAAAAATTAATCCTGGCCTAAAAAAAAACATTTTTTATTGTGAATATCTCTTTGGAATGATGCAGTTTCAGCTTTAGAACTCTATGAATGTGTGTGAAAATATGTGAACATTACTTCTGCCAAGTTTGAGTCTGATAAAGTGATGCAGAGCAAAGTTAGAGAGGTTTTACTACAGAGTGGTCAGGCCCAATCTTGGCACAGTTTGGCTCCATTAGTCCCATTTGACATTTCTGATATACCAAACTTTATATTTCACTTTTATGTCACTTTTGGTGTCCATTACACCAATTATAAGTTTTTATCTTCTGCTTCTCCAAGGCAGTTTTTGACTGTTTTTGAAAAAAAAAAAAGAAATTGTTTCTTTTTGGAATAAATCAAGAACTCCACATTTTCCCATCCAAAAAAATCCATACAAAGCAACCCAAGTTTGAATCAAAGTAAAACAGATTTGGATATTTGATAATTCATTTGCTTGGTGTTGATGTTGTTTTTGGTGTGTGTAAAAATGGCTTATATGGTTGTGTAGAAAATGTCCTGTTTAATTTGATGTGCAGCATAACTTTATTTCTACTTAAATATAGTTCACTTTGTCTTGTGTTTTTGTTGGAGAGCATGAAGCATTCCTGAAATCTGGGATGTTGGGGCTGAACAGGTTAACATGTACAGTATATTAGGGCTAGACAACATATTGATGAAATCAATTTGAATTATTTTCTTAAGAAGATTTGAAATTTTGAAATAAAGATTTTTTTTTTCTTTTTTTTGCTTGACTTACACCAATTGTAAGTTGTTTCAATGTTTGAAAATGTAAATGCTGGATATATACAGTTTTCATGATGCTTGGCCATGTCAGGTTTTGCACAAACACATTTATAGGCTTGCATTTGTTTTTTAAAATGAGATTAAATATTGATCAGAGCTTTCAGTGTTTATGTAGACAACCCTGTTTATGTTTGAGCTACATGATCAACATTTTATGATACCTTTAACTTGGAGAGGGAAATCCTGTTTGGTTTGGGAAAATACTTCGAAGACAAAACTCTGTCATTTTTGTGTCTGATTTTTTTTTATTATTTTAAATATTGGAGGATTTTATTTGTAAGCCATATCGCCCAGTCCTTAAATATATCTAACTTTTCGATATATTTTTTACCCTGTGTATTGATTATATAATACTGCTGTTGGATCTTAATTTCCCTGAGGGAGTCTCCTCGAGAGATTATTAAAGTTCTGTCTAATCTAATTTATACCTACACAGTCAATTCCAGATCTTATGAAGGCAGTGGAAAAAATTTTTAACTTCTCTCTGCAGCCTAATAACAGATGAACGCCGAGTTTGTTTATGTTCGGGAACAGTCCGGAAGGGCAGACGAGGAAGGGTGAGCTGAAAAATTGGGATTTTTAATGAGCAGGTGGTCCACCACAGTCATCAGCAGAGAGCTAAAACATCCTTTAACATCACCATTAAAAGAATTTGGAGCAAATAACATAAACACGTTGAGTTTTAGAGCAAAAACTGCCATGTTTCTCACAGCGTCCACCCCTCCTCTCAGACTGGTACGGTCCTCCGCTGACGTCACAGCAGGGGCGAAACGAGGGTTGCCAGGTTCGTGGACTATAAGCGCCTTTGGGTTGCTTTTCGTAAAATGGATTACAAATTTGTTTTGGCTGTTTTTGTCCTTTATGAAAAACATTAACTAATGACGCAGGACAAAACAGTGAGGGGAATCTTGACATATAATTTATTTACAGCCCATGACAAAAATGTTATATATAAATTGCTTTTTTAAAACAATCTTATCTTGTAAAGCCTGTTTACTTCTCTTGTAGATGGAGCCACATTTGTAAGGAACATGTGTTAATGAGAAACAGAGATGAATAATAGGGCTGCCTCCATAAAAACATTATCTCTGCCAAAGTTAAACAGCTAATTCTGTTGCTGGCTCTTGTTCAGTGTTACTGGTGGACTGGTTGATTGAAGTCTGAAGAAATGGACATTTTGGCACTCCTTCTCGGAGTGTTGTCTACTTCACAACCTGCTACTCAGGAACCTGATTATCAGCGTTGGGGTACCAGAGGCTCAAAACAAGAGTCACTAGCAACAAAATGTCCTGCTCTGCTGCTCATCCCTCATGCTCCTCTCAGATGTGGCACCATTTCCAATGCATACAAGTATCCTTACTTTTTATACATAATTTATATAACTAAGAAGTACAAAAAAAGGGAATATAGATGATTGAAATCAAAGGACTCAAACACAGCTCCACTGAGAAAAGATGGTAGTTAATTTTACAGTAACTTAATGGCAACAAAGGCCAGTAGGCTACTGTAAATATCTAAATGGTAGCAGTTATCTGTTTAAACAGCTTTGTCACTGTACTTTCTATAGAAGTTATACTACTGTATTCTTTAAGATATCAGTACTGCCTTTTCAATTTACAACATAAGCATTGAATTTTCTAAAGCATCCTTATTTTTTCATTTTCAGTAGCATAACCATATTCTATGCAATTAAAATTAAAATGAACTTGCTGTATTACAGTTTTTATACCTTTAACTATTTTGTTCATTCTGACCATTTGTAAGCACAGTAGTATTTTGTTTAAAAAACATATGTAATTTTTATGCCATAAAATACATTTTCTCAAAAATTAGTTTCACCCAAAATTGAATTGTATTAACAGAAATCTCACCACTATTGGTCAATTTTCCTGGGAAAAATGCTATTAGTATTACAGAGATCTGTATTTTTCTCCTTCAATATTTTGCCATTTACAGTATAAATATAATTACAGTAGGTAGCTGTTGATATTACAGTAAACTTACTGTTAAGTTAAAACCAAAGCAATCATAGTGCATGATATGACACAGAGGTGGCCTAAAATATATCAGAAAAAGGAGGTGAATGCATACTGTATCCCCTGATCCTTACCAATACACAACCCTAGTCTTTGCTGAGAATTTATTTGCTCAGTAGTTGCAAGAAAAATCTATGATTACTAACATTATTTTTTATTATTTTTGTCAATTTGTTGCCCCTGGGTATGAGTTTAAAGGTTTACATTGATAAAAAAAAAAAAAGCCAAATAATGTTTCAAGGATAAGGGGTGGGATAAAGTAAGTACAAGTTCTTCCCAATCCGTATTGGAAATGTAAATCATATTTTTCATGTGTTGTCAATTTTGTGTTGTATTGTATTAGATCAGCTTTAACTTAATTTATCCTGTTTCCCTCAAGGAAATTAGGATTCAAGTAGCACCTTTTACAGCATATAAAAAAGAGAGATAAATAAGAGATATAAACAGAGATATGAATATAAGAGATATGGCTCCAGGCCGCCTGTTGGGGTTGTTCACAACTGTGTAACTATTTTCACATTTTCTATTTCTTTTTTACATGTCACGAAATAAACTACCAACCAACAATGTTTCTTTAATATTCTTACTTGTCTGGTGGGCCACGCTAAGACCCCTCTGGTTTAATGTGCAGATTTAGTGACGTAGTTCTCTAAAAATTGTTGCATGTTTTTTTTTCGCAGTCCTCGTTGCTGTTTTCTCGCGAGATCTGGCGCCCCGCTCCGTGATCTGCTGGTGAAGAGGAGACTGTTGTTTGTTGTGATCGACTGTCGGAGCTGCGGCGTCGTTTCCTCTCAGATTTAACTCTTTAACCCACAAGTATAATCTTAATTAAACACTTTAAATTCTTATTTAACCCTTAAATTAGTTTAAAAGCGGCTGCATCGAGCGTGAAGAGCCCGGACACGGCAAACATGAAATGGATGTTCAAAGAGGATCACTCTCTGGGTAAGGGAGGAGGAGGAGGCTGGAAACGTCTACGCACTTTAAATTAATCTGTTTTTATGTTAATGTATTGTTACAGAGGGACTAACACGAGGGAAATGTGGAAATAATGCCCCCTTTATATCCGATTAGCAAACATCCAGGCCTATCCGTTAGGCTTTGTTCTCAGAGGAGCCTTTCCCCTCCTGTTCGTCGAATAAATCGAGTAATAATCAGTTAAAATGCTCATGTCAGTTCAGATGATGAACTGTTATATCATAGTTTCGTTATAATATATGTGCTGCTTCTGTTCACACTGACTGATCATCGTGTCTTTGTTCGACCTGCTGCCATGAAGGATGTTGACACATAAAGCTGCTAAGCGTCCATCCTGCATCGATTAATCGATAACAGCTTGGTAAAACCACAGATTGGTGTCTTATCTAAGTGAATATATTCGATTAAACTTCATCCTTTAACTAGAAAAATCCAAAAGGGAGGTTTGGATGTTGCTCCAAGAGCATAAAGTTGATGGGACAATAGCAGGCCTACAGTCTATCCAGCCTTTATATATTTATATATTTAAGGATTTCAGTCGATTTTTGTCTATTGTTGAAGTATTTAAAAGAAATCAGGATAAGATATCAAACTGAAAAGCTGTCAGTGGTTAAAAGAATGCTTTGAACCAACCAAAATTGATTTCACTCTTCTGTTTTTTATTACACCTCACATGTATCGACACACAAATGAACTTATATTCATAACACCAACATAAAATCCATTTGAAGTTGTTAACTAGCGAAAACAACATTAATAGGTCATCCATAACTACAGCAACTTCCTGTTGTTTACAGGTTAGCTGAACGCAGCAGCCAGTGTTATTGTTAGTGTCAGTACTCCATTACCCATAATCCTCTCTGCTGCCTCTTTAAAGAAGGATGTGCTTCATGCAGGCAGAAGCTGCTGCCCTGTTTGATATGACACACCGATTATTTAACTTTGTTTTCAGGACTGTTGCTCATGAATGTCCACATTGGAAAAGAGGACACGTTAACACCTGACAGTGTCAACATAACAGAATTAAACAGTCTAATAATCCTCAGAGATAAGTAAAATGTATTATTATGTATTATAAGACAGTAAACTAACCACTATCTGGACATAAAAATCAATACGTAGATTATCATCATCCTCCCTCCAGCTCTATAATATTAAAATGCTGTTGCCAAATATCCATATTTTAGTGAATAAAACCTAGCGCTCTAATCTTTGGTGTTTTTTCTCTTTCAGAACATCGATGCATAGAGTCTGCAAAAATCCGGAACAAGTACCCTGACAGGGTCCCAGTGAGTATGGTTTCTGTGTTTATGTCCTGAAGACTGTTTTTCTTTAGTTAGATTTTCAGAAAGAGTCATTTAAAGGGAAACGTCAACATTTTTTTTGTTTTCATGTTTTCCTCACTCCAGAGTTCATGACAAGCAGATAGACTCCATTATTTTGACTTTGTGTGCAGTAACAACAAAGAAACGGGCAGAGCTTGCCCACAGCTAGTTAGCTTAGCTCAAACACTAGGAGTCAATGGGAAGTGTTAGCCTGCCTCTACCTACAGTTATCAGATGAACTCTCCAGCAACTCTAGTTTTGTACTGTTATGTAAGGATAACTTCTGCTGTCATTGGATAACCGTCTTCTATTCATAATAATAATTTAATTTATAAAGCACCTTTAAAACATGTTTACAAAGGCAGAAAAAGGCAAAACTCTGGAGACAATAAATCAACGATCGGTTCAAACAGAGACCACAAGAGTCAATGGAAAAGGCAAAAGAAGTTACATATGTACATATGAGTAACATTAGCTAAAAAAAAGGTATTTCATTAAATACACATGTGGCAAGGATTGTTGGTACACTTGCATTAAAGAAACAAAAACCCACATGGTCACTGAAATAACTTGAAACTGACAAAAGTAATAATAAATAAAAATTACACTTAGGGATGTCCCGATCCGATATTGATATCGGATATCGGTCAAAAAAACAAATATCGGATTATATCGGCCTGCATCCTAAATCTCCGATATCAGCACTCCGATACAAGCAGTCCATTCTAATATTTTTATTTTTTATTTTTTCAGTTGTAGAATATGCTTATGTTTAAGTTCAACACAGTGGTTATTTTGCAATTGGTGAAATATGTTTTTGTTTGATTTATTGAGGTCACTTTTCAGGGTCTTCTAATATTTTTTATTCATGTTTTAATTGTAGTATATTCTTATGTTTAAGGTTAAAATTTATTTAACCTATTGGTTAATAACAAATGGGTCAGTTTTTCTCATACCTACTATTGCTGACTACTGTTTCTCTGAGTAATCTGACCTGATCAAGCCTTTTCTTACAGTCCAGACTACAATATAGGTAATAAAAGTCTGTATGATTCCTGCTGATATCGTATCGGATTGATATCGGTATCGGCCAATACTCAAGGCTGCAATATCGGTATCGTATCAGAGGTGAAATAGTTGTATCGGGACACCCCTAATTACACTACTTTGCCAATCATGCAAAATGAACTTTTGAACTACTTTTCACCCTTTAAATAGGCAGAATGACTGATTACAAGCGTGAACACACCTGTGATAGTAATTAAAGGGCACGTCTTAGTTTAACATG
The DNA here is from genome assembly GCA_036419115.1 of Scarus forsteni. Taxonomy (NCBI): domain Eukaryota; kingdom Metazoa; phylum Chordata; class Actinopteri; order Labriformes; family Labridae; genus Scarus; species Scarus forsteni. The sequence goes on from JAZDUH010000443.1 coordinate 3,997,404, forward strand.
TCCCTGTGGTTCAACAATTTCAAGTCTTTTCTAGGGGTGCCATCATTTTTGTCCAGGCCGGTTTCATTATTATTTTTTTTTAATAATTGTGTTGTACAACAATTAAAAAATGTCTGATTTTTATTATTTGATTTTCAGTTTTTTTTTTTATTTATTTTACTTTTGTCAATTGGAAGTTATTTTAGTGACCATTGTGGATTTTTCTTATTTTAAAGGAAGGGTGCCAGCAGTTTTTGACACGTCTGCATGAGTAACACCAGTAAAAAAGTATTTCATTTTATATATTAATAAAAAAGACTAAAAGCTCAAACAATGGGAGTAAATGGGAAGTGCTAAAATAAGTTTGAAATAATTTGATAATTAATTGTCAAATAAGCACAAATAGAGGCTTTGTCTTGTTGACCTACTTAAGCATGTCTGCAGTGGTTTGTAAGAGCCCTGTGGTTGTTAGTTTCATATGTATTTCTGTGGAGAATTACATCAAATGCAAGTCTTAGTCTAAAAATAATGTAGCATAACAGTAACAAAACGACTCACAAGAGGCACACAGGACCGTTTAGAAGTGAGACTGTAAATAAAGTCAAGAAATTCACAGTATTGTAATGATTCCTAAATTGTGGATCGAGCTTCCCCTCCACATCATTACGAGCCCCTTCACTGTCCATTTTTAAACCTCGCCTTAAAACTCATTTTGTTTCCTTGGCTTTTAACCCCACATGAGACTCTGCTCCTGTTTTAGTGTTTTATGGGTTGTTTTTAGTTATTTGTTTTATTTTTCTATTGTTTAAAAAAAAAAAAAACATGAAACAACTCTTTTAGTGTCCATACCTTTTTATTTTGCCCTTTGTTTAAAATTATTTTATGTCTTGATTATTTATGTACAGCATTTTGTCTCAGCTGTGGTTGTTTTTAAAGTGCTTTATAAGTAAAGTTGATTTGAGTAAATATTGTTAATGTTAACAGTGTGAATTCTTTTGACTGATTTATAGACTCACTACTAATTAATTTCCTTGTTTTTCCCTCTGCATGTTGCAGCCTGCCTACTTATATTTTAATGTAATTTATTTAAATGTTATGCTCTTATCTATTTTAATGTCTTTATTTGATATTCCTCCTGCAAAACTGTGTATAAAAGCAACTGAAACAACTGAATTTATCCTTGAGGATTAATGAAGTATTGCTGATCCTGATTTAAAGTCGCTGAAGAGTTTATCTGATGACTGGGGGCAGAAGCAGGCTAACACTTCCCATTGACTCCCAGTGTTTGAGCTCAGCTAAGCTAATTATATAGTCTAAAGAATGGAGTCTCTGTGCTTGTCATGGACTCAGGAGTGAGGCAAAACCACTAAAATGTTGCTGTGTCCTTTAACAGCTCGTTTACTGCATGTTTGATCTGTGTGGTGCTCACATACAGCTCCGTGTGTTTTTCAGGTGATAGTGGAGAAAGTGTCAGGCTCACAGATCACAGATATCGACAAGAGGAAGTACCTGGTGCCATCGGACATCACGGTGGCTCAGTTCATGTGGATCATCAGAAAACGCATCCAGCTGCCGTCAGAGAAGGCCATCTTCCTGTTTGTGGACAAAACCGTGCCTCAGTCCAGGTCAGGAGCTCACACCACATACTCATGATAGTTTCTGAAACCTGCCACTGGTCAGTTTATTAGGTACACCTTCCTAATTCCTACTGGACATTTGCATCAACAAATAAAAACTAGACTAAAATGTCTGACAGAGACTTAATCCAATCAGACCTAAATTGGTCATGTAGAAAGTAGAGACAAGTTAGGAATATATCCAATCACAGCTGCCTTAGCTTGGTGGTGGTGGGATAAGTTGTGGAGCGATCCAATCAGAGCTGCTCTCTTTATCAATTGAATTGTGCATTTCACACAAAAGAAACATTTGTTTCTGTTCATTTAGACATTCAGACTTTACTAACATTCAGTAAAGGGTTAATAGATGTTTAATTTTATCCAAGAGTAAAACATGACTTCGGAAATTCAAGGAAACATAAAAATGCCTTACCCTTTACACTTCATATTTTAATTGACTAAATTTACAGCAGATTTAATTGGCTAAAACTAGACAAAAATCAAACAATTGCGAGACTAAATTATAACTTGCACTAAAAGATATTTTTTAAATGCCTGATGGCGGCACTGGTACATATTGTCAGGCTCTCTCGAGGAGGAGAAAAATGTAAATAGCAACTAGAGATTATAAAACTTAAAAAAAAATGGATTATACCAATATGAATGTGTTTGAACTCAAACACAAAGTTAACAAATTTATGAGCATGACACATAACTTAAGTCAATAAGAGCTTCTTTTTATGCAGTTAAAGAATGAATGTTAACATGTTTACAACTTTTACTATAATTTCCAAATATAGTTTTTAATAATACTATGTATGAACCATGACTACATGCCTAAATGCACTGAGTTGCTGCCATTTTTTGGGAAATTATGAAAAGAAAAAGTCTGAAACCATCCCCGACTCAACTTCATTAATTTATCCTATTAGTAAGTTTATTTAGTGTTAAATTTTTAACCATTAGTATGTTAAAAAATTCTACAAAATTAGGCATTGAAGGTGTAGTCAGCGATGTCGGAGAAAACGAGTTGAGAGGTTGTTTATAAACGACTTTAGACCCTTCATACCTCACCCCGGCTCCACCCCCGAAACCTGATGGACGTGCATCATCATGGAAACGGCCGTAGAAACTGCGTAGCTGACCAACGTAGCTAAGCTAACCCTGACTTGTCGTACAATAGTAGCCACAACTCGACTTCCATTATTGATAACATCACAACAACAGTACATTCTGGCAGATTAGACAATGAGATGAATGTCCGACGGCTGTTACTGTTACTTGAAGCACCACAAAGCTATTGTTGCTTACCTGTCCAACACGAAGACGGCAACATCCGCGTCCGTTTTCAGGTCTTTAAATTTGCGGAGTTCCCTCCACCGTCAGAAAGCAACACCAATGTTGACCCAGGTCTTCGCTCTTTCATGGTCATAGCCCTTCTTTTTCACTTCTCACTCCTCTGACCTTCTTCTTTTGGGCTGTTTTTCAGCCATTGCTACTGCACATATTGTATCTCTCTCTTACGCTAACTGCGCACGCTACGCAACCTACGACTACCCCCCTCCCCCCTGTCTGATCTGCACATGAGTATGATCGCGCCCTGGATGTGGGGGGGGGGGGGGGTACTCTGTTTTGGTAAATCGGCCCGAGCCACAGTATTTACCTGCTGAAATTCAGAGCCAAGGCTGTGTATTGAAACCGACTTTTTTTTCAACATGCTGTCAGTGGGGACATCTTGTGGAAGGAGAGGAGAAATTCGGTGATTTCGGCAAATAGTGCATTAGATTAGAAGATTAGAAGATCGCTGACTACACCTTTAATTGTGCTTTTAAACACGGAACATCAGTGTGACCTAAAAATAAAATCCCAGAATTTTTTTCAACCACACTCGATGTACACATTAATTTTTTTCCCTCTCAAAAAGAATTCAAGTGACACAGAAATAAAATGAGTCACATTTTGCCTCTATGTTGTCATATTTATCAAATAAATCTCATTTATAAAACAAACATTATCCTTAAGATGTGCTTGTTTAAAACCTGACAGACATTTTCAGTATTTATATTTTCAAACATTGAAACAACTTAGAATTGGAGTAAGTCAAGAAAAAAAACAACTTCACCCTTTAAAAAATTGCAGCTCAACTGTTTTGCAGAGGTCATTAAATTCAGAAATATTTACATATGATACAGAAAAACTGCAAACAAACCAAAAGAACTGAAATTTTGTTTTGGGATTTAAAGGTTTAAAATAAAAAAAAATATTTGTACCATCATTATTTTAAAATACTTAACCATTTACTGATATGACGATATGTACATATAGAGTGTGATATTCGTCCAAAACATTTTTTGTTTTTCAAACTCTATCATCTATTTTAACTAATTTTAGCATTTTTTACAGACATTTCTGCCTTTTCTAATTGATTTTGTGACATTTTTTTGTGCATTTTTATGTCATCACACAATCAACTGTTGGCTTATAAAAGCCTTCAATTCCACACCAAGAAAATGTCTTTTTGTTTTATTTTTTCTCTGCTCTCTGAAGTGCTACTGGAATCAATGATTTGATTTGTTCTGTTTTCTAAAACATTAAATATCTCTGAATTTAATGATGACCTCTGCAAAACAGTTGAGCTGGTAGTTAAAGGGTTAAAAATGTCGCTTTTTTAATTTGTTTTTTCTCACCTGCTTTAGGACAATGGATGAAATGTAGCTATTGTGCTAATTCTGGCATATTTACAGCGACGTGTGTTATGTAATTATTGATTTATATGCACTATCCCAATCAAATAAATTTCATTTAATATTTTAAATTTTGTGCAACACATAATTGTAATTAAATGGATTGTTATTATTTTGTCTCTGCCTGTGTTGCAGCATCACGATGGGGCAGCTCTATGATAAGGAGAAGGACGAGGACGGCTTTTTATACGTTGCGTACAGCGGCGAGAACACCTTCGGCTTCTAAACGAGGAGCCGTGACGGCGGCCTCGCGACCATTCTGACACCCACCCACATCTAATCACAGCCCCCCTGGAGAGGCGGCAGGAAACCCCACGGAGATTCAGTGACGCCGAGCGGCTGGCGGGATGACGATCGCGGCGGCGGCGTGTTTGTCGATGACAGATCGATAGCTTCAGTTGTGTATAGTGTGTTACATTTCAGTTTCTGTCTGTGTGTTGTTGTGATTCGAGTGTTTTTAGGAAGAAACTCTGATTTGTTTTTGGGTTGTTTTTCACGTTTTAAATGAAGGTTTGAATGAGTTTTTTCTTTTAGTTTTACTCTCCTCTTTGAAGATGATATTTAAACAGATCATTTAATTTAATTATTTGAATTGAATAGGATGACCTAACCAATAAAAGATCAAAATTCAAGATGGCTGCTGTCTTCATTCACCCCAGAATTTCACCTTTTCACCTGAAAGAGCCTCAGTTTACCATAAAATCTAAATATACTGGGATCAGGCACTGCAATGGCTCCAGTCCTTGTCCTGCCAACTAAGGTTCACACTTTGTTTCATTAGCATATAATCCTATAGAAAGAAGTCGTAAAAATAAAACATAAGGGTTTAATGTGGCGAAAACTCTTCTTCTAACAAGCCTTAAATGTACTGATATTTTACCAATAACCTAAAGGAATTAGTATGTAATTATTTCCATCATTTTTAAATCATTATATTCATCTTTATTTTATATAGGCCTACCCTTTATTTGTCCCATTGAGATCAGCACATCTAAACCCCTACAGCCCCTTTTTTAAGCCTTCTGCTCGAAAATGACATCCTCATAAAGAAAAGAGTACCTCTGCAACCACAAGGTCTATTTGAATTATTTTGGTGTCAATGAAAGTAACACTTGAGAGATTTGTCCAGTTGTGGAATTACAGAGTAAATGAAGATACTGTAGAAGTCAGAATAATTTGAAAATTTCATCCTTACCCTACAAAACCCCATTGTTTATTGTGAATATCTCTTGGAAATGATGCCGTAAAACTCTAAAAATGAACAATAAGATATTTTTACATCATCTCTGCGAAGGACTATTGTTATAAAGTGATGCAGAGCAAAATTAGAGAGGTTGTGTAACAACATGGTCAGGCGAGGATTTTGAAAAACGGTTCACTTTTTCTTACATTTTTGTTGGAGATTGCACAAGCACTCCTGAAATCAGACCTGAGAATGGCAGCAAAACAGTGTGACATTCAGAAAGTCTGGTTTTAAAAGTTTAAACCGCAGATTTAAAAATATTCAGAGACATCAAATTTTGCAGCTTAAATTCAGTCATCAGATTATTAAAGTAAAAGGTGCAGAGAACCTAAAAGCTTTCTTCCCCAATTCAATTCAGACTCTGGAAACGACAAACGGCACAAAGCTCAGTGATCTCAGGTTTTATAATCCATCCTTAAAGATGAATAAAAAGGACAGATAGTCAGGAATTTTGCCAAGAATGACGTGTAGTTATAAAACATTATGAAGAAGATGTAAAAAAAGAAAAGCAGGACCATCTCTCTTTGACAAACAGGACTTGTTTCTGCAGAAAAAAAGAACAGACTCCCAGGCGTAGGTGCACATCATCATATATACACTGTATGGCCAAAAGTGTTCACTCACCTATCCAAATAATCAGAATCAGGTGTTCCAGTCACTTCCATGTCCACAGGTGTGTAAAATCAAGCACCTAGGCATGCAGACTGCTTTTACAAACATTTGTGAAAGAATGGGTCTCTCTCAGGAGCTCAGTGAATTCCAGCGTTGAACTGTGATAGGATGCCACCTGTGCAACAAATCCAGTTGTGAAATTTCCTCACTCCTAAATATTCCACAGTCAACTGTCAGCTGGATTATAAGAACGTGGAAGTGTTTGGGAACGACAGCAACGCAGCCACCAAGTGGTAGGCCACTTAAACTGACAGAGCGGGCTCAGCAGATGCTGAGGAGCATAGTGAGAAGAGGTTGACAACTTTCTGCAAAGTCAATCACTACAGACCTCCAAACTTCATGTGGCCTTCAGATTAGCTCAAGAACAGTGCAGAGAGCTTCATGAATGGGTTTTCATGGCCGAGCAGCTGCATCCAAGCCTCACATCACCAAGTGCAATGCAAAGCGTCAATGCAGTGGTGTGAAGCATACCGCCACTGGACTCTAGAGCAGTGGAGACGCGTTCTCTGGAGTGACCAATCACGCTTCTCCATCTGACAATCTGATGGACCAGTCTGGGTTTGGTGGTTGCCAGGAGAACTATACTTGTGGGACTGCATTGTTCCAAGTGTAAAGTTTGGTTGAGGGGGGATTATGGTCTGGGGGTGTTTTTCAGGAGCTGGTCTTGGCCCCTTAGTTCCAGTCAGAGGAACTCTGAATGCTTCAGCACACCAAGACATTTTGGACAATTCCATGCTCCAACTTTGTGGGAACAGTTTGGAGATGGCCCCTTCCGCTTCCAACATGACTGTGCACCAGAGCACAAAGCAGGTCCATAAAGACATGGATGACAGAGTCTGGTGTGAATGAACTTGACTGGCCTGCACAGAGTCCTGACCTCAACCCAATATCACACATTTGGGATGAATTAGATCGGAGACTGAGAGCCAGGCCTTCTCGCCCAACATCAGTGTGTGAGTTCACAAATGCTCTTCTGAAAGAATGGACAAAAATTCCCATGAACACTCCTAAACCTTGTGGACAGCCTTCCCAGAAGAGTTGAAGCTGTTCTAGCTGCAAAGGGTGGACCGACGTCATATTGAACCCTATGGATTAGGAATGGGATGTCACTTAAGATCATTTGCCAGTCAAGGCAGGTGAGCCAATACTTTTGGCAATACAGTGTGCATCTTTAGAGACGATATATGTTCCACTGGTCCAATATTGCTAATTAATAAAATAAATTAATTAAATTAAAAACATGCTCCTTTTTAATGCAGTTTTGTCTTTAAATGTCACAGTGAGGATGTGAGTTATATCTTTGTTTCACTTCATTCACATTATAACAAAGAGTCACAACAAGCTGCAATAACAGGGAATAAAACAATGACAACAAGAAAAAAAACTCTGCTGTTGCTCAGTTTTAATATAATGTTAGATATTACATACTTGCAATAGATTACTTCTATTAAATTAAGTTGTACATTCAGTTAAAAAAAAAAAAAAAAAAAAAAAAAAAAAAAAAAAAAAAAAAAAAAAAAAAAAAAAAAAAAAAAAAAAAAAAAAAAAAAAAAAAAATCAGTCTTTTAAAACTACTCCTTCCTGAAAAATACAAACCAAAAAAAAAAAAAAAAAAAAAAAAAAAAAAAAAAAAAAAATACCATTATTACACACCATTTCATATATTTAATGCTTTCACATCAAATGTAAAAAAAAAAAAAAAAAAACTGTAAGATATTGAATAGCAATATTTTCCACTTCAGAAGAGTCTTTTAGTTAAAAAAAAAAAAAAAAAAAAAAAAAAAAAAAAAAAAAAAAAAAAAATGTTAATCATTATTATATTCTGTGAAGCCCTGAAATGATCCACTGATTGCCAGCAACACTGATTATTATATATTTTTTTAATTATCAATTTTTGAGATTACAAAAAAAAAAAACTCACGTTTGCAGTCCTTTGGCCAAAAAATGTTAGCTTCCCAGAAATATCTTTTTAAAACATATTTGAGTCAGGGCCTACCAGTGTGGAGTTTCAGAGTTCTTTTGTGCATGTGTGGGTTCCAGCCTTCGTCCGCCTGTAATATAAATGTCAACTAGAAAAGCACTTGGAAAGCACAGACCTCCGCCAGCGCCACAGTCCTCACCCATATTGTGATTTTCACCATCAATATTAGTCCTACCTTTATTTCATCGAAATATTTAGATTCCTTGACCATGAAAACATACCATTAGCAATTGGATTCATAATGATATCTATTTTAGTTCAGTAGTTAACAAAAATCAAATTTTTCATCATGGTGGATCCAGACGGTGATCTGGATCACTCCCAAAATCTAAATGTCTTTTTATTATTATTATTATTATTGTTATTATTATTATTATTATTATTATTATTATTATTATTGTTATTATTATTATTATTATTATTATTATTATTATTATTATTATTATTATTATTGTTTTTTTTTTTTTTTCAGTCAGGGCCTGCCTCTGTGAAGTTTCAGAGTTTTTCTTGTGCATGTGTGAGTTCCAGCCTTCATCAGCCTGTAATTCAAATATAGCCTAATAAAATGCCCGTATGTTCACATTACTCTATTGTTAAAAATTACAAATAATAGTAATGATAATAAAGAAAATAATAATTTCTACAAAACACGTTTTCATTATTTTTTTATTATATTTTGTGTGGCCCTGAAATTATCCAATGATTGCCGGCAACACTGATTGTGATGTATTTTAAATACTTATTTTATTTTGAGATTGCAAAAAAAGTCCTGTTTGTGGTCTTTTGAACAAAAAATGTCTGCTTCTTATAAATGTCTTTTTCAAATACATTTGAGTCAGTGCCTGCCTGTGTGAAGTTTCAGAGTTCTCCTTGTGCATGTGTGGGTTCCAGTTTCCTTCCACAGACACAAACACATATAAGGTGCAGCAGCCTCAGGTGGACACTCCAGGAACTGCAGCTTTTGGCATTTCTGCATGAACCTCATTTCTCAGTCGGAACAGATTTCAGTGACCTGAAATTCTGATTACATGCGGACGAAAGGACAAAAAAAGATTTAAAACTTTCATTAATATGTGCATTGGTGTGGACAAACCCTTGAATGCCCTCACTCAAGGCATACTCCACCATTTTCAGTTCAATCAATCAATCAATCAAACTTTATTTATAAAGCACTTTTCATACAAAAAAATGTAGCACAAAGTGCTTTACAAACAGACAGATGAATTAAAATAAATGAATTATGACTCAAACCCACTCCACCAAGCCCCTAAACCCACCCACACCATAATCCATACACAGTGTTGATAAAAGCAACATAAATAAAAGACAGTAATAAAGCACACTGCTGTACCCAGAACGTACTGAGGAAACACCATCTTAAAGGTTTAAAATGAGAAAACACTGGAGGTTAGGTTAAAGTGTAAAATTAAATATATCATAAAATAAAATAAGAAAAATAATTTTAAAAATAATAAATTATATATTGAATAAGTAAAAAACAGAAAAACTAGAAAATAAAATAAGGAAAGATGGAAGAGAAATAAAATAAAATAAAATAAGATAAAATAATAATAGTAGTTTGAATAAATAACACTAAAAGGTATATCAGGTAAAAGCTAGACTAAAAAGGTAGGTTTTGAGTTTGTTTTTAAAGACATTAACATTAGGTGCAGCCCTCAGGTCTCCAGCTGGGTTATTCCATAAGCGAGGGCCGTGGTAGTAAAAAGATGTCTCACCGTAAGTTTTTGTTTTAACTTTGGGAACTGTTTACTAAAAAATGCCAAATGCCTGCTGGAGGTTGTACCTTGAAAGGTTTTGGCCTAGGTCTTTAAAATTGCCAAAAAACCCTCTTCTCTTCTCATTGTCACCTTCACTCTTCTCTGAAACAGGAGTTCCCCAGGGAAGAGCATTCGTCCCCCTAACTGTTACCTACACATATAAATTTATTCTTTTGGTCACATGTTTTATTGGTGCTTCTTGCCAAGAGGGCGGCTCTAGTTAAAAAAACTTAACTAAGAAAAGACTGGGGATTTTATATATTCTATGAATTCATATTCATAGAGTCTTTGAAAAGACCCCCCACCCCCACCACCACCATTACTGACACAGGGTAAAAATTAGGGAAACAAAGTGAAAGAACGTACTGTGAGTTATGAGTAAAAGTGTCAATTCCTAAAACAATTTAGGAAGTTGTAACTGACATCAAGTCACTACTAAAACACTGCTGCCACTCATCAGGGAAGACTTTGACAGATGTTTTAAACCAGAGGCTTAAAGAGGAACTTAATTCATGCTTCTGTTCTCTTGAGTTAATCAGACTGTAGTGGAAAAATGTTATGCAATGTCTTGTTGGTATCACTACTAATCAAAGGGTTTTTTTACTTGTATTTTTAATACTTTTTCTTTATGTATTTTCAATGAGGGAATGTTGAATGTTTGTCATTTTAATCACTCAAGTATCTTACTTTTATTAGTATAGATGGTAATATAGGTTTATGTTGTGGTAAACATTGTTGAGAGTAATTGGGCAAATATTTGCCTTATGTTTTGGTTTTATATAAGTCAACGACAGGTGACCTTATACACTGAGTTTACTAATAAGATTTTTATAAAGATTTTCTATCTTATCCATAGCAAAATTCCAAATGTTACAAATTACAACATCTTTGTGTTCGTAGATATTTCATCATATTTAGATGTCAAACACCAGCATTTAGAGCTCCACACTGAAATGGACACAGAAAGAATAATCTATGTAGAGTCTAGATAAGTAAAAAAATGACCACAGAAATGTATGTTTGAAGACTGTTTTCATAATATATATAATCACAAAGTATTAAGCATGTCATGGTTTTTGGTCATATTAAGGTCATTTTTATATATGTGAGTTAATAAAACCCTTTGACTGGCATTGTAACCACGCGGTTGACTTTTATTTTGCCTTACCAGTGCATTTAAAAGTTTGAATGCCCATCGTTGTCTGTTTTCCTTATTCACCTCCATGTTTGTAACACCATTATATATCCACTGGTTGGCGCTGCTGTGCATGAATATAGCTGTTTGAAAAGTAGAAAAAAATCAGAAGTGAATCGAAATCTAAGTCAGAGCATACATCAGAGTAAAAAATCTTTTCACATCCAGATCCTTTAATAATCATAATTTAGTTGAAGGAAATTTTGCTTTCTGTGATGTTTTCATACAGAAAAAAGAAAATGTTGTTGTTGCACAAATGAAAGAAATCCACTCATGCCCAGGATAACCCTTAACAGGCAAGTCAACCAGCAGGTTTACAAACATATCTACTTCCTGATTGGGTGACCTGAAATATAAAACCTGAAGTGTTGCTGAATGAAGAGGAAGGGGCACAATTTTACCAGCAAATAATTTGTTGCAAATGCATTCATTTGTTTGGAAGATAAAGGGTTAAGGATCTCACCACCATTATTAAAAGTTTAGTTTCTTGCACTATAGAGCCAGAATATGTCTCTAATGGAGTCCATTGTTCAAATGTGAGATAAGTAAACTGAATACCGACCATATCTGGAGACAAGCGGGAGCCATTTTAGATCAAATTCAGCCATTTTGAATCAACCACATAAGTAAGTAAAAGAAAGGAATATGCCCTATTATGCCTTGAAAACAAAAGATAAATTTATTCTGGACTCCATTGGATTGTATAAAAGTCTATGGGATGGAAAATTCACACAATTAAGGGAATTATAATTATAGGAATAAAGGGAAGTGAATGTTGAAAACTTTTGGGAGGGATTTTTTTCCGATGGGGGAGCCCAGACCAACAGCTATAAAACATGCAGTCAACAGCTTGAGCTTCAGTTGTTTTGAGGTGTCGCCACACAAAACAGCTCCCGCTTGTTATTGTTCACCTTGTGACCATAACAAACGAGTTTCTTGAAAGTAGACTTTGCCTGCGCCTGTGCATCTTTGAAGAGTGAGAGCACTAATTTGAACCAGACATTGTTTTTTTACTAAGAAAAAAAGACACTACAAGACCAAAAAAACAGTTTAGCCCATTTTATTTTATTTATTTTTGTTTTGCTAACATTTTTTTAAGTGTTTTTATTGATTTTTCATTACGTATAACAAAGAGTCACAACAAGCTGCAATAACAGGGAATAAAACAATGACAACAAGGAAAAAAAAACTCTGCTGTTGCTCAGTTTTTAATATAATGTTAGATATTACATACTTTGTCTATGAATTACTTCTATTAAATTAAGTTGTACATTCAGCTAAAAGAGTAGGAAAGAAAAGAGAGGGTGAGATGGGGGGGGTAAGGGTAGAGATGGTCTAATAGTCTCGGGTGTTTGCATCAAATTTCTTTGCAAAAAAGTCTAGGAAGGGGTTCTAAATGTTTTGGAATCTTTGTACTGAGCCCTGGACTGTACACCTATTTTTTCTAGTTTGAGAAATGACATTACTTCAAGAAAGCTTGGTGATTTCCAGCCAAGCAAAATGTACTTTCCAAATTCAATCAGTTCATCATTTTTCAGAGACTCCATCAAAAGCAAATGATCATCAGAAAACTCCATGACTTTAAAGGTGTAGTCAGCGATGTGGGAGAAAACGAGTCGAGAGGTTGTTGATAAACGAATTTAGACCCACCTCTCCTTTCATATCTCACCCCTGGCTCCACCCTGAAAGCTGATGGACGTGCATCATCATGGAAACATCCGTGGAAACTGCGTAGCTGACCAACGTAGCTAAGGTAACCCCGACTCGTCAGACATCTCGACTGACAATATTGATAACATCACAACAACAGTACATTTTGGCAGATTAGACAATAAGATGAATGTCTGAAGGCTGTTACTGTTATGTGAAGCACCACAAAGCTAATGTTGCTGACCTATCCAAAAGAAAGACGTGACATCCGCATCCGTTTTCAGGTCTTTCAATTCACGGAGTTCCCTCCGCCATCAGAAAGCAACACCAATGTTGACCGGGGTCTTCCCTCTTTCGTGGTCATAACCCTTCTTTTTCACTTTCTGCTCCTCTGACCTTTTTCTTTCGGGCTCTTTTTCCACCATTGCTACTGCACCTATTGTATCTCTCCCTTACGCTAACTGCTCACGCTACACAACCCACTACTCCCCCTCCCCCCTTTGTCTGATCTGCGCATGAGTATGATCGCCCCCTGGATGTGGGGGGTAGTACCCTGTTTTGGTAAATCGGCCCGAGCCACAGTATTTACCTGCTGAAATTCAGAGCCAAGGCTGTGTATTGAAACCGACTTTTTTTCAACATGCTGTCAGTGGTGACATCTTGTGGATGGAGAGGAGAAATTCGGTGATTTTGACAAATAGTGCATTAGATTAGAAGATTAGAAGATCGCTGACTACACCTGTAACCTAGGACCCTTGATCTTCAGTGCTGATGACCACATGTTGATGACGTCAGGTAGATATGCTGCTAATATGTGGAAAACATGCTGAAGGTGACATTCGGTTGAATGCGGTCGTGTTGATGTCATGTTAATATCGTGAAATATCACATGTTGTCATGTTGATATAGCGACGATGATGGCATGTTGATATGTCAATGACATGTCAATCAATCAATCTTTATTTGTATAGCGCCAATTAATTAGAAGTGTTATCAAGACACTTAACAATAGAGCATAAATAAACAACATACTGTATATAAAATACACATATACAAATATATACATCCAACACCCAACATAAATCCATATAGCCAATCATGAATCCCTCCATCATGGCATGTTAATGATGTCATGTTAATTAATGATACCTTGTTGATAATGATGAGTTAATGATGTCCCATTGGTGATGTTATGCTGGTGACATGAGATGAGTTAATGTTAATGATGTAGTTTTGATATCATATTGATTATGTCGTGATGATGACATGCTAACAACAGGGGATGAGTTATGTTAATGATGTAGTTTTGATATCATGCTGATTATGTTGTGATGATGACATGCTAACAACAGGTGATGAGTTAATGTTAATGGTGTAGTTTTGATATCATGTTGATGATGTTGTGATGATGACATGCTAACAACAGGTGATGAGTTTATGTTCATGATGTAGTTTTGATATCATGTTGATGATGTTGTGATGATGACATGCTAACAACAGGTGATGAGTTAATGTTAATGATGTAGTTTTGATATGTTGATGATGTTGTGATGATAACATGCTAACAACAGGTGATGAGTTATGTTAATGATGTAGTTTTGATATCATGTTGATGATGTTGTGATGATGACATGCTAACAACAGGTGATGAGTTATGTTAATGATGTAGTTTTGATATCATGTTGATGATGTTGTGATGATGACATGTTAACAACAGGTGATGAGTTATGTTAATGATGTAGTTTTGATATCATGTTGATGATGTTGTGATGATGACATGCTAACAACAGGTGATGAGTTTATGTTAATGATGTAGTTTTGATATCATGTTGATGATGTTGTGATGATGACATGCTAACAACAGGTAATGAGTTATGTTAATGATGTAGTTTTGATATCATGTTGATGATGTTGTGATGATGACATGTTAACAACAGGTGATGAGTTATGTTAATGATGTAGTTTTGATATCATGTTGATGATGTTGTGATGATGACATGCTAACAACAGGTGATGAGTTATGTTAATGATGTAGTTTTGATATGTTGATGATGTTGTGATGATGACATGCTAACAACAGGTGATGAGTTAATGTTAATGATGTAGTTTTGATATCATGTTGATGATGAGATGCTAACAACAGGTGATGAGTTAATGTTGATGTAGTTTTGATATCATGTTGATGATGTTGTGATGATGACATGCTAACAACAGGTGATGAGTTAATATTAATGATGTAGTTTTGATATCATGTTGATGATGTTGTGATGATGACATGCTAACAACAGGTGATGAGTTATGTTAATGATGTAGTTTTGATATCATGTTGATGATGTGATGATGACATGCTAACAACAGGTGATGAGTTAATGTTAATGATGTAGTTTTGATATCATGTTGATTATGTTGTGATGATGACATGCTAACAACAGGTGATAAGTTATGTTAATGATGTAGTTTTGATATCATGCTGATGATGTTGTGATGATGACATGCTAACAACAGGTGATGAGTTAATGTTAATGATGTAGTTTTGATATCATGTTGATGATGTTGTGATGATGACATGCTAACAACAGGTGATGAGTTAATGTTAATGATGTAGTTTTGATATCATGATGATGTTGTGATGATGAAATGCTAACAACAGGTGATGAGTTATGTTCATGATGTAGTTTTGATATCATGTTGATGATGTTGTGATGATGACATGCTAACAACAGGTGATGAGTTAATGTTGATGATGTAGTTTTGATATCATGTTGATGATGTTGTGATGATGACATGCTAACAACAGGTGATGAGTTATGTTAATTGTGTAGTTTTGATATCATGTCTATGATGTTCTGATGATGACATGCTAACAACAGGTGATGAGTAAATGTTAATGATGTAGTTTTGATATCATGTTGATTATGTTGTGATGATGACATGCTAACAACAGGTGATAAGTTATGTTAATGATGTAGTTTTGATATCATGCTGATTATGTTGTGATGATGACATGCTAACAACAGGTGATGAGTTAATGTTAATGATGTAGTTTTGATATCATGTTGATGATGTTGTGATGATGACATGCTAACAACAGGTGATGAGTTAATGTTAATGATGTAGTTTTGATATCATGCTGATTATGTTGTGATGATGACATGCTAACAACAGGTGATGAGTTATGTTAATGATGTAGTTTTGATATCATGTTGATTATGTTGTGATGATGACATGCTAACAACAGGTGATGAGTTAATGTTAATGATGTAGTTTTGATATCATGTTGATGATGTTGTGATGATGACATGCTAACAACAGGTGATGAGTTAATGTTAATGATGTAGTTTTGATATCATGTTGATGATGTTGTGATGATGACATGCTAACAACAGGTGATGAGTTAATGTTAATGATGTAGTTTTGATATCCTGTTGATGATGTTGTGATGATGACATGCTAACAACAGGTGATGAGTTATGTTAATGATGTAGTTTTGATATCATGTTGATGATGTTGTGATGATGACATGCTAACAACAGGTGATGAGTTATGTTAATGATGTAGTTTTGATATCATGTTGATGATGTTGTGATGATGACATGCTAACAACAGGTGATGAGTTATGTTAATGATGTAGTTTTGATATCATGTTGATGATGTTGTGATGATGACATGCTAACAACAGGTGATGAGTTATGTTAATGATGTAGTTTTGATATCATGTTGATGATGTTGTGATGATGACATGCTAACAACAGGTGATGAGTTATGTTAATGATGTAGTTTTGATATCATGTTGATGATGTTGTGATGATGACATGCTAACAACAGGTGATGAGTTAATGTTAATGATGTAGTTTTGATATCATGTTGATGATGTTGTGATGATGACATGCTAACAACAGGTGATGAGTTAATGTTAATGATGTAGTTTTGATATCATGTTGATGATGTTGTGATGATGACATGCTAACAACAGGTGATGCGTTAATGTTAATGATGTAGTTTTGATATCATGTTGATGATGTTGTGATGATGACATGCTAACAACAGGTGATGAGTTAATGTTAATGATGTAGTTTTGATATCATGTTGATGATGTGGTGATGATGACATGCTAACAACAGGTGATGAGTTAATGTTGATGTAGTTTTGATATCATGTTGATGATGTTGTGATGATGACATGCTAACAACAGGTGATAAGTTATGTTAATGATGTAGTTTTGATATCATGCTGATGATGTTGTGATGATGACATGCTAACAACAGGTGATGAGTTAATGTTAATGATGTAGTTTTGATATCATGTTGATGATGTTGTGATGATGACATGCTAACAACAGGTGATGAGTTAATGTTAATGATGTAGTTTTGATATCATGATGTTGTGATGATGACAATGCTAACAACAGGTGATGAGTTAATGTTAATGATGTAGTTTTGATATCATGTTGATGATGTTGTGATGATGACATGCTAACAACAGGTGATGAGTTAATGTTGATGATGTAGTTTTGATATCATGTTGATGATGTTGTGATGATGACATGCTAACAACAGGTGATGAGTTATGTTAATTGTGTAGTTTTGATATCATGTCTATGATGTTCTGATGATGACATGCTAACAACAGGTGATGAGTTAATGTTAATGATGTAGTTTTGATATCATGTTGATTATGTTGTGATGATGACATGCTAACAACAGGTGATAAGTTATGTTAATGATGTAGTTTTGATATCATGCTGATTATGTTGTGATGATGACATGCTAACAACAGGTGATGAGTTAATGTTAATGATGTAGTTTTGATATCATGTTGATGATGTTGTGATGATGACATGCTAACAACAGGTGATGAGTTAATGTTAATGATGTAGTTTTGATATCATGTTGATTATGTTGTGATGATGACATGCTAACAACAGGTGATGAGTTAATGTTAATGATGTAGTTTTGATATCATGTTGATGATGTGATGATGACATGCTAACAACAGGTGATGAGTTACTGTTAATGATGTAGTTTTGATATCATGCTGATTATGTTGTGATGATGACATGCTAACAACAGGTGATGAGTTATGTTAATGATGTAGTTTTGTTATCTTGTTGATGATGTTCTGATGATGACATGCTAACAACAGGTGATGAGTTATGTTAATGATGTAGTTTTGATATCATGTTGATTATGTTGTGATGATGACATGCTAACAACTGATGAGTTTATGTTAATGATGTAGTTTTGATATGATATCATGTTGATTATGTTGTGATGATGACATGCTAACAACAGGTGATGAGTTTATGTTAATGATGCAGTTTTGATATCATGCTGATTATGTTGTGATGATGACATGCTAACAACAGGTGATGAGTTAATGTTAATGATGTAGTTTTGATATCCTGTTGATGATGTTGTGATGATGACATGCTAACAACAGGTGATGAGTTATGTTAATGATGTAGTTTTGATATCATGTTGATGATGTTGTGATGATGACATGCTAACAACAGGTGATAAGTTATGTTAATGATGTAGTTTTGATATCATGTTGATGATGTTGTGATGATGATATGCTAACAACAGGTGATGAGTTAATGTTAATGATGTAGTTTTGATATCATGCTGATTATGTTGTGATGATGACATGCTAACAACAGGTGATGAGTTAATGTTAATGATGTAGTTTTGATATCATGTTGATTATGTTGTGATGATGACATGCTAACAACAGGTGATGAGTTAATGTTAATGATGTAGTTTTGATATCATGTTGATGATGTTGTGATGATGACATGCTAGCAACAGGTGATGAGTTGATGTTAATGATGTAGTTTTGATATCATGTTGATTATGTTGTGATGATGACATGCTAACAACAGGTGATGAGTTAATGTTAATGATGCAGTTTTGATATCATGTTGATGATGTGATGATAACATACTAACAACAGGTGATGTTAGTGATGCAGTTTTGATATCATGTTGATGATGTTGTGATGATAACATGCTAACAACAGGTGATGAGTTAATGTTAATGTAGTTTTGATATCATGTTGATTATGTTGTGATGATGACATGCTAGCAACAGGTGATGAGTTAATGTTAATGATGTAGTTTTGATATCATGTTGATTATGTTGTGATGATGACATGCTAACAACAGGTGATAAGTTATGTTAATGATGTAGTTTTGATATCATGCTGATTATGTTGTGATGATGACATGCTAACAACAGGTGATGAGTAGATGTTAATGATGTAGTTTATATATCATGTTGATGATGTTGTGATGATGACATGCTAACAACAGGTGATGAGTTAATGTTAATGATGTAGCTTTGATATCATGTTGATGATGTTGTGATGATGACATGCTAACAACAGGTGATGAGTTAATGTTAATGATGTAGTTTTGATATCATGTTGATGATGTTGTGATGATGACATGCTAACAACAGGTGATGAGTTAATGTTAATGATGTAGTTTTGATATCATGTTGATGATGTGGTGATGATGACATGCTAACAACAGGTGATGAGTTAATGTTAATGATGTAGTTTTGATATCATGTTGATTATGTTGTGATGATGACATGCTAACAACAGGTGATGAGTTTATGTTAATGATGCAGTTTTGATATCATGTTGATGATGTGATGATAACATACTAACAACAGGTGATGTTAATGATGAAGTTTTGATACCATGCTGATGATGTGATGATGACATGCTAACAACAGGTGATGAGTTATGTTAATGATGTAGTTTTGATATCATGTTGATGATGTTGTGATGATGACATGCTAACAACTGGTGATAAGTTATGTTAATGATGTAGTTTTGATATCATGCTGATTATGTTGTGATGATGACATGCTAACAACAGGTGATGAGTTAATGTTAATGATGTAGTTTTGATATCCTGTTGATGATGTTGAGATGATGACATGCTAACAACAGGTGATGAGTTAATGTTAATGATGTAGTTTTGATATCATGCTGATTATGTTGTGATGATGACATCCTAACAACAGGTAATGAGTTAATGTTAATGATGTAGTTTTGATATCATGTTGATTATGTTGTGATGATGACATGCTAACAACAGGTGATGAGTTAATGTTAATGATGTAGTTTTGATATCATGCTGATTATGTTGTGATGATGACATGCTAACAACAGGTGATGAGTTATGTTAATGATGTAGTTTTGATATCAATGTGATGATGTTGTGATGATGACATGCTAACAACAGGTGATGAGTTAATGTTAATGATGTAGTTTTGATATCATGCTGATTATGTTGTGATGATGACATGCTAACAACTGATGAGTTTATGTTAATGATGTAGTTTTGATATCATGTTGATTATGTTGTGATGATGACATGCTAACAACAGGTGATGAGTTACTGTTAATGATGTAGTTTTGATATCATGATGATGTTGTGATGATGAAATGCTAACAACAGGTGATGAGTTATGTTCATGATGTAGTTTTGATATCATGTTGATGATGTTGTGATGATGACATGCTAACAACAGGTGATGAGTTAATGTTAATGATGTAGTTTTGATATCATGTTGATTATGTTGTGATGATGACATGGTAACAACAGGTGATGAGTTATGTTGATGCAGTTTTGATAGCATGTTGATGATGTTGTGATGATAACATGCTAACAACAGGTGATGAGTTAATGTTAATGATGTAGTTTTGATATCATGCTGATAATGTTGTGATGATGACGTGCTAACAACAGGTGATGAGTTATGTTAATGATGTAGTTTTGATATCATGTTGATGATGTTGTGATGATAACATGCTAACAACAGGTGATGAGTTAATGTTAATGATGTAGTTTTGATATGATGCTGATTATGTTGTGATGATGACATGCTAACAACAGGTGATGAGTTTATGTTAATGATGCAGTTTTGATATCATGTTGATGATGTGATGATAACATACTAACAACAGGTGATGTATGTTAGTGATGCAGTTTTGATATCATGTTGATGATGTTGTGATGATAACATGCTAACAACAGGTGATGAGTAAATGTTAATGATGTAGTTTTTAGATCATGTTGATTATGTTGTGATGATGACATGCTAACAACTGGTGATGAGTTATGTTATGATGTAGTTTTGATATCATGTTGATGATGTTGTGATGATGACATGCTAACAACAGGTGATGAGTTATGTTAATGATGTAGTTTTGATATCATGTTGATGATGTTGTGATGATGACATGCTAACAACAGGTGATGAGTTAATGTTAATGATGTAGTTTTGATATCATGTTGATTATGTTGTGATGATGACATGCTAACAACAGGTGATGAGTTATGTTTATGATGTAGTTTTGATATCATGTTGATTATGTTGTGATGATGACATGCTAACAACAGGTGAGTTTATACTCATGATGTAGTTTTGATATCATGTTGATGATGTTGTGATGATGACATGCTAACAACAGGTGATGAGTTAATGTTAATGATGTAGTTTTGATATCATGTTGATGATGTTGTGATGATGACATGCTAACAACAGGTGATGAGTTATGTTAATGATGTAGTTTTGATATCATGTTGATTATGTTGTGATGATGACATGCTAACAACAGGTTATGAGTTAATGTTAATGATGCAGTTTTGATATCATGTTGATGATGTTGTGATGATGACATGCTAACAACAGGTGATGAGTTAATGTTAATGATGTAGTTTTGATATCATGTTGATTATGTTGTGATGATGACATGCTAACAACAGGTGATGAGTTATGTTTATGATGTAGTTTTGATATCATGTTGATTATGTTGTGATGATGACATGCTAACAACAGGTGAGTTTATACTCATGATGTAGTTTTGATATCATGTTGATGATGTTGTGATGATGACATGCTAACAACAGGTGATGAGTTAATGTTAATGATGTAGTTTTGATATCATGCTGATAATGTTGTGATGATGACGTGCTAACAACAGGTGATGAGTTATGTTAATGATGTAGTTTTGATATCATGTTGATGATGTTGTGATGATAACATGCTAACAACAGGTGATGAGTTAATGTTAATGATGTAGTTTTGATATGATGCTGATTATGTTGTGATGATGACATGCTAACAACAGGTGATGAGTTTATGTTAATGATGCAGTTTTGATATCATGTTGATGATGTGATGATAACATACTAACAACAGGTGATGTTAGTGATGCAGTTTTGATATCATGTTGATGATGTTGTGATGATAACATGCTAACAACAGGTGATGAGTAAATGTTAATGATGTAGTTTTTAGATCATGTTGATTATGTTGTGATGATGACATGCTAACAACAGGTGATGAGTTATGTTATGATGTAGTTTTGATATCATGTTGATGATGTTGTGATGATGACATGCTAACAACAGGTGATGAGTTATGTTAATGATGTAGTTTTGATATCATGTTGATGATGTTGTGATGATGACATGCTAACAACAGGTGATGAGTTAATGTTAATGATGTAGTTTTGATATCATGTTGATTATGTTGTGATGATGACATGCTAACAACAGGTGATGAGTTAATGTTAATGATGTAGTTTTGATATCATGTTGATTATGTTGTGATGATGACATGCTAACAACAGGTGAGTTTATACTCATGATGTAGTTTTGATATCATGTTGATGATGTTGTGATGATGACATGCTAACAACAGGTGATGAGTTAATGTTAATGATGTAGTTTTGATATCATGTTGATGATGTTGTGATGATGACATGCTAACAACAGGTGATGAGTTATGTTAATGATGTAGTTTTGATATCATGTTGATTATGTTGTGATGATGACATGCTAACAACAGGTTATGAGTTAATGTTAATGATGCAGTTTTGATATCATGTTGATGATGTTGTGATGATGACATGCTAACAACAGGTGATGAGTTATGTTCATGATGTAGTTTTGATATCATGTTGATGATGTTGTGATGATGACATGCTAACAACAGGTGATGAGTTAATGTTAATGATGTAGTTTTGATATCATGTTGATTATGTTGTGATGATGACATGCTAACAACAGGTGATGAGTTTATGCTCATGATGTAGTTTTGATATCATGTTGGTGATGACATGCTAACAACAGGTGATGAGTTATGTTAATGATGTAGTTTTGATAAGGCTTAAAAGGGAGCTGTAGAAGTTAAAGAAGCTCCTCTTTATTCAATGAACCAGCTTGTTGAACTTTCTGAGCTCTTTTTCTCTAGCACGTCAGTGAAGTTAAGTTGCTGGAGGTACCATGAAGTTCTCTGAAAGGTGTTTGCATCAGCAGCTTCGTGGTTCCATGTAGAGGCGAATAAAAAGAGGAACCTGAACAGGAAGCTGTGTTTCTAAGAACAGAGGAGAAGGACCTCAGCTGGGTATAAAAGAGCAGAGCGCGGCATCCAAACACACCGACCCTCTCCCTCCCTCACTGATCCTGAAGACTAAAGCAAACAGGACCATGAACAGTCTGTCGGCCGTGCTGCTGCTCGCTCTCGTGCTCTCCATCCTGCAGAGCCAGGCTGAAGGTCAGGACCTCAAACCTCTGCCCCTCTCTGCACATCACCTCTGACGATGCTTCTCTTTAATGTGAGAACTAAACATGTGTTTCCATCACAGGACAGGCATCCGTCTTTGATCCAACATGCTGCCCCAACGTGACACAGGTGATGATCCCGAGGAGGATGGTGAAGTCCGTGGTGACGACCCCGAGCAAGTGTGCTGTCGAAGCCGTCGTGTAAGTATATAATACTATCAATTAGTATTTTGCTTAAAATATCTTTTAGTTTAAGTCAGAATTTAATCATCTAAACTGTTTAATTTTAGTCTGGTTTTAGTCAATGAAATATGCTGTAAATTTAGTCGACTACAATATAAAGTGTAAAGGGTAAGATAATTTTAACCTATTTATCCCCTTTTTTAAGCCTTTTGCCCGAAAAATGACACACTCAAAAAGAAAAGACTGTATCTCTGCAACCACAAGGTCTATTTGAATTATTCTGGTGTCATAATAAAGTAATACTTGAGAGATTTGTCCAGATGTGGAATTATCAGTATATGTGTTACTGGGACAGAGTAAATGAAGGTAGAAACATGTTTTTATTGTGAATGTCCCTTTGGAATGATGCAGTTGCAGCTTTAGAACTCTATGAATGAATATTAAAACATTTGAACATTACTTCTGCCAAGTTTGAGTCTGATAAAGTGATGCAGAGCAAAGTTAGAGAGGTTTTACTACAGAGTGGTCAGGCCCAATCTTGGCTCAGTTTGGCTCCATTAGTCCAATTTGACATTTCTGATATACCAAACTTTATATTTCACTTTTGTGACACTTTTGGTGTCATTACACACAGTTACAACAGTTTTATCTTGTTCTGCTTATCTGTGGCAGTTTTTGAAAAAAATGTTTTTATTTAAAACTAAATAAAAATGTTTTTGGTTTGTTTTTGGAAAAAATCAAGCAGAACTCTCTACATTTTGCCCTTCAAAGAAATCCATACAAATCAACCCAAGTTTGAATCAAAGTGAAACAGATTTGGAGATTTGATCATTCGTTTGCTTGGTGTTGACGTTGTGTTTGGTGTGAGTAAAAATTGCTTATATGGTAGCTGAAAATGTTCTGTTTAATTTGATGTGCAGCCTGACTATATTTCTACATGAATAGTTCACTTTTTCTTACGTTTTTGTTGGAGAGCGTTTAAGCATTCCTGAAATCGGGGACTTTTGGGCTGAACAGGTTAATATTTCCTTGAAAAATTGTCATTAAATAGGCATATTTTTACCACAGCATTTTCATTTTTTATTATTATTAATTGTATCCTTAATATTGAATATCATTGCTATTATTTTATTTGAATTATTATTTTGTTGCTATTGATGTTACATTTTTAACTACCCTCATTTCCACCATATTAGCTGTTGCCATTATGATCATAACAATCATCATCATCTTAATCATCACTTTTCCTCATTATTATTGTTTTTATGAGAAACAGTGGCACTCATAAATATGATCATTATAATAAGTTTTTAATAAGAAATATTTTGATGATTATTATTATATTTATGGTTACACTTATTTTATTGCAACAATCAAATCTGTATTATTCTTATTGTTCTTATTCTTATTCTTATTCGTATTCTTATTCTTATTGGTTTAATTTTTTTTTTTAATTTGGAGGAGTAAAACCTGTAGCAGTTTCCTCCTGTGTCAATGTGGGACTTTTTAAAAATAATTTGTCTTTTGAGTATTTATTTATTTTTCCTCCTTCATTCTGTGAACGTTTTAAAATCTCTCCACTAGGGGGCGCTGCAGGAGGGCCTCTCTCTGTGAGGCACCCTGCACTTTTGTCCTTTTATTTACTGTCATGTTTCCATAATGCTCAAAATGAAAATTTAGATAAATATAGATAATAAATCAGCTTGTGTTTGGAGACTTGTTTAGTTAAAGGTCCAGATCATCAGGGAAAATAAACTTTCTAAAATGTGTGTTTTTTATTTCCCTCACAGCGTCACAACAAAGGCTGGGAAGAAGTTTTGTGTCGATCCAGAGTCTGACCAGGGAAAGAGGCTGAAGACGAGGAAGATCTGAGCATCCAGATACGACCTCAAGTTTTTAAAACAAGTGTTTGATGACTCTGAGGCCACATTTTGCACAAACATTAGAATTTACGATTATAAAATGTTATGTTAGAATCAAAAGGCATTACAACTTTTATAAATTTAAAATGTCTTTTTTTTTTAGCTAAACACAGAATTTACACCAGTTCAAGCTCATTTTTAGTTCAAGTTATGGAGCAGTTACTGGTTATTATAGTAAATTTGAATTTCTACAAGCTAATTTAAACTGTGAAATAAATTGCAACAAGCTCTTCTGGAGTGTTGCAGTCTTTGGTTCTGTCATCTCAGATTTAGTCCTGTTTTTTAATACTTTTTGTGATATCTTAAATTGACTTGAGTGAGTAGGGGGGCACACATCGGTTTAAAGGGGACAGAAATGTTTAAATTACTGCTTTCAACAAGTTAAAATTATTAATTTGACTCTAACAAATTTGAGTCAAATTTTAAATAGGCAGCTATGTTTAATGTGCATGTTGATGGTTGTAATGAAAGGCACCGCCTCTTTCTGAATAAAAGCTCTATTTTTAATTTTCAGTGATGTTGCTGGTTTTATTTTGAAGGTCATGAGAGGAGACACAGTGTCACCATCAGTCCCATTTACTACAGCTCTTTATTATTAATTTTAAACTAATTATCATTTTGTTTAAACCATGTGTGACGTTTGAATGTGAAACTACAGAATGAGAACATATACTGAAGAATTTTGTTTGAGGAAGATTTATGGATACAGAGTAGATGCCTATTTTGCATCCAGACATAATGCCCAATATTAATACAAAAACACTCACTGGCCACATTATTAGGTACACCACTCTAGCACCAATCAGACCCATTTACCTTCAGAGCCTCTCAGTTTTTAGTGTCAATAAATAAACACATGAACTCAGTCCCACTGGGTTAAAAAGCAGCTTAGGATCCTGTATATAGAAAGCTGTTAAAAAAATGTCTGTTATATCAACTGTAGTAAAGCACTTGTACTCGTATGGAGAACACGTACTTAATTTTGGTTTACAAGTGCATGAGTAGACTTTACCAGTGAGGTAAAAAGTGTCACTATTACTGCTAGTAGACTTTAAAATTATTGAAAGTACTAAAGACTTACATGCTAATAATGGGGAAGTAAAATGCACATTAGAATCAGCTTTATTGGCCAAGTACGTTCACAGCATACAAGGAATTTGGTTTTAGCAGGTGCTGTCGCTCGTGGAATAAACAGCAGAATAAATATAATGCCATAATAGAAAAATATCTATGTAAAAACTACAATATGCACCTAATAGAGATGATATGTACACACAATAGGAAAAAAAGAATATATATGTATGCACACATGCAGAAAATAAATATATATACACAATGGGTGCAAGGTAAAAATGTTGTGCATTTTCCAGGCTTCTCATTGGCTTTTGAAAATATTACGACCAATCAGGGTTCTGGATTTGGTTATAATCCCTTCTACTTCATATGCATTAGGTCTACTTATACTACTAGATATTTTGAGTTTACAAGTAGAACAAAAAAAACAATCTTCTTTACAAATAAAGGCTTTTCAGACAGTAGTGAGAGTAGGCCTTACATCTGCTTGAAGACAGTTGTTACTAAACCAACGCTGTGTAACATTCTGGCTTTCAGCTCTCTAGTGGCCTCTGAGGCCATTGGGTGTTACTGCACTTTCACGCACCAACGTGCATTTGCTGACATACAGAGGGAGGAGAATTGAGCCAAACAGAGATAAATAAACCATTTGGACTGATAAGGTTCAGTCTGATCACGTTTCTATTTGAATAAATTACCTTGTACTAACAAGTCCATCAATAACAGGGCTAAAATAGCATCGGTCAGACATCACTCCCCGTCAGTGAGTGAACACTGGGCCAATGTTTATCTCTGTCCGGGTATTTAGCTTGATGTCAATGTCAACTTTATTTATATAGGCACAGCCAACGGCCTACCAAAAGTACTTTACAGTGTTCAAGGCAGACAGTAAAAAAACAGTAAGACAGTAAAACCAACATGAGCAATAAAAACCAATAAAATCAGTAGAACAAAAACAATACAGCATAAATATGTTTACTAAACAAAAAGCCCATTAAAACTGACTATGCTCTGCCAAAGGCCAAGGTGAACAGGTACGTCATATTGTTTGTATATACTTAATAAGAAGATATATATCATTATAAATGAAACAGTGTGCATTATAGTATTCATGCAAACGTGTTTTTTGTGATGTTCTGTTTCTTTCATTTAGAAAGCTAAATGTAGAGTTGTTATCATGGTGGAAGCAGCGAAAAACTGGAAGAAAAGAAAAGATTTAGCGGAGAAGCTGGAGAGTAACAAGCTAACTGTCCACACAGGGATAAATTTTGGCTTGGTGTTCACTTGCTGAAAGATGAGGAGGGATGTCCGACTGATGCTGATTTAGCCCTGTTATTAATGGACTTGTAAGAACATAATGATTTATTCTAGAAACCTGACCAGACTGAACCTCATTAGTCCACATGGTTTATTTGTCTCTTTGTCGGCTTCTCTTCCCTCTACATGTCAGGAAATACATGTTGGTGTATGACAGTGCAGTTACACTCAACAACCACAGAGGGCACTAGAGAGCTGAAAGCCAGAATCTTCTCTTTTACAAACATTTAGCTTTCGCCTCGAGGGGGAAGTGACGTATGCCATAAAGCACCCAAAGCAGTAAAGATTTGTAGTTTTTAGTGTGGAGTGTTCCTGCCATCCACACAAAGTTACATAGTGCCAGTGAAGGTGATACAGACCCCCTCAGACCATGACAGAGGTGTCATTCAACCTGTTGTAAGGTGATGTACCATCAAAATGACTCTAGAAATATTATATTAGGGTGGAAGAACTATTTAGTGTTGGTTTAAAAAAATGTTACTAGTACTACCTGAATTTACTTTCGCAGCTTCCTTATTTGAAGATTTTTAAGTCTACTAGTAGTACTGGTGGAACTTTTTGCTTCACTGGTTAAGTCTACTCGCACACTAGTTGACCAAAATGGAGTAATGCTGAAGCACACACCCTCCTCTCTGTGTGTTACAGTCTCCTTCGTGTGGGAGCAGCCGGTCATGTTGAGGCTGGAGAAATAAGGAGGTGTTCGAGGGCGAGAACAATGACTGCTGGACTTCTGAATGTCTCCATTGTCCCAGCGAGGAGTGTGAACCGAAAGAGGCTCTCCATCCTCTCCATCTGTCGGCCGAAGCAGCAGATGTCTGTGTGAGCAGAGTTTACATCAGACGTGTCCCTGAAAAATCCTGCAGAGAGAAGTTCCCTCACAGCAATCATGGAGGATTTTTATTATTCCTCTGACTGAGGCAGCAGCAGGTGAGCCCATTGGATAAACTCTTCAGCAGCTCGAAAAAACCACACTAATGTCTTCTTCTATGGTTTAATGAGAGCAGTGTCCAATCAAAAGCAGCCAAAGGTCAACACAAGACAAAGTTGGTGTCAGTAAGTTCCCATAAAGACTAAGGGTGCATTTGAAAAGTCCTTCCTAAGTCCTTTCCTATCCACTTTCCCTTAACCCTGATGAAAACATCACAGGGTCAAGAAAAGGAGGGAAAAAGAGGAAAGGAAAGGAGAAGTGCAGTAGAAGAGGAATTCAGCTGCACTTTCACTTTGGTGTCATATTTATGCAAAGATGATTTCTTGTGACGTAGGTAAACCATGACGAGTTACAATGTTCTGAAAATGAACTACAAGAAGCATCTTTGTCCTCTGCTTTACCTCACAGGGTTGTTTGTGTTAACATGAACCATCCATGATCAGAAGATTTACCTGTGACAGGTGTTTTATCTTTGGTCATGCAGTGTTTTCTGCTCACAGCTGTGAGGTCAGAGCATCTGTAAATGTTGACGTCTCTAACAAGCACTGAAAACCTGAAGTCTGATAATACATCAGAATGTTTCAGAAGAACATTTCTTCCTGTTTCATTCACATATTTCATTATGCACATTGTTTATATTTGTTATCATATCTGAAGTATCGTAAAATGCCTTCTTTTAATTATATTTTTATTAAATAAACTTTGTTAGGGTTTATTGTGTTGAAATGCTGAGTCAGCATTCTTCTTATTATTATTCCTTAAGACTTTGCCACCTTTCACAGGCTTCAAATTTGCAGATTTTCACAGAAAAAAATTGACATATGCAGCATGTTCATGAGAAGTGCGCTTGTATTTTTCACAGGTTTAACAGTTATACTTTTTACAGTAAAAAATAATTTCTGCATGTATTTTTACATTGAAATCAATGGGACATTTCCGCAGGTCTGCTGAAAACTTCAGCAACTTTGAAGCTCCATAGATTGGGCATGCTTGCACCTACAGATGTCATTCGTGCTTCAAAAGCTGCACTGACTTCTCAGCCATTTTTACATATCTTCAGCTTTTGGCTGGCGTCTACGTTTTTTTTTAATATGAATTTTTGAGCAATACCAAGTTTTGCGGTTTGCTCTGGACTGACTGCTTGTCAAGTGACAGATTAGACCGTAGCCCTCCTTCACACACACAAAAACTTCAGCAGAATTATCTTGTCATAACTTCGTCAAAACGTCCTTCACAGACATGATTTATGCATCAAAACGTCGACTCACTTCTCCTCTTACACGTGACATCCGCTTCAAAGTTTAATCTGACATCGTTTTGTCTCAGTGTGCTTCAGCTTTTGCGGTATACTGCAAAATCTTCTATCTGCGGTAATGCAGTTCTTTACCTCGGGACAGTCGAGTGCTTCACTTTGGAGCCCGTTTTTAACTCGCCACTATGTCAATATTTTCTACTTTATGGACATGAAACTTATACCCATGGCTTCAGCATGTTCTTGGGATGCTCACAGTGCAATCCCTTCTCTGATATCTACCACGGTTTTCGCACAGCGACCGTTCGTTTACCCGGAAGTACCGAGCGTTATTACAGTGCTATATGAGACAAAGAGCATAAGTACCGTGCTTTCCATGAGTCAGCACATATAACCCCGTGGTTGAAAGGCTAGAGCAGCGGACCGGGAGCGAGAGGCCCGGGTTCAAATCACGGTTGAGGCAGATGGATTTTTCTTTCCATCTAGTACAGATTCTTCATTACAATAGCGTAATCATGCTTGTCTTAACACTCTCAGCCTTATTTTGGACGTATTACACTGACTGGCCACTTTATTAGGTACGTCTACATATATCAACACATTTAACCATGTTACAAAACAGTCATTCATTTTCTGCTTTCTTTCACAACTGCAAACAGTTTTTAGTGCACTTTTCAATATCTGCTACAGTTTCTGAGATATGACTGTTGAAGCAGCATCAACTTTTGCACTTTTCTTTGAAGTTAGAGTATGGTCACGTGACTTGTGGACCTGAGCTTCAGTATCTATAATGTTCTGCAAACATTTTTATTGCACATTTCACACATTTTCAGCCCTGATTTACTGCTTACAACTATTCATGTCACATTTTCAACTTTCTTTGCATTACTTTTAGCAATTTCATTTCACAGTTTCAGCAGTCACACTCAGCATTTCAACGCATGTCCTGCATGGAAATGCAAATTCTC
Organism: Scarus forsteni; assembly: GCA_036419115.1. Classification (NCBI taxonomy): domain Eukaryota; kingdom Metazoa; phylum Chordata; class Actinopteri; order Labriformes; family Labridae; genus Scarus; species Scarus forsteni. Next base: position 4,028,491 of record JAZDUH010000443.1, read on the forward strand.
TAGTTAAAAATTGTTCTGTCCTGTTATTGCCATGATTCATTTCATAAATGAAGATTGATAGAAACATGGAAACTAATATAAAATATTAATAGAGGAAACAAGTACCACTGTTGTTTTGTTATTCATCGACATTGGAGGCAGTTTTGGAGAAAAAGAAATGCTTTAAATTAAGTGCTTTATAAATTCTAACATTTAACTGTTTATCCGTCCACCATTTAAAAGTGATTAACAAAGAAATGAAGCAAAGATTATATTTTTTAAAGCGCTAACTTTGAAGCATATATTTTTCTCTTTACGTGTAAAAATGTTTTCTTAGTATTATATAGCCTACATATCTTATAGTTCCAGAAAACTTGTCCTTTCTCTTTCGTGTTTCTGTAAACATTCAGCGGGTGCCGATTTTATGTACGTCACCTGCCGCAAGGCATTATGGGCATTCCTTTCTCCTTTCCTTTGGTAAAGGATGGTCCAGTGTTTTGATTATCCTGTGACTAGTATGTCTTTATTCATTATTTCAGCCATGCATTAGTATTATTGTGTTGTATGTTAGATCAATACTACCTTAGTTGAAGACTGATGCTTTCATTAGAGTTTGTTAGGTTTAATACCTTTTTATTCTGTGCTTCTTTCTGTCAGACAACAGCTCAAACATTGTGCAATAAACCCTTAAACTGGATCCCTGACTGTGCTCCTCTGTCCGGACCGACACACCATTGAGTTTAAACTCTCCCTCCAAACCAGCCAACCTCTCACACTGAAAACATCCTTCAACAACCCTCCTTTCTTTAACTTTTGGAGAAGTCGAACAGCTCTTATCAAGGCTGACATTTTAATGCTTCCAGTTCATTTCTTCAGTTAGGAAGGTTCCTCATCAAAAAAAGACTATTCGAAAGCACCTTTAGATAAAGTGTGGTAAATTGATGTAAGTCACCGTAACCTTTGAGACATGGTGTGTTCGAACAGCCCTTTTTTGGTAAGGAACCTTCCTAACTGAAGAAATGATCTGGAAGCATCGAAGCATCATGACAAGGACTGTTGGAATTCTCCAAAAGTCAAGGAAAGGAGGGTTGTTGCTTCTTTTATTATCTCCTTTAGCTTAGGGAACACTTTAGCTTAGGAAGCAATATGAAAGGAGAAAGGAACACCCCATGATGCTCGCGGCAGGTGACTTATATAACATGGAAACCCGCAGGGGTGGACAGTAACAAAGTAGATTTACTTGAGTACTGTACTTAAGTATAATTTTTGAGTATCTGTACTTTACTTGAGTTTTTTTTTTTTTAGAACTTATGACTTTTACTTCACTACATTTAAGGACAAATATTCTACTTTTAACTCCACCACATTTCTATAAATGGCCTCGCTACTCGTTACTTTTAGGTACAGGTATGAAGTCAGCGGATGAAATTTATTTTCTCTTCTGAAATGGGATTTTGAGCTAACGTTGGTGGTTACGTTTCATCTTGGCAGTAATGACGTTACTATGGCAGATAAAGACGACAATTCCACATCAGAGCACCCATGGTCATATCTGAAGGGGGGGAGTTAAATAAGAGAAAAAGAAAATGGCAATGGTTGTCCTTTTGTTAATTCATCAGTGTTTCAGTATGCATTTCCATGGGCTTTGTAGCATATTTTCAAACTCTTATTCTACATGATCTATAAGCAGGTCAGCGCATTCTGTAGATTGTTTCAGTCATTATGTTCTGTAAGGTCAACGGGAAAATGTACTTTTAATACTTGAGTATTTTCAAAAGCAGGTACTCCAGTACTTAAACTTAAGTAAAAATTTGACTGAGCAACTTTCACTTGCATTGGACTAGTATTTGAACATGAGTATCCATACTTTGACTTGAGTACTGGCATTGAGTACTTTGTTCACCACTGGAAACCTGCCAAATGTTTACTGACTTACGAAGGAGAAAGGACAAGTTTTGTGGGATCATCAAGATCCATAGGTTATACCAAGTAAACATTTCTTTTACAGGTATAGAGAAAAATGTATGCTTCAAAGTCAGTGTTTTCAAAATATAACCTTTAGTTCATTTCTTTATTAATCATTTTTTAAACGGTTGACGGATAAACAGTTAGATGTTATAATTTCTAAAGCACTTAATTTAAAACATTTCTCTTTCTCCATAACTGCCTACAATGTTGATGAGTAATAAACAAACAATTGTGGTTCTTGTTTCCTACGTTAATATCATATATTAGTTATCGTGTTTCCATCCATCTCCGTTTATGAAGTGAATCATGACAATAATACAAACAACAGAACAATGAACTGTTAATGTTAACAGGTAAAGCCGACACAAAACAACCCTGTGAGGTAAAGCAGAGGACAAAGAAGCTTCTTGTAGTTCATTTTCAGAACATTGAAGTTTGTCATGGTTTACCTACGTCACAAGAAATCCTTGTTACATTAATATGACACCAAAGTGAAAGTGTAGTTGAATTTCTCTTTTCCTCTTTTTCCCTCCTTCCCTTGACCCTGTGATGTTTTCCATCAAGGTTAAGGGCAAGTGGATAGGAAAGGACTTAGGAAGGACTTTTTGAACACAGAAAAGAAACAGTTTTGTCTGAGTTTTTCTGCACATTGAGACCCCACACACAAAAGCTCTGCAAAACTATGAGAGAGGAACCAAAGCACAATTAGTCACCCCACAGATTTACATCAGAATAAGCATAAAAAATTGTTTGAGATATCCTCCACCAAAGCCCTATTAAGGCCACCAGCTACATCCATGTGGCAAAATGAGCAACAAGTTTATTAGCTTGATGCTCACACATAATGGAAAATCTCATATACATGCTAGAAAAAAGTAGCATATCTATTAAGACATTCTACTAAGAAATATGTATGATTTTAGGAGGTTGCCAGTGGTTGAACGGTTTAATGGTTTAGTCCAGCCTCTGGTCCATGTGATACGAGAAACATGGAAAAAGACTTGGTCATAGCTTATGTGCGTGTGATTTGTGTAAAATTCTGTGAGATTTAATTTAGTTTTGACCCATTTGTTCTGTGTTAGTAGTCAAATTACTTTGAAAACTTAAATTTGTTATCATTACAGCACAGACATTCTGACAATATCCTAAAAAATGGTATCTTTAACTCCATCCTACTGTAAAGCGTTGAGGTTTTACCTACATTATCATAAGAAAAAAAAGTTGGACTGAATAAAGCAAAAATGTCTGCAAGGGTTAAAGGAGTTAACTTTAAGTTAAAGCTTCATTTTGCCTCCTCTGTGGAGAAACTCAAAGTATATTTCAGTTTTTTTTTCTCAAGGTCTCCAGAGATACAATCAAAATAAGAAAACCTGTATTGTTATCCCTCAGGAAGCAACAAAACCAAGCCAAAGTTTATTGAAGCAAATCCAGATTACGCTATTTAAGAAAAGGTTTGAGTTCAGATACAAAACATGCCCACCTCAGGGAGTTTTGTAATAATGTTCTTTCTCTGCAGAAGTAAAGGAGAAGCTGGGTAAAATAGAGCATTTTAATTCAGTAAATGTTCAAACTGTGCACAAACAAAGAGATTTAAGCACAAGACAAGAAACATGAATATGAAATAAAAACACATTTAAAAGTTTTTGTCCATCTATTGTCATTACAAACATTTCCAGCGGTAGATTTTTCTCACAGTGAAGATTTTATTGATTTGTTCAAGTTAAAATATTTGTCCTTTTATTATGACAAAGCAGAAAAGTTAAGCTCTCCTGGATGGTGATTTAAATGACAAAAAAAAACTTCACAAGACCAACATGAGGAAGAAAAAAGGAGAAAACTGGAGGGAATTTAAGATGTCTTCTTTTTTAATCCCATCCTTTGAAGAGTGCTTTAACTTTTGTTTTCATCCAGCCGTGCTTCAAGCTGTCTGCTGATTAGTCATACGAACCATTACAGCCTGTGTACATCAGCAATAATTCACAAAACGGGCCTTGTTTGAATATCCAGTGCATTTTTCAGAGATGAATCCCAGAGCTGGACGTCCTTCCCGTTCAAGGATCAGCCTTTTAGGGATGAGTTTGTGCTAAATCAATTCAAATCAAGTGGTTGCGGAGAGAATGCGGCCTCACTTGGTCCAAAGACGAAGCATTTCTTCATTCATGAAACGGCCCTCCTCCTCTTTAGAGTTGTGCAGAAGGTGCTGATATTAAAGGGATTTAAAACTGGACCATCTGCCGTCACAACATGATTCATAGAAAAAACAAATCACCAGTTTTGTCCTCAGAAATCCAAAGTGCTAAATTAGGCTAACGCTAATATGAGACCATCAGATGTTGGAAAACACCAACAAAGACGTACATAGGTAGTGTATAAGTAATCAGATTTTAATACCACATTCATGTCCTCTGCTGTCACTGAAAATGTACACAGTATCTGTATCTGGATGTAACTGTTATTAAAGGGATACGCCAACATTTTTAGGGTCCTCACCCAAACCGAAGGACCTCTTCTAGCTCTAGCTAGAAAAGGTCCTTACCCTGTTGTTCCTGTAGCGTTTCTTTCTTTCTTATTCAACTAGACGTGCTAAGCTTAATTTAGCCCCCTAAACATGCTCAAAAACTCACCAAATTTGTTACACACCTCAGATTCAGTGAAAAATTTGAGAAAATCAAAAAATCCCCCCAAACATGCCAAATTGAGCTCTCTAGCTGTAACTTCCAGTAGAAATGTCAGAGAGAGATCAAACCAATGCTAAATGTTCATCTTTTTAAAACTCAAAAATCATGTGCTGACACCCCTGACCTATCTCAAACAGGAAGTCTACAATTTGCCTTTAAAAATAAAGTAAGATTTTTGTGAAAATAAAAAAATGATCTCCTCTGAGGCTGAAAATGTTATCAGCTAGAAACCCTGAACACAGATGACAAATGAGGCCTTGCTGATCAAAAGTTCCTAAGGATTTTGCTGTTCCCCAAACGGTTTCCGAATGACAAGCCCTCATAGTTGGTGAACCCTGATGCAGCACTCCCAGCTCCTCCCATTCAAATGAATGGGGGAAGAAAATACAGCTCCGAATAACCTGTGGAAGTCCTAAAGCTTAAAAAAATACATGGGGGCATTCCTGACAAAATTTTCAGTTAAAATATCTAATTTTTAGAGAGATTTGGTAAAAACTGTGACATTTGCAAGGTAGTGTTTTCAAGATTTTCAGTCAATCTGGCTCCTGAGAAAAAAGAGCAGTTCCAAATGAGTGAACTCACTGACTGACATCAGTGCAGCTAGTCACTGAAGGAGGAGAAATGGAGTGTGTAGTACACCCATTATAAAGACTCCTGACAGAGCTGCAGAAACACACATCAGTCTAACTTAGAGCAGTTTAAAGGGATGAAAGGGAAGAAACCCTCAAAATGGAGGTCAAAGGGGCATGAGCCACCTGTGACAGAGCAAAGACCTGACCAGTGCTGCTTGCAGCTTTAATCTTTGTTTTCATGTCATTTCTCATTTTCAAGAGCATGACAAGCAGATAGACTCGATTCTTTCGACTGTGTGCAGTAACAAGGAAGGGACAAGCAGAACTCACCCACTGCTAGTTAGCTTAGCTCAAACACTGGGAGTCAATGGGTAGTGTTAGCCTGCCTCTGCCTACAGTCATCGGATATACTTCGGCAAATCTAAATGGTCCTGTGTGCTCATTATCGACTTGGCTTTTTTCTAACCTCATTACTGAGGTTAGTACTTTTTTTTCTAAAGACATACATACAAAACTAGACTGCAGGGCACACCAGGGAACTACCATGAAAGTGCTTATTGACCTACTGAGAAACACATCTGCTTGCAAGTAGGTTAAAACCGTTTAGAGCTGATGAATAGTTTATCTGAAATGTCTGATCGGATTAATCCTCTGTCAAGCAGTTTAGTCTAGTTTTTATTTGTTGATGAAAAAGTTAATTTAGAGTCCATCCCAATTCCACCTCTTAGCCCATGGTAGGGGGTAGACAATAAGGCAGAGAAGAGACTGAAGGAAGCACATAATTAGAAGTTATTGTGAAATTAAGTAAATATTAATCATGTTTTGAAATGCTGGTCATATTTAAAGGAGACATATACTTGTTTCTCCTTTTCACTATGCCAGACTAGGATGCCTGTAAAGCATTTCTGCCCTCAGTACAAGTCATTTAGTTCCTTCATTGCCCCACAATTGCGTTCTCAAAATCCTCATTTTAGGCCATGATCAAGCTCTCGTTGAAAAGCTCATATCTCAGGATGACCTACAGCTACCTCGCAACGTCACAGCCGTTTGTGCTCTGATTGGTCAGTTCTGTCAGAGCTGCCGAGAGGGTTGAGCCAGCCTGTTCTTCTTCTTCTACTGTATTTTCCGGCAGGCTCAAAGCAGCAACCGCGTATTGAGTTCCCCTACAGGCCAGAGCTGGTAATGAGTGAGTGTGAGCTAGGGATCTATATACTGCTGCTGGTGGATGTGTTCCTCGGTGATGGTTTTGTGGCTAACAGACATCACAGAGAAGGAAGTGTTTTATCAGATTACTCCAATAAAAGAAAGGTACCTCGTGTCGTCACGACGATTTAAATCTCACGGACATCTCGCAATGACCAATTTTCAGAGGCATCAAATCTCGTTCTAGTATTAAATCATGCATCAGCATGATATGTCTCCTTTAAAATTTCTCATTATAATGAGCTAGCTTTTGCGGCTGCAGCAACGGCAATCATCTGCCTACGACACAGCTAGCGAGTGGCTTTGGGTGATAACATAGCGGGAATAAAGTGCTGTCTCGTTTCTCAGGAGAGTGTTTTAGACAAAGAGGAAGGGCTAAGGGGTGCAATTGGCATTAGGGATGGGAATCGAAAACCAAATTCGGTTGATAATCATTAACAGCTCCATCACAGAATCAATATCATGAGTCCTTTGCTAATCAATTCTCTTATCGATTCCCTCCACTGACAGGGTTCAGAAGCTTCAGAACTGTGGCTTTATTTTGTACAAAAGGCGCCTACTGCACAACCTTAAGTGAGTGGAAAAACCAGCAGCTTGCAGAAGCAGTTATCTATGCTGTGACATGTGTTTGACATTGTTGACACTGAAAATCTACATTTGCCCACATGGAAAATCTGCAGGAATCATTAAGGGAAAGAATTGGATTGATTAGCAGGATCGTTAATAGCATTGGTATCAATAAAGTCATATCAATTCCCATCCCTAATTGGCATTCACACGAATTTAGTTTGACTTTTTGTCCATGTGCACCTGTTTTTATCAGTTACTGTCTAGTTTTTGTCAGGGAAAAAAAGGTTGTTGACACAAACTATGATGAAAATAATTAGTCAACAAAACTAACACTGAGATTCGATTCACTTAAAGATTCGATCTTGGTCCAGCCCAAACTGTACCATAGTTCGGTTATATTCAAGCCAGTGGACTAATGTGTTTTTTAAAGTTTGAAGCATCAGTCATGAGAGATGAGAACTTCAGACCTCAATTGTCAAACATGTCAGGGTGTGAGGGTCTTACTCTCAGAGCTTCAGTGTAAGTCTCACCATTTTTAAAGGACAACCTCGTCCTGAACATCTGCCCCTCTGTCTGTTAGAAGGCTGTGGATGGAAGCGTGGCCTCCTGGCGGCTGCTGGACATCACCCCGTCCCTGTTGTCCCGCTCCAACGCAGACAGCAGCTCGTCCGGAGATAGATCTGCTTTGGACCAGCTCTCCTCCGACTCGGCAGCTATCTCCTCCCCTCGCTCCTCCTTCCACAGCCGCTTGTACTCCTGCTTCAGCTCCTGGTACGAGCGAGAGAAGGTGTGGAAGATGGAGGTGGCAGGGAACGCCATGATGAGGATGCCGCTCAGGATGCTGGTCAGGGCGACGATCTGCCCAGGGATGCTGCGCGGTACCATGTCCCCGTATCCTACCGTTGTCATGGAGATTATGGCCCACCAGTAGGAGGCGGGGATGCTGCTGAAGCTGTGCTGAGGGTGCGTGGCGGCAAACGGAGCCAGCTCGCTCTCTGCGAGGTGGACCAGCGGTGAGAAGAGCGTGACGGCGACGCAGACGAAGAGCAGGAGCAGGCCGAACTCACGGATGCTGCGCTGCATGGTCAGTCCGAGCGTCTGCAGGCCCAGAGAGTGGCGAGCCAGACGCATCACGTAGAGGATCCTCAGTGCCCGCAGCAGGCGCAGGATCAGGCTCAGCTTGTCCAGATATCCTCGGCCCGCCCCCATGATGACGTCCTCCTCCGACTCGTCCCTGATGTCGAACACCAAAGACACATAGTACGGCAGAATGGCGATGGCGTCAATGATGTTGAGCGGGCCGCGGGCGAACGCCAGCTTGCTCTGAGCATTGACAAATCGCAGCACAAACTCCAGAGTGAACCACGCCACGCAGATGGACTCCACCACGAACATGCTGTGACACTTCTGAGAGCACTCGCCCTACGGAGAAAGAGAGAGACTGATCAAATCAAAAACACTGTGAACAAGTCAAAAATAAAAGCTGCCAAACAGCCAAGTTAAATATTACCAAGCACATATTTAAAGGAATAAGCCAACAGTTTTATTCTTTTTATGTCTTCCCTCACTCCAGAGTCCATGACAGACAGATGGACTCCATTCTTTAGACTGTGAAAGACAGGCAGAGCTAGCCCACTGCTTATTAGCTTAGCTCAAACACTGGAAGTAAATGGGTAATGTTAGCCTGCCTCTGCCAGTAGTCATCAGATAAACTCTCATTTTTATATGACCTATCTTTAGACTGAGACTCATTTTCAAACTAAATACAGACAAAACTAAATCACAGCGGATATACTTGTAAGTAGGTCAACAAAAAATGCCTGTCTCTCAGAAATCACATTAATTGCTAATATTAGTCTAAAACTAGAAAAGCACTCGGAGAGCGCAGACCTCTGCCAGCGCCACAGTCCTTACACATATTGTGATTTTCACCATAAGTATTAGTCCTACCTTTATTTCATCTAAATATTTAGATTCCTTGACCATGAAAACATACCATTAGCAATTGGATTCATAATGATATCTATATCAGTTCATTGATTATTCACGAAAATCACCTTTCATCATGGCGGTTTTAAGCTGATCCAGATAACTCACAAAATGTTATCATTTGTTCCAATCCTTACATTTCCTGAAAATGTCATTGAAATCCATTCATACCTTTTTGAGTTACGTTGCTGACAGAGAAAAATACAAACAGATTCCGGCAATAACATAACCTCCTTGGCAGAGGTAAATAGATAACATAAAATAACACAAATGAAAAAAAGAGCTATAACAAGCACAAAGGACCTATGGAGTTTCTGAAGAGTTTATCTGATGACTGCAGGCAGAATGAGGCTAACGCTACACATTGACACTCAGTGTTTGAGCTAAGCTAATTCGTGGTGGGTGAGCTCTGCCCATTTTTGCCTTGTTACTGCAGCACAGTCGAAGAATGGAGTCTATCTGCTTGCCTTGGACTGGGAGTGAAACAAGACATGAAAACAAAGAAAATATTGGTGAATCACTTAAAATAATCCCCCCTGAGGGAACTCATAATTTTGTTTTCAGGTCTTTTCAACACTGATAATCAAAATGATGTCTAACGGGGCTTTTTTCCATCTTTTCAAACAATTGCACTCACACTCATACTTATAGAAATTTGGAGTCGCCAATCAACCTAATGAGCATTGTTTTTGGTCTGTGGGAGGAAGAAGGAATGCCCCGAGAGAACCCACACATGCACAGGAAGAACGCATAGAAAGACCCAGACTGGGGATCAAACCAGTGACCCTGCAGTGAAGCATGTGCACAACCTGCTGCATCAGGCAAAAATATGCAATTCTGTATTAATGATCATTAACATGCTCCATGCTGTGTTAATCTGATAGGCTAGAGAATATTTGCATTTTTTGGAGAAGAATCAAGCATGACGGCTCTAAAAAAATACATCTTAACCTTTAAGCTAAAATACCACAAAACCTTCAGAAGACAACGAAAAGGAATGCTACCTGGACTCGGCAAAATTAAACAACTGCACAGCATTGGCACTGACGCCTTTTTGGCTACCTTGGATGTAGAATCACTCTACACCACAATAGAACATTCACAAGGCCTGGCAGCACTAAAACATTATTTAAACACCCGGTCAGAATCTGAAACACCACCCAGTGAATTTTTACTTGCATTAACATAATGGACCTTAAATAACAACATATTCATTTTCCAAGACAAGGTTTTTAAAAAAAGGTTAAAAAAGGTTGTGCCATGGGGGCCTGCTATAGTCCTTCCTATGCAGGACTGTACTTAGGTAAATGGGAAGATGACTTTGTTTTTAATCATGAAAAGAACAGATTTCTGGAGCACATAATCTGGTGGGGTCGTTACATTGATGATGTGTGTTTGTTTTGGTCTGGTACGGATGTAGATTTATTGGAATTTCATGTCTTCTTAAACAATACTAACCCAAACATCAAGTTGTCTCTGGAGTACAGTAAAGACAGTATCCATTTTCTGGACCTCACTATCCATAAAGACACTCAAGGGACATTACATACATCTATTTTTAGGAAACCTACAGACAGAAACACAATTCTACATGCAAACAGCTTCCATCCAAAATGGCTGCAAGAAAATGTCCCCTATGGACAGTTTCAGCGGGTGAGGAGAATTTATGACCAGGAGGAGGATTTCAAAATTAAAAATCAACCATAGTTGAAACAAAGTGCTGTACAGGAGAATAAATAAAATACGAGATGAAAGAATAACAGCAACCCAACTTCATTACAAACCACAGGCATCGACCACATCCCACTGACCATCAGAAGAGGTGACAGACAAAGAAAACTGAACCAAAAGGAGGCATTCTGGATTGACAAACTACAAGTCACAAAATATCCTGGACTAAATGAAGAACAAGATTATGCTGTGTTCTTGTAGAGGGAAGATGTTGTCTAAACATCCTGTACGTCTCTAAACGTACAGGCCACTTTGTAAAAATGTTGTTAATCAGAATTCTGATGTGTTTCTAACTGATTGTATCTGCTTTGTGTGATACCATGCAGGTTTTCTGGGGATGGAAACTTTTTTGAAGCCTATTGGCCTGAATAACACCATCTGCTGGTAGGTCTGCTGGTTGTCACTACCTGCAGACCTTGCCTTTAAGTCCATGTGGCAGTTTCTTATTGGTTGAGCACCCCTTTAAAAAGGCCTATTGCAGCCTAACTTAGGTTTGCATGACTTCCTGATGAAGGCTTGACGCCGAAACGCGTCGAAGTTTGTTTTTAAGGTCTACATGACCATGCCGTTTAAATAAAGGCATTTTAATAGTATAAAGAGAGTGCCTTGGAGTCTCTTCTTTTTTTTTTTTTAACACAAAACCTTATCAGATAAGAAGTTCAGCTGAATAGGTGGATCGTGGGAAATGTAGTAGCAGCAGTCAACCTCTGAAGGACCAACTTTTCTTTCTTTCAGTTATAATGGATTTTAATAGATGAGGCTTTTTTTTCTGAAAAAAAAAACTACTTAATGTGAGAAACAAAAGGTCAAAAAAGAAAAGCTTGCGAATTCTTCCTTTTTGGAAAGACAGTTAATGTCAGTAACCCTGTCTCTGATTAAGAGCATACAGCAGCTTTACAACATTATTTCAGATGATTGTCTGCGCCACTGTACAAGGACATCAGTTTGAATGTATTTTCTTTTGTGTGAATTAGTCACTGAAATGAAACAAAAATCAATTTCCATTTAAGAGTCATTAAAACAAGGCTGAATGAGGCAGGGAAACAGAAAAGTAATGACAATCTGTTTCATTAAATCCATAGAAGAACACAGACTTTACAAACTGAGCATCATGAGAGTCTTTATGTTTAAAGGAATTTAAAGACTCAAGAGCTCAAGATTTATCCAGGGCAAAAAGCAATGATCCGAAGTTAGACTTTAAAAGAGAAATAAACTCCAGGAGCTCAGTGAGGTATCCATAAGGACATTTGTACAGAGAGAAGACATTTATGTTTAGAGGTAACATTAATAATTGGATTTTATAATGTTAAAATAAATCTTAAAATTCTCCTCTTCTTGCTTTTTTTAAAGCAATTTTCAATTTATAGCATTATTGCGCGTTTGTTAACAACATATATTGTGGAAATAACTTTATATAAGCATGCCATTTGTTAACCTTGTGCAGCAGCTGGATCCCCCTGATTCAATATCTGTAATCAGATCCATCTTGCCAAGATCCAACCTGCAATGATTCTGCTTGGGTCAAAGTGGGACGGCCCGATCAGAGTCCTTTTGAGCAGGAAGGGGAGGAGCTATGAGTAAGATGTCAGCAGATTAGCACAGATCCTAACAGCTTCAATAGCAGCTTAATCTGATCTGGACTGAATTTTTATTTAAATGAAAAACAAACAACACTAAAAACTTCTCCATATAAAGGATATTTTCTCTCCACCTCAGACATGTTTAGCAGAGATTTTGTTTTTCATTCTCTAGCCTGCTTAATAATGTGACTGTGCTGTAATAAATATAATTGAAGGAATGATTGTTATAGTAAATGGCATCAAAATGAAGGGTCTAATTAAGCACAATATAACAACAGAATAAGAATATTATATAAGAATATTTATAAGAATAGATACCGGTGACTGAGAAAGAAGAAAAAAGAAAGAAAATTAATGAGTAAAACAAAAAACACATTTAAAATAACAAAGAGATAGGGACGTGGGGGGATCCCCCTCTACTTCTCTACAGTGACCGCACTCACCTGTACCTTGTGGAGACTACTATTATGATTATTTTGCGCATTTTTAGTGTTTTGGTGGTATAATGTCAGTACATCCATCACTCAAAACCTTGAGCAGTTTTTTAGTCTCTCCTGTTTTCTGCCTGTCAGTCTGGATTCTTTTGGATTACACTCAATTCTGAGCTTTGGTCATAAAAACGAACAGGCCTTTTTGACAGCTTCATCTTTTCTCTGTCCAATTCTTTAAAAAATATCCACCAGCTCTGTGTTTGTGCCTCTGAGCACATCAATGCTTCATTTTCTTGGCATGTTGATTAGTGCGATTGAGCACAGGAACATCACAGAGAAATCAATCACACACTCCCTAAACACAATCACACAAAGTCTTCACACTGATGACTAGTTAACAATCAATCCTGCAGCCTCTGACGAGGAAAAGCACTTACAATCATCGCATCGGATAATCCATCACTCCTAAACTCTAAAAACACTTCAAATCCAGCCTCATCCCATTTTAAGGTGGTTTTCACATTCAAACTTTCCAATAACTGTTCCTTTTGGAAGTTTAGTAATTGTGGAGAAATACTGGGTAAAACCATATCCACGGCCTCCATGCTGCTTTCCATTGTTTACACTGAGGGGCTACGTTTCGCTGATGATGTCATCCCGCATTCAAAACCCCCATTCTGACCCCGCTAGTTTTAGTGTGAAAGCGGTATAAGACCCATTTTCAAAAGAAATACATACAAAAAAGATGCATTTCTTTAGAAAATGACATTAAGCGCTAATCTTTGTATAAAAATAGATAATGTACACGGGACCCGTAGTGGAAAATTGCCATAAAATGTCTTGTTAGTATCACTATTAATGGGTTTTACTTTACGCATGCTTTTATTATTACCTAGTTCTTTACATACCTCCAGTGATGAAATGTTGAATGATGGTATATTGACCATTTTAACAACTTGGGTATCTTTCTGTTTAGAATTAGCTGGAAGAATGAGTTATGAAGTTTCACACTAATACAGCAGATGTAACACTGTCAGTATAAATCACTTATTTTACATTATGTTGGGTTTTATATTAGTTAAGGACAGTTTAGCTTATACGCTGGGCCTTATTTCACCCAAGTCTTCTATTGAGGTTATTATATAGCAGCCATAATACTATTCCTATGTTTACATTTAGTATGTTCATATATTTTCTTGCATATTTAGACACATATACACCTTTCACATCACCATTTGAGAGGTTCTTACTGAAAGTACAATTAAGTACAGAATGTTTTGACTTTTTCAGGATCTTAAAGTAGTTAGAAATTAAACAGAATGTGTTTTGGTAGATTGGTTTGATAATACTCTATAATCTCACAATATACAGTGGGAGGAAAAAGTAAGTACACCCTTTGTAATTTTGTTCATTTCTGCCTAAATTGGTCATAAAATGTGGTCTGATCTTAACTCAAATCACAAGAATGAGTAAACGGTGTCTGCTTAAACTAATAACACCCAAACAATTACATGTTATCGTATTTTTATTGGCCATTAGATGTTAACATTTACAAGACAGGGAGGAATAAGTAAGTACATCCCCCTGGCTAAGGATCCTCCAAGAGCTAGTTAGTCAAATTTATGAGTCAGTTGTGAGCCAACCTGAAGTTCAATTACTGAGGTGTGGCTTACAGCTGCCCTGCCCACTGGAAAACACACACCAGTTAAAGAAAGAGTTGTCTCTTGATGAGGGGCACTGTCTGATGTGCACCATGCCTCGCTCAAAAGAACTCTCTGAAGCCCTAAGATCAAGAATTGTTGATTTGTGTAAAGCTGGAAAAGGTTAAAAAAACGTCTCTAAAAGTCTTGATGTTCACAAATCCACGGTGAGAAAAATTGTCTACAAATGGAGACAGTTCGGCACTGTTGCTTCTCGTCCAAGGAGTGGTCACCCTGTAAAGATGACTCCAAGGGCACAGTGCAGGATCCTCAATGAGGTAAAAAAGAACCCTAGAGTGTCAGCGAAAGACTTAAAGAAATCACTGGAGCATGCCAACATCTCTGTTGACACATCTACAATACGTAAAACATTAAACAAAAATGGGTTTCATGGGAGAACACCATGCAGGAAGCCATTGCTGTCTAAAAAGAACATTGCTGCACGTTTGACGTTTGCAAAAAAGCATTTAGATGCATCACAGCGCAACTGGGAAAATATTCTGTGGACAGATGAAACCAAAGTTGAATTGTTTGGTGGGAACACACAACGTCATGTGTGGAGGAAAAATGGAACAGCACACCATCATCAAAACCTTATTCCCACTGTTAAGTATGGTGGGGGAAGCATCATGGTGTGGGGATGCTTTGCTGCCTCAGGGCCTGGGCAACTCGCCATCATCAATGGAAAAATGAACTCACAAGTTTACCAAGATATTTTGCAGAAAAACCTGAGACAATCTGTCAAACAGTTGAAGCTCAAAAGAGGATGGGTGCTGCAACAGGACAACGACCCAAAGCACAGAAGCAAATCAACTTTAGAATGGTTTCAGAAGAATAAAATAAATGTTCTGGAATGGCCCAGTCAAAGTCCTGACCTAAACCCAATTGAGATGCTGTGGCATGACCTCAAAAAAGCTGTTCACACCAGACATCCCAAGAATCTTGTAGAACTGCAGCAGTTTTGTGAAGAGGAATGGTGCAAGATTCATCCTGATCATTGTGCGCGCCTAATCTGCAGCTACAGGAAACGTCTAGTTGAAGTTATTGCTGCCAAAGGAGGGTCAACAAGCTATTGAATCCAAGGGTGTACTTACTTATTCCCCCCTGTGTTGTGAATGTTTACATCTTATGGCCAATAAAAAAATGATAACATGCAATTGTTTGGGTGGCATTAGTTTAAGCAGACACTGTTTACTCATTCTTGTGATTTGAGTTAAGATCAGACCACATTTTATGACCAATTTAGGCAGCAATGTACAAAATCACAAAGGGTGTACTTACTTTTTCCTTCCACTGTAGTTATAATTATTGCACAGTATGGTATACTGGCTTTTTATAATTTTGGCAATTTTATATATGTGTGTTAATACAACAGTCTCACACACTATTAACAGACTATCACCCACACCATAGAGCCTCGATACATATCTAATGGAGTCCACGGTTTAAAGTTGCAATTATTAAACAAAAGACAAGTATTCTAAGAAAGTAGATACTGTACTACAAAATCTCCCAGCATACAGATCAGTTTGTACCCAGAGAGAGGGACAGGAAAGCATGACCATATTTGGGCCTAAAGGGGAAGCCATTTTGGATCAATTCAAACCATAAAATAAAGACTGAAATACCTCAGATTGTGACTTGATAACAAAAAAAATAAATAAAGTTTGGACTTCATAGGAGTGTATATAGGCCTATAAGAGGGAAAATTTCCCCTTTGAAATGAAGAACGACGCAAAGCACCTCCCGCTTGTCATTGTTCACCTTGTGACTTTAATAAACGTCGCTTGTCAAATGTGGAATTTGTCCCTTCAATCTTGCACGAGAGGGTCTGACCGTAGAGGATGATCCTTCGCACTCACCTTGTTCTCCTCATCTCGGAGGTCGGGCATGGTGCTGATGCATAGGCTGACCACAGTGACCATCACCATGACGACAGAGAGGCAGGCGAAAATCTTGCCGGCCAGTCCCGACTGCGGGTTTTCCACCACCTCCCTCAGCACGCTGGTCACCCTGCGGTAGCCTTTCTCGTTTTGCTTGCTCTTCTTCTTCAGCATCATCCTCTTCTGCCTCCACTCCTCCTCCTTACGCTCCCGCTCCGCCACCTCCTCTACCCGTGTGATCATACGGCGCCGGCAGCAGCGCTCCATGTGACCCGGGTCTACGCCCCAGTAGTCCAGCTCATCGTGCAGCGACACGGCACACAGTTCTCTAAGTAGGCGGAGCTTCCCTGCCGCCAGGAAGTTAAGAATGACCCTGAAGGCTGTGGGGTTCCTGTCGAAGAAGTACTCCTGACACGTCTCGTCGTAGTCGTCGCAGAGGCGGGCGATCTCCTCGGGCGTGGTGCAGGAACGCAGGCGTCCAAGGCGACTCTGTGGGAACTGCTCCAAGGTGCTCCAGGGGAAGGTGTAGCGGTTCCCTCCGACGTTGATGAGGACCTGGAGGGTGTGGTCGACCACATATGAGGCTTTGGGGTCACGGAGCAGCTGAGCCCGTTGGAAGTAAACCCCCTTGATGGTTTCAGTCTCTGGGATCTCGGTGAAGAAGCGGTCGAGGCTGCTGTCGTCACTGCTGATGGAGTAGGCGCTGAAGTCGTGGTTGGCGTTGCTGATGATGGGCATGCTGGCAGCAGGTCGGGGGGCGGGGCCAGAGAGGTACGAGTGTGTCCAAGTGCTAGTTCATCAGGAGGAGGAGCCACAGAGGAGCTGAAGAAAAAAGGAAAAGAAAATCAGTCGTACGCACAAAACAGTTTGTGTGAAACACTTCTGAAGAGTTTGGTGTTCCACAGGGCCTCATCACAGAACATAATATTAATACAGAGCAACTGAAAAGAAGCATTTTTAATCTCAGTTCAGTTCAGACAACTTTATTAATCCCACAAGGGTTAATACATTTGTAGCTTTCCAATGTATATTCATGCATATGGTCAGTCAATAACATAAACTAGAAAAGCACTCGGAGAGTGCAGACCTCTGCCAGCGCCACAGTCCTCACCCATATTGTGATTTTCACCATAAATATTAGTCCTACCTTTATTTCATCTAAATATTTAGATTTCTTGACCATGAAAACATACCATCAGTAATTAGATTCATCATGATATCTATGTTAGTTCAGTAGTTATTCACGAAAATCACATTTTTCGTCATGGCGGATCCAGACGGTGATCTGGATCACTCCTTAAATTGAATCATTTGTTCCTTGCCCCAATCTGAACATTTTGTTAAAATTTCATCAAATTCCATCCATAACTTTTTGAGTTATGTTGCTAACAGAGAAACAAACAAACAAACAAACAAAAAAAGAAACAGACGCTGGCAATAGCATAACCTCCCGGATAATCCGTATAGGAAACATGTTCAAGCATGGGACAGAAAGAGATGTTGGACTTCATAAGTATCCTACATACATTTTTTTTATTAAACCCTGTCAACAAACCCCAGTCCTGTCCATGAAAATTTTTATTATTTTAAACCACAACCTCATCTTGTACTTTTGGTGGAAAATAAAGGGAAAAAAGAATTATTTCCTTTAACAAACGAGACATTGGGGATAAATCTAAGGGAAGTTTCACAGTCTTGGTCAGGCAATTGAGTGACTAAATATATATTTGAATGTACTTATTTTTTTATGCAGGATTATATTCTCACTAAAGTGTGACACATTCAACAAGCCCACATTTTTTAATAGTAATATAAGTTTCAATTAAAATAATTATATATATATATATATATATATATATATATATATATATATATATATATATATATATATATATATATATATATATATATATATATATATATATATATATATATACATATATATATATATACATATATATGTAGCACAGTTGGATGGAACAAAGTGCACACACTGGGAAGCAGCCATTTTTGTAGTTTGTGAGGCAGTTTGTTATCAACAAATGTTTACTCACAAAAACACTAACGTTCAAAAGTGGGTCAACATCACTTATATTTTATTATTATTCATTTTATTTCAGTATTCAAATATTTTTTTATTAAATTTTCTATTATATGAATTAAGAATTACAGACATTACATTTACCAACTTTACTAAACATGACATAAACAAGCAGGTAGATGGCTAAAACAGCAAAAAATACAGGTCACAAAAACAAAACAAACAAAAAAACAAAAACACCTTACTACTACATACAATGGAACATGGGAGGGGGTTAAGGTTCACTGTTATCTCGTTCAGGCATGGAAGATTCCTTGTTGAAATAGACCATAAATGGTTGCCACATATTATAAAATATTTTAGTACAGCCTTGAATGGAGTACCTCAATTTCTCCAGCTTTAAATGGGCCATGACTTCCTCAAGCCAGTGTTTATGTGTTGGGGCCTTAGGGCTCTTCTAATTAACAAGGATTAACTTCCTGGCAAGGAGTGTAACAAATACAACCACATTTGCTTGATTTGTTGAAAGTGTAAGCCCTTCAGGTGACGTACCAAATATTGCCATAATTGGGTACGGGGTGATCCTTTTCTTACAAACAAAGGAAATGATGTCAAAGATTGATAGCCAAAAAGGGCTCAACCTAGAGCACGGCCAAAACATGTGGCTGAGGGTGGCCACAGTCTGGTGACATCTTTCACATTTGCATCAATATATGGATATAGCTCGGCTAGTCTGCTCTGGGAAAGGTGAAGTCTGTGAAATATCTTGAACTGGATTAGACTATGTCGAATACAAATGGAGGAAGTGTTCACTCTGCTCATTGCCAATTGCCAGGTCACATCAGTTATCTGCAAGTTGAGATCTCTCTCCCACTTGGTCTTTATATGTTGGAGAGAGGGACAGGCTACAGTTTGGATTGTGTCAAATACAAATGAAACAAAGCCATTTGTTTGTGGATCCCTGTTAATACAGTCATTGATCCAGTCTTCCTCTATTGATGTTAAGGAAAGTGAAAAGCATGTCTGTAGAAATGAGTGTTTGGAATATTATATTGAGCCTTTGGAGAATCAAAGGAAATGAAAAGGCCATCCTTAAAGAAATCTTTTACATGTATGAGACCCCTGCTTTTCTGCAGTTTAAATGCTGGATCTATAAGAGAGGGAGGAAAGAAGGGAATAGCGACAATAGGACTTGACAAAAATCTGTTTCTTATGTCCAAAATGTATTCTAAGTTGTGACCAGATTCGGAGAGAGCTCCCAGCTACCGGATTATTTGTATGATATCGTTTACTAATCGGCATCGGAGCACATGCCAAAGCAGCAAGTGAGTTGGGTGAGCTAGAATGTTGTTCCATGATTAACCACACTGGTGCCTCATGCTCAGGGATGTCAGATGTCCAATAAGCAAGGGCATGAAGGTTAGCTGCCCAGTAGTAATGCATCAGATTTGGTAATGCTAAACCTCCATTCTCCCTCGGCCTATCCAAAAATGCCTTCTTGATTCGCGGTACAGTTCTGTTCCATATAAAGGAGGATATGTATTTGTTCAGTTCTGTAAAATATATGCTTTAGGAATGAATGTGGGTATTGTCTGAAAAAGAAACAAGAATCGTGGCAATATAGTCATTTTAATGGAGTTAATTCTTCCTGCTAGAGATGGTGGAAGAGATGACCATCTCGTCAAATCCTGTTTAGCTCTTTCTAGTGCCACCTCAAAGTTATTTTTAAATAAGTTCTTAAATCTCTCAGCAACATGGACTCCAAAATATTTAAAAGAGTCATGTGTAACCTTAAACGGGAACATGTCATAAGACCTCTGCTTTGCACTTGTACTTATGGGAAAAATCAGACTCTTTGAGAAGTTTATTTTGTAACCAGAAATTAACCCAAATTTACTGATCAGATCTAATGCGACAGGTATGGATGTATCTTGATGTATGTAGGAAGTAGATCATAACAGTATAATGAGAGTTTATGGTTGAGGCCACACTCGCTTATGCCCGATAAGCCAGAGGTTCAACTGCAATATTAAATAACAGGGGCATAAGACAGGGGATATCCCTGTCTTATGCCCCTGAAAATTGGAAAATATTCTGATAAGAGACTATTATTACAGACGCCTGTGGGTTAGAGTACAATAGACTCACCCAATTACAAAATTTTTGCCCAAAACCAAACTGTCTGAGAGCTGCAAGTACTTAATTGTACTCCACCCTATCAAAAGCTTTATGAGCATCCAATGATATTAATAGCTCCTCTGTGTGGTTGTGGTTTGGTGTATACATTATGTTAAAGAGACGACGTAAATTGCCTGCAAGTTGCCTGCCAGTCATAAAGCCTGTCTGATCTCTGTGGATTATTTTGTGCATGGTTGGTTCAAGTCTTGCTGCAAGGGTCTTCGTTAAAATTTTATAATCGCAGCAAAGCAAACTGATTGGTCGGTAAGAGTCACATTTTAGCAGATCTTTATCCTGTTTGAGAAGTACAGATATAGTTGCCTGTGTCATTGTTTGGGGCAGAGTTTTCTCCTGTAGGGCTTCTTCATATACTTCACATAAAAGTTTTGTCGAAAAGGCTTTATAAAATTTAATGGAGTAGCCGTCTGGGCCAGGCGACTTCCCAGATTTGGATGTTTTTATGGCTTTGTCAATTTCAGCCACTGTTAAGGGTTTCTCAAGTATACTGACATCATTCATTTTATTTCAGATTAAACATTCACAGTTTGCATGTGTGTTTATCTCAAATATTGGTTTAGGTATTTCTTCTTTATCCCATATTGTTTTGTAGTTACCAGGAAGTACTAGAAACTCTCTTCTGTAGTATTTGACCCATTCCCACACCACTCCCTCCATAGAGTGAAGCTGAAATTGATTGTTTAATAAAATAAACATTTATGAAGTACAAAATAAATATGTTGAATTGTGATGTTTTTTTATGTTTGCATGGGTAACTGTCTATGGCCAAACAAAATGTATATATTTATTTTTGGGGATTGTAAATGTAATGTTCTTTATTCATACAGCCCTTTACAACAGCCTTTTAGTGAACCAAAGTGCTTCACAATAGATAGTCAATAAAAAAACAATCAAAGCAATAAAATAAAATACAAATACAATAAGAAAAAGCAAAAGTAAAAGAGATGTTACAGCTCAATTTAGTTGTTTACAGTCAAATCTTATCATTTCCACAAAGGTTTCCCCAAATTTACCTCTAAAAACTGTTCAGAGAATGTACCAAAATGGTTTTTGCCCCTTTGAAACTTTAATGATAGCTGATTAGTTTAATTTGCAATATTACAAAAACACTTTTCAAATGAACAACAGTTTATATTCCTGCATGTTGTAAAAAATGCACTTACTAATCAGAACTTTATGATAGAATATTATTATAATCTGTGACTCAGTCACTCATTCATGAGCTCACCAGCTCATTGATGAAACATTCAAGATTGAACTGCTAAAAACACTTTATTAAAATTCATCATTAACTGAGAAAGCGCAAACACTGGCGCCTTTTTTTCAGACCTGACATTGACCCTGACACCTTCCTTCATCGTCCTCTCACAGATTCACGCCTGGAGTCACATGACTGTGATAAGACCCACAACCCAAACAACCCAAACGACCTGAACGACCTGTAGACGATAAAACATCAGGAAAAGGAAACAGAGGAAGCTGATCAGACATTTCAGGCTTCTGAGGAAAAAATATTTTTATTTTTGCAATTGGCTTTTTATTGACTGTTAGAATATTAACAACATTACAAGTTATATAAATAATAAGAGAGAAGAAAACAAAATAGTAAACTGAGATTATATAAAAAATATAAAATATAAGATATTTGGATACGGATTGCCTTTAAAAGGTCAGTAAATTTGATTAATAGTCTTAGACTGCATTTACTTTATATTTACTTGTTTTGTGTACTCGTAACCCTGTTGTAAATACTATAGTCTATTAAGTTATTTTACCCTGGTTTAAGAAAGTTATTTTAACATTCTATGTTAGTTATCCGCCTCACACATTCACACACTTCCATGCCCGTTTATACACCCCTGATGAAGCAGTGGGAGCAACTCGGGTTTAAGCGTCTTGGCCAAGAACTTCTCGCCATTTGTTACCCAGACCTGGACTTGAACCTGCAACCTCTTTACGACCAACCAAGCACTCTATCCACCTGCAACAGTGACGCCTCAATAAAAGTGCACAACAAAGGCCGGTCAGTACACAAGAACCAATTCTTTGTTTCTTACCAAATCAAATTTAAAAAGCCAACACATGGTTCAGTCAAAACATTGTTGAAAGAACGGAGTCTATCAGCTTGTCGTGGATCAGGACTGAGGCAAGGCATGAAAAACAGTTGCTGTTTCACTTCCGTTGTAGCCTAATGCAGATGTGTTAAATAACTCACCTTGAGACTAAGAAATTCAGCATCCTCCAATCCTGAACTAAGTGTTCAGTCACTGTGATAAAAAATTTGAGTCCAGCTCACACACAGGCATTAATTTGTATAGTTTTTTCAAGTTAAATGGGTCCCTTACTCATTTTGATTGAGTTGGATCAACAGGTTTAATAAGGTTGAAGTAAAGTGCACAAATGTAATTTAGGTAAGAATAGTTATTACATTTTAACCCTTTTGCTGCGTTCACACAGCAAGCAAACCAAAATCGCGTTGCCCACTGACGTATCGTTGTGTGTCCATAAATACCTCATTTTGGTCACCGATGCCGTTGGCCAGTGACATCACGTCCGCTCGAGTTTCACCGCGATCATATTGTACATCATGTAATAGGATGCATAAGTGGACATTATTCCAGCTGTATCCTTTTCACTCACTTATCAACCACAAAACACTGCAGCTGATGTCCTGCAGCAGCAGCATCTGAGAGTTTCTCTGCGGTCCATCTAGGCGGAACTAATGTCCTCACTGACTAATGTTTCCCACACGGACATGGATTGTTACTCTGTAGTCCGGATGAATAACTGTCTGTCTAGGGTACTGTCACACGTGCACACACCTGCTGATTGATCAACTTTTTTTACTTTCACATCGCGCAACAAGCTATTTGGTAGTGTGAAAAGCAGCTGTCGCATCGCGGGAGGGTTAGCCCCGCCCCATCGCAGCTGTACATTGACGTTGCATGGAGAGTGATCACCGAGGTAGTACAAGTAGCGTGCGGTGTGTACGCACCTTTTGACTAGCATTGTAACCATGTGGTTGACTTTTAGCCCCCACTTAAAACTCTGAATGTCTGTATTTGACTCTGGTACTGTATGCTGGCTAGTCGATTTTGTAACGGCCAGGCCACGGAGAACCTGCGTTAATGACACTTTCTCCAGCCCATTGTTGTGTTCAACAGGTTCACCTCAAGGGTGTGTTTTGTCACCCCTATTGTTCATGATCTATACTAATAATTGTCAGAGCCAATTTGAGTCAAAGGTCATTGTTAAATTCGCAGACGACTCTGTAGTAGTCAGCCTTCTGCAGGACCATGAGGTGGGGCATGGCCCTGTCTTGGACAATTTTGTTAAATGGTGTGATGACTCCTACTTACATCTCAATGTCTCCAAGACGAAAGAAATGCTGATTGACTTTCGCAGAAATCCACCTGCCACTGTGCCAACATTTATCAGTGGAGCAGCTGTGGAGACTGTGACAGAATAGAAATATCTAGAAACCATCCTTGATAAAAAAAAAACTGACTTGATGCTAAAACTGATGCTCTTTGTAAAAAGGCCAATCAGAGATTGCTGTTGCTGAGGAAGTTAAGAGGATTTAATGTTGACAAATCTCTTTAAAAATGTTTTACTCATGCTTTGTGAGACCATTTTGACCTTTGCAATGATCTGCTGGTTTGGTAACCTTTGCACTGCGAACAGAAACAAGCTGGGAAATATTGTCAAACTTTGAATTTGTTGGTATAGACTTGAATGATCTTAACCATGTTGTTCAAGTAAGAGCCGTTAAGAGACAAAAACTATCCTGTAGGACCCACGGCACCCCCTGCATGCAGAGTTTGGACCCTTGCCGACAGGGAGGAGATTTGCTTATATTAGGAAGGCCAAAAGCAATAGATGCCTGAGGTCATTCGTCCCATCAGCTATTAGTTTTTTAAATAAGTTACAGGCAACTGTCCCCCTCGCATACATTGTATATTGTTTTTAACTATACAGTGTTGTTTTTATCTATTTATTCTTACTTTTTAACTCACTGCCCATGATGTAATCCATAAGTTAGTCAGACTAACCTATACATGTACGTATGTTTTTTTTCTTGTTTGTTTGCTTGTTTCTGTGCATGTATGGATTACAGCTGCAAAACAAATTGCCCCTCTGGGACAATAAATATTTTCTAATTCTAATTATATGGACACAACTGAATAGCACTGAATATAATTGTTTGAAAACTAGAATATTCATAAGTGAATCGTTGCTGCATAGCTCCTGAAAATCGAACAGTAACAGCATACGTTTGAGTAATAAAAAATCTTTTCACATATTCCAGATCCTCTAACAATCATAAAGTAGCTGAAGGAAATAAATTTAACAATAAAAATGTATCTTTGATTCATCAGAGTTAACAGCTATACATCTAAATTTTGCACTCTGTGCTGTTTTCATATGAAAAAAAAAATACTGCAGAAATAAAAGAATCCATTGACGTCCAGGGTAACTCTAAACGAGCAAGTCAACCAGCAGGTTGACCTGAATATCTGCCTCCCTGTTGGGTAATCTGAAAAGTAAAACCTTACATGTTGCTAAATGAAGGACCACAATTTTACCAACAGTTAATTTGTTGCAAATACATTTTTAGTTTGGAAGTTAAAGGGCTAAAGTCAGGTATTGACAGAGTCCATCATATCCACAGAGTTCACATTTCAGCAATGTAGTCCACATTTCCCCAGAATAACTCTTGTCTATGGTTCAGTTTAAAAAATATTTGCTCACAGCTTGCATTTTGGTCATTTCTGACAGCCTTCCAATAACTGGATTACAGTTTTTACTTTCCAATGTCTCATGATGATCCTTCAACCTGCGGTACGGGCCAGTCATCACATGGTTTGCTGAGCAAGGAGTAAAATTATGTTGTAAGAAAATTATAAATCATGAATCTTGAATCACATTTCATTACCTCTGCCAGGAGGTTATGTTTTCAGGAGAGTCTGTCTGTCTGTCTGTCTGTGAACAAAATAACTCAAAAAGTTACGGATGGATTTTGATGAAATTTTCAGGAAATGTTCAGCATGGGAAAAGGAAGAAGTGATTCAATTTGGTGTTGATCTGGATCACCGTCTGGATCTGCCATGACGAAGAATGTGATTTTTGTGAATAACTACTGAACTAACATAGATATCATTATGAATCCAATTGCTAATGGTATGTTTTCATGGTCAAGGAATCTAAATATTTAGATGAAATAAAGGTAGGACTAATATTTATGGTAAAAATCACAATATGGGAGAGGACTGTGGTGCTGCTGAAGGTCTGCCCTCTCCGAGTACTTTTCTAGTTGCTCAGGTATTTGTGAGATTTCAGTTGTCATCATGAAGAGAGGGTTGATGTTTGATTTGATCTCAGTCAGAGAATAAAAAGCCAAATCTCTGCACAGAAAAAGTGTTTGTACCTTAACATGAATGCATTTCCATTCGTCCCTTCATGATAAACCCACACCGAGTGCATTTAAATCAGCTTTACTACCTTTAATACTCGGAAAGTTTAAGCTCTTGTTCTTCTGGGACTTAAAAAGAAGAAGTTACATAATTTATAATCCACAAAAACGAAACCACGAACCAGATTAAAACAAAAGGCTGAAAACTTGACCAACAGTCTGTTATCTCAGAAAGTCTCTAAGAGATTTTCTCCTGACTTTGACCACATGACCACAGGATTCAAGGATAAACTGATACTGCTTTAGAGGTCAAAGCCATGGTATATGTAATCCTTTATTTTGAAAAGGATACACAAACATTTTTCTTGTTTTCATTTCCTACCTCACTCCTGAGTCCATGACAAGCAGATAGACTTATTCTTTTTACTATGTGTGCAGTAACAGGCAGAGCTCACCTTAAACACTGGGTGTCAATGGGTAGTGTTAGCCTGCCTCTGCCTACAGTCATCAGATAAACTCTTAAGCAACTTTAAATGGTTCTGTGTGGTTGTTATGACCCTGCATGTGCCCTGTAGTTTAGTTTTGCATGTATTTCTTTCAAACATTACATAAAGTGCTAATCAAATGCCTTAAAGTTCAGTCTGTATTGTTAATAATTTCAAATGAATTTTTTATTTAATTTTTGATTACTATTCCTTATTATTTGTATTACCATTTTTCTTTGTCCTCTTTTTGTCTTTTATTTTAATATTTTTATTTATTTACTTATTAATATATATTCCATTATTGCTGCTATCAAAGTTGTGGGTGTTTTTAAGTTCTAGTTGTCATTAATATTACCTTAAATTTATCATTTTTTTCTTACTTATTCTTTTAATCATTAATTTTCTTTTTCCATTTTTTTCCTTTTTATTATTAATATTTTTTTAAATAATTTATTTATGTATTTTTCATTTTTGCTGCTATTATAGTTGTGGGTACTTTTAAGTTCAAATTGCCCTAAATATTATCAATCAATCAATAAAACTTTATTTGTATATCACTTTTCATGCAGGGCTTTGAAATGCAAAAATACTTTACTTGGGAATTAAATAAAATAAAATAAGAATTAATGACATAAAAAGTAGAAAATTGCAAAATGAAAATGTAAGACCCCCCCACCACAACGGATGTACTGGTGCTGCGCGTGTGGCGACAGGCAGTGTCGGAGTGGTCTGTCCTGTTTATTGTTTTGTGTTGGTGTATGTCGTAGTAGTAAATTAACCAAACTTGCTTTTGGACTGTAATTCCCCTGCACTTCTGAAGCTCTGTTCTTCAATAATGGAGCTCCTTTACATCATTATATTATGGACATTGTTGGCTGTGGCTCAGTGTCTGCATGATCCTTGCCGCGGGCCGACAGGCAGGATCCAGTACTCTCTATCTTTTTACTGAGCCTGAGACACCATCACAAGCGGCTACCGACTCCTTTGGACGTGTTTGTGGGGGACCGTTTGGCAGCAGACACCCTCTACCAGTCCCATGAACATATAAATCTGATTCGGATAAAAGGAAATACACAACGCGGAAACGGGGGAAGCGAGGAGGAGTCAGACGGAGGCTGAAGCGTCTGAAACTCCACCGTATATCACTCCCCTCTATACTTCTCTGCAACGCCCAGTCCATCAGAAATAAGGTTGATGAGCTCCAAGCCAATGTCATCCACCTGGAGAAATTCAGGAATGCATGCGTTATGGCCTTCACCGAAACCTGGCTTACTTCAACTGATCTGGAGTCTGAATTATCACTCAGTGGCTTTGGAGCGCCTAACACCACTGTCAGAGAGACAATATGC
Organism: Scarus forsteni; assembly: GCA_036419115.1. Taxonomy (NCBI): domain Eukaryota; kingdom Metazoa; phylum Chordata; class Actinopteri; order Labriformes; family Labridae; genus Scarus; species Scarus forsteni. Next base: position 4,056,259 of record JAZDUH010000443.1, read on the forward strand.
ACTGCAGACACTGAGCTGCTGTCAGTTTCTGTACGCCCCATTTACTTCCCACGCGAATTTCCCCAAATATTTTTGATTGTTGTGTACATTCACCCTAAAGCCAACGCAAAAAATGCAGTGTCAACTATTTCCAAGGTTACACACAAGCTTCAGTCCCTCTGTCCTGATGCACCTTGTCTCATTCTTGGAGATTTTAACCATTGTAACCTTAAATCAATTAGCAATTTTTTATCAGTATATTTCATGTCCCACCAGAATGGACAAAACCTTAGATTTATGTTATGGTTCAATTAAGGGTGCTTACAAATCTGTTGCATTACCTCCTCTTGGCTCCTCTGATCACCACACTATTCTTCTCACCTCCACCTACAAGCCGCTGCTCAAACGGGGCAAGGCAGCAATCAAACAGGTCGAGGTGTGGACTGACAGTGCGACAGACGAGCTTAAAGGGGCCCTTGAATGTACGGACTGGAGTGTTTTTAACTCTTCTGATCTTGATGAGAGGACTGAGGTGATATCCTCATATGTGGGATTTTTAAAGGACTCTATTATCCCCACTAAACAGGTGAAGGTATTTCCTAACAACAAGCCTTGGTTAAATAGAGCAGTAAAAGACGCACTGCACAGGAAACAAAAGGCCTATTTATATGGTGGAAACAGGGAAAAATCAGAAGCTAAAAAAGAAGTCAGATATGAAATTAAGAGGGCCAAAGAGCAATATAAACTAAAAATTGAGGGGAAATTTCATAGTGGTGACCTAAGGGCAGTGTGGCATGGCATGGAAATCCTGACAGGCCAGGCAAAGAGGCAAAACTGGCCAATTAACATTAGTGGTTTTAATGATAATTCAGAGCTTGCAAATGCACTAAATGACTTTTATTTACATTTTGATGATGATCACTGTCTTCAAATGGAATATAGTAACCTGCACAGCAGGTGGAGTGATGGTAGTTTTACCTCTCCTCTTATCATCAGTGCCCCTGATGTTAGAGCTGCTTTTGCCTAAGTCACACATTCCCGTTTCTCATAGCAACTGTGCACGACTGTACACGATTGAGGAAGCTGGTGTGATCGCTATGATACGGGATTAAATTACTGTCTCACCCCTGGAGACACTCCGTAAATACACCCTCAGTGGCGCAGCTACAGCGCTTCAGGGGGCGTTTGTCCCGCTCCAGTTAGGTTAATACAGCGATATGACGAGGACTCCATCCCGCTGGCAGGACGTCAGCCCCACTCGAGCTCAGTTCGCGTCACGTAAGCCCCGACTGAGCCCCGTCCCTTGTGCCGTCTTGAACGGGACACAATCGGGGCTCAAGCGGATACATCCTTGTCAGTCGTCCTCATAAAGCTTTCAGGATTGAGCCACGATTGGGCCACGATCAGCCCGACTGAGCTCCGTACATGCCCCGCTAATACCGCTCGCCTTAGGACTGCATTAGGCTTCCATCCCGCTACACTGAGAGCAGCGATTCTCCACGACAGTTTTGAACAGTTCAAAACTGTCATGGAGCTTCTACGTTCCCCTCCGTTCATCCACGACTATACAGCGCTGATCCAGACCAAGTAGCGCATGCACCGCGACCAAAGCACGCTTTATCAGGATTATGACAATCGTGCACAATCGCCATGAGAAACGGGAATGTGTGACTGGGGCTTTTCATTAAATGCAATACCAGGAAGAGCCCAGGGCCAGATATGACCACTGGTAAACTTCTTAAAGTCTGCGCAGATCAATTATGTGATATTTTTAGTGACTTGTTTAATCAATCTCTTATTCAGGGTAAGGTCCCATTACTGTGGAAGGAATCCATTGTAGTGCCTGTGGCCAAGAATGTATCACCTAAAGAGCTGAATTACTTTAGACCAGTAGCTCTCACTTCATTGGTCATGAAGCGTTTTGAGCGGCTGGTTAAAACATTTCTGATGAATGAAGTTCAGGAGTTGATGATCCGATGCAATTTGCTTATCGGCCTACTAGAGGTGTGGAAGATGCTACCATCACCTTGTATAACTTTCTGTACAAGCATCTTGAAGGTACAAAAACTCACACCAGACTTCTATTTGCAGACTTCTCATCAGCTTTTAATATGATTCAGCCACTTATTTTACGCCATAAACTTGTGTCCCTTTTTGGTCTTGATCTTGGTTTGACCAACTGGCTCACAGACTTCTGAACCCACAGGCCTCAGGTAGTCAGGGTAAATAATGTTTTGTCCAACAAGAAGTTTTCTTCTATAGGCTCACCTCAGGGGTGTGTCCTGTCCCCCTTACTGTTCATTTTATATACAAATGACTGTAGGAGTCACTACACTGACAGGCATCTCTTAAAGTTTGCTGACGACACTGTCTTAGTCAGTTTACTCCAGGATGGAGAGCTTGACCATGGGCCAGTTACAGCTGACTTTGTGGAGTGGTGTGACAGCCAATTCCTCAAGCTAAATGTTCAGAAAACTAAAGACATGGTCATTGACTTCAGGAAAACTTCACAACAAGCACACCCAACCATTATCAGGGTACAGCAGTGGAGATTGTTGAGTCCTACAAGTACTTGGGATCAGTGATCGACAAAAACTTGTCACATGACCTCAACACCTCATCGATTTGCAAAAAGGGCCTTCAAAGGTTATGCTTTCTGCGAGGACTACAATCTTTTATTGTTGATAAGACTTTGATGGTTTTATTTTATAAATCTTTTATAGAGTCAGTTTTAACTTTTTGTCCAATTTATTTTTATGGAAACCTGTCTCTTAAAAACAAAAATTGTCTGGTCAAGATCGTGCGGGAAGCCAGTAAGATCATTGGCCTGCAGCAGCTCTCCCTCTCAGAGATCTTTGACAGACGAGTTTTACAGAAGGCACAGGCTATCCTGTCTAGCTCTGACCACCCACTGTTGGAGGAGTTTATTTCTCTCCCATCGGGAAGGAGATATAAGGTACCTATGGTACGCACCAATAGGTACAAATTTTCCTTTGTGCCACGAGCAATTACTGCAGTCAACTTGCAAAACTCTTAATTGCACTGCTCAGGTGACATGACATATTTTATCCTTGTTTTATATTGACAACTAGTTTTACCCATGACCTCACTTCTTTTATATTCTTTTAAACCCTTTAAATCCTCGAACATCATCAGGGGTTGTTCATGTTCATGTCAAGTTTGGCTATGCTGTATTCTGCGATGTTGTCTTGTACAAATGTTTGTTTATTTATTGATTGTTGTTATTTGATGTGCCGTCACTGCAGACAAAATTTCCCCTGGAGGGACAATAAAAGCTCTGAACTGAACTGAACTGAACAATTCACATTCAATACACACACTCTCTTACTCAAACTCAAAAAGACATAAATGGAATTTCTGACTGAAAACAGAATTAATGGACTGAGGAAACGCTATCTTAAATTAAAAATGAGGAAGCAGCTAAGACTTAAATTGTAGTTAAAATCATAAGACTTTAGATAGAAATAATTTAGGGTAAGATAAGTACATAAGTAAATACATTTATAAATAAAAGTTAAAGAACTAATATGGTAAAATGAGAAAGCCTTACACCAGGTCTTAAATAAAATCAGCTAAAATAGGATCATAAATAGAAACGTATTCTGCAAAGACAAAAATTCCAAATAACAAATCTTTACTTAAATGTAGAAATGAACCAGAATAAGAGGGTTTAATAAGTTAAATTATTATACTATATTATATGTATTACCAGGTATTGTAAATGTGTTCTGTGAATGTTAAGATATGATAAATATGATTCTGTATGTGTGATTATACATGTAACTGAGATCAAACTTAAGTTAAAAAAGTGGAAAATCTGTTTTAAATCTTGTTTAAAAATCTCCAGAGACTCTCTGATCAAGAGTTTATGAAAATAAAAAGGACTTCAGTTTAATTTTAATCAGTGAGCATGATTGTTTGAGTTTCCTCCAGCAGATGGAGCCTCCAAACACAAGACCTGCAGATGAATCCACAGCACTGTCGTGTTTTTATTATCAATATTCCACAGTTTAATGTTCTCTAAATCGAGCCTCTGCAGCACAGTTTGTTTTTCTGGGTTAAACGTCTTCGTCTCCGTGGGGACGTCTGACCCAGTGCCGGTGTTACGGAGATAATTTTACCCGCTCACTCGGGGGTTCACCCTGCCAACAGAGGGCTTCTCATCCACAGGCCCAAAAATAAACCAGCACTCGGCTCAAGCACTGACGGAGCTCGGCTCGTAATTATCTCCACTTCAGCTGATTTCAAGGTCAATAACAAAAAAATATTTTATGATATTTGTTCCACAGCTTTTTATGCTGCTTGGAGCTGTACCAGGGTCACAGCAGGAACCAGAACCAGAACTACAGCAGGGGGGTCTTCAGACTCTGTGAGGTCCACATCAGCAGAGAGAGGAAGTTCAGCGATGGGTCAGTGTCCTTAGACATAAACTTAACCAGTTTATCAAGAAATTTACTTTCCCCGCCCCCTTATTAGTAAGCCTTACTAGTTGTACTAGTGAACATTTTTAAGTCTACTACTAGATCTAGTAGTGTTAAGAGACCCAAATAGTCTACTAGGTGTATTAGTAAACATTTTTTGCTTCACTAATAAAGTCCACTCATGCCTAGTTTGTAAACTAGTTCGCCTGGTCTATTTCTGAAGTCTACAGTAGTCTAATGTTTTAAACTGGTCTAAAGTGTGAAGCATTAACCTATTCTAAGGTCTAAAGTCTGGTTTGAAGACTAAACTTAGTCCAATGTCTAAACCAAGCACTTTGAGTTACATATGATGATTGATTGATTGAACTTGGTCCAAAGTCTTAAGTCTTGTCTGAAGTCAAAACCTAGCATAAAGTCTAAATTTTAGTCTAAAGTCTTAATCTGGTTTACTTCTCAAGTCTTATCTAATATCATAACCTGGCTTACAGTCGGGTTTGAAGACTAAACCTAGTCCAACATCTAAAGTCTTAATCTTGTTTAAAGTCTACGGTCTGGTCTAGCATCTAAAGTCTTAAAGGAATATTTCACCCAAAGAATGATATGCCTTAATTTTCTACTCACCCTCATGCTGAGCAACACTCTGGAGCACTTTTTTGATGTCTCAAATGCAGCCGGAGGTCCGGGGAGATTTTCGCTGTCAACAAACTTCCATCTGACAGGGGACAACGGAGCCCGAAAGAAAAAGGTCCATAAAAGTCCACAAAAACGTGCCTATTTTCCTTCATACTGCTCGTCCGCTGTAATCCAAGTGTCCTGAGCAGGAAATGTCCATAATTAATTCGAAACGAGGTCATTTAGTACATTTTTCGAGCCTAAACAGTGCTATATCGTACTTCCGCAGTGCACGTCTACGCGTGCTCCCTGAACTGTGTAAGCCGTCTGGATTGGTCTGCCACGGCTTACGTAGTGCAGAGTCTTGGCGTGAACCACTATGCGATATAGCATGTACTTTAAGATATATGCCTAGCACGTAAGCCGCCGCAGACCAATCCAGACGGCTTACATAGTGCAGGGAGCGCACGTAGACGTGCACTGCAGAAGTACGATATAGCACTGTTCAGGCTCGAAAAATGTATTAAATGTTCTTGGAAAGATGTCTAAAATATGTCCTCTTTGACTCAAGGTCAAACTGGTGACATTGTGAAGGTCACATGCCCTTGGGTCTTTCTTGTGAACTTTATATGTTTGTATGTACATGTTCAGAATTTTGAGGGATTTATGTCAACTTCGCTTGGATGTCCTCTCTGACTTTATGATAAAGAAGGGTAGACATTTACACACACAACGAGGCTTTACAGGGACTGTGAGGAGTTTCTAAGGAATAACAAAAAAATTGCTTGTTGTCACACATCAAAAACTACCGCTACGTAACTAGAAAGAGATACATTACCACGTCGCTTTGTATCCTGTAAGTTGTTGAAAAAAGAAGTTGTAAAGCAATGCAGAGTTCTGAGGAAGGTCCGAGCTGCATTTATTAGCATCACAACAAACACACGCTTTGGCTTGGGTCACGTCTTTTGGTGTGTTCCAGTTGTAGTCAGAAGTAGGAATTTCAGAGTTCCGAGTGGGACACTACAAGTGGAACGTTCCCTGAAGTCGGAATTTCCTACTGGGAACTCGGAGAAACCTCGCCACCCCCGAGTTGACAATCGAAGATGGATGCCCCCAGTGTGAACAGTTATTTAGCTCCTGTAATAATCAATTTATTTGCACTTCTGACTGGGGTGTGTCGCTCTAGATCAGCTGTATACATAGTATTGTTAGACTTATATTTACAAAAATGCTGCCATAGTGATAATCACATTCTTCATGTGATATTTGTGAACAACAACACAGGACGTGCTAACAACAGCTAACAATAGCCTGGTAGATCTGCATGTTTTTTTCGACTTCAACTGGAACACCGATAAGTCGGAGATGATGTCACTCCCAGTTCCGAGGTTACTGGAATGCAGCATTACCACAGTCCCCGCGCATGCTCATGGGTAGCAGAGTCTTTATGTCGCCGGTAATAGATTCTCCTCATAGCACCTTTAAGGTTCAAAAGCATGTCAAGATCAGATATCTTTAATTTTTATTTAATTTTATTTTAGATTAAGCTTCAAATCTTGTGCGAGTGTTTATCAAAAACATTATTTTAAGAATGTATTCTTTATCCCATATTTTTTAGTAATCAACAGGAACTATAGTGACACCAAAATGGATTCTAGAAGACAACTTAGTATAACTGGTAGTACTAAAAAAGCTTTACTAGAGTTTTTACTCATAACATTTTTTAAGTCATTAGTACTAGTTCCCCTTGGTTTTGGAAGTTTTACAACCAATCAGGTCACTGGATTTGGTTATAATCTCTCCTACTTCAATTGCTTCAGGTTGACTAGTTAAACCTTTGGCAGTACTAGTACGTGGTAATTCTTTTGACTCTTTCGTTTTGGTAGTAGTACTTGTAAACAACAATTTTGTTGTACTAGTAAAGGTTTTATGGTGCAAGAGTAAACACTTATCCAAATCCAAGCCAATTTTGTAGTCTTTTAAGCAGTTTGTTATCAACCAATGTTTACACACATAACAATGTTTCAAGGTCCAAAGGCAGGTCAACATCAGAAAAATTTAATGATACCTTTTTTAATTTCAGATTAAACATCAAATCTTGTGCGTGTGTTTATGACAAATCTTATTTCAGGCATTTATTCTTTATCGAATAGTAGTTTCCAGGAACTAGTGACACTAAATAGTATACTAGAAGACAACTTACTGTAACTCGTAGTAGAGTTTTTACCAGTTCCATTTTAAGTCTACTTGTGTACTAGCTTACCAAACTGAGTAAATGTGCTGTAGAGCTGAACAGCGGTTGATATCACCAATATCAATTTTATGCTCAAACGGCTTTCCATTGTGCTTCTCCCTCGGGATCGGTGACACTTCATCCTTTGTCATAATCATGTTTTTGATCATGTTATTATCAGAGAGCGCTCATTTGGAGGCATCAGGATGTGAAATCAGATCCTTTTAATTACTCTCTGTGCTGATAGCTCGTATTACGTCCCCTGGGATCAATAACATATTTCACTCTGAGTTCATTCACGTAAAGTCGTCTTTCCTTGGTTATAATTAGACTGCATAATGGTTTTAAATAAATGAACCTTCATTTGTTGTCATGTTGAGATGGATCATTTTAATTTAGTCTTTCCTGCAGTGGAGTGAGAGTTTCTCCCTGGACATCAACACCCATGGTATCACGATGGATATTACACGATTATGAATTTGTTGTTTTCTCTGTTTAATGTGCTGTTAACCACAGTCAGCAAATAAAGCAGTGAAAGGAGCAGGAGTCATTTTATTTGAATCTGAAATGTGGTTTTAAGTAAATAAAGAGCTCTGAGTCTCTCTGGAACAAACTACCTGCTGACCTGAAGTCCATCATGACATTTAAAAAGCAGCTCATAAATGGAGTCCACTTGTTATGCAGGTGCATTAATTTTAAAGTCATTCAATAAAATAAAATTAAATAATAATCATTACTAGTCCATTGGAAAGAGCCCATAGAAAGTCTGTGGGGATGGCAAAACCTCACAGAAGCATATCAGCAGGTGATTGGATGATCGCTCCGTCAATCATATTCATTATGAGCCAAACAGATCATTTTGTGGGCGGGTTAGGGTTAGGGTTAGGCAGAACATGAGCTTCTTCTTAAAACAAACTCTCATGTCAGAAGTGTACCGTGTTAATCCTTACTACACAGAAGTTTGTCGTGTTGATGTTTGGTTTTTTTAATAGTCTAGAAGAAAAAAACCTGCTCCTGAAGCTGTTAGCATCTATGCTAATCTCTGCCTAATTGTTTGTCTACTATCATATAATGAACACTGACTTCTTACGTGTATGTTTGAGGATTATAAAGCTTCCACAATTAGCGAGTCAACACAGGTTTTTCCAACGCGAGTAACAATCAGCAAGTGCCTCTTTAACACTACCAGCAGAGCCAGGTCTTAAAATAAGATAAGATAAGATATACCTTTGTTAGTCCCACGAGGGGAAATTCCAGATTTACAGCAGCAGCAGGATACAAGAAAAATATCAGAAGAGACTTACACATGAAAAGATAAGTAATTAAAATAAAAATAAAAATTAGCATAAATACAACTAAAATGAAATAAATGAAAAGAACATGAGCCTTTCAGCAATATCAACTTCCTTATGAAGGAAAAGAAGTAACAATTAAGTGGAAATGAGACTGAATGAAACGGGGGTCTACACGGTATTAACTATTAATATTTACACCACAGTTGTGAGTATATCTATATGGAGGTATACACAGTATAAACAATTTATAATATTTGCACTAAAGATGTGACTACAGTGCGGAAAGTATTCAGACCCCCTTAATTTTTTCACATTTTGTAACATTGCAGTCATTTCCTAAAATCAATTAAATTCGTTTTTTCCTCATTAGTGTAAACAGCTTGAATCCAATGAAGGTGTCGACCCATCTCAAGGATGATCGGAAGAAATGGACAATGCCTCAGTTAAAAAACAAGTGGCACAGTAAAGGGTCTGAAAGGGTCTTATGACCATGTGATATTTCAGTTTTTCCTTTTCAATAAATCTTCAAAAATTTCTACGATTCTGTGTTTTTTTGTCGATAAAGGGTGCTTTGTGTACATTAATGAGGAAAAAAATGAATTTAAATGATTTTAGGAAATGGCTGCAATATAACAAAATGTGAAAAATTGAAGGGGGTCTGAATACTTTCCATACCCACTGTATATCTCTGACAGGGACAGCAGAGAGGAAAAAGCATTTAAAATTGTATTCTGTTTTCTGTTTTTAAAGGTATTATACAAATAAAGTTATTATTATTAGTAGTAGTAGTGCCCCCTATTGGAGACCCGGCCCAGCAGACAAAATATGCAGTAAAAATACAGAATAAGGAAACCTAAGAATAAGATAAGATATTCCTTTATTAGTCCCACAGAGGGAAATTCCACATTTACAGACAGTAGCTGATTTTTGTAAACTTAACAGTATTTTACTGTAATATCTACAGCTACCTACTGTAAACAGCTAAGCAGTAAACTACTGTAAATGGCAAAATATTGTGGGGAAAAAAATCAGATTTTGGTAGAATTTACAGCATTTATCATAAAATCTAGTTATTTACTGTAAAATGCCTATATAGTAAATACTGAAAATGGTATTTCCCAAGAAAACTGACCAATAGCAGGTTAGATTTTTTTCCTGTAATGTTTCACATAATTGGGTGCAACCATTATTTGAGTAAATGCATTTTATTGCACAAAATGATGTATGTGACTTTTTTTTTTTTTTTTTTTTTACAAATTATAACTTACTCATACATGGTCAGTAAAGTAGATAAAGACATTGATATATGAATTGAAATACAGCAAGTTTACTGCAGTTTAAAAAGTTGTAGAATCATGATAGTGCAAATGGAAAAACACTTAGGAAGCAGTTTTTTTGCAATACAGTAATAATGCTGTATTGCATTATTAATGTCATTACTGTAAAAGAATCATTACTGTCTTTTGACAGTAATGATTCTTTGAATGATGTTGATAATAGGATAATACTTACAGCATTAACCCATTAACTACCAGCTCAGCTGTTTGGCAGAGGTCATCAGGAAATTCAGGGAAATTTAATGGTTTAAAAAACAGAACAAAAGCAAATCATTGTCTGACACTTAACATTTCAGGGAACAGAGAAAAATACAAACAAAGCAAAAACCTGATATTTTCTTGGTGTGGGATTTATACGTTTTAAAAGCTAACAGTTGATTACATGACAACAGAAAAATGCACAAATATTTGGGACAAATCAAAAGGCAGAAATGTTTGTAAAGAAAATAGCAAAAAAAAAAATCTTAAACTAGATCATATTAAGTTTGACAAACATATACATACATCATATTAATAAATGGTTCAATATTGATGATGATAACAATAATAATAACTTTTAGCTTTTACCTACACAAAGAAAACCTTAGTTTTTCTTTGTGTAGGTAATGATCTTTTTTTATACATTAAGTTCCCTGAATATATTGACCTCTGCCAAATACGTAGTTGAGCTGGGAGTTCAAGGGTTAACCTAAACTAGAATCTTAATAAATATTGAAAAAAATCATATCTGCAACCCTTACATAACCCAAGTAACAGTATAACAATAATATTTACATCAGTTAGCCAAAAATAAAACCTAAATGGAATGATGCTGTTACAATATTAACCTGATCTAAACACATACACACTGGAGTATAAATGAGCAGCAGAGTAAGAGGGTGCATAGGCTTTGTTGTGCAAGAACTGGCTTAATAGTGATGTTGATGTTACAAATGTTTTCAATTTTCTGTTTTCACTAACAAATAAAGCATTTGTTATTTGTGTGTATAACCAACCCCTCTATGTGACTATGACTCACTGTTACTGATTCCGATTTCACTGCAAGACCTCAGCCTGCATTCTGATTTAGGCATGACCATCAGGAGGGAGCGATCATGAGAAAAAGGTGACCAAATCAACCCCAGTCTCCCCTACTTTACAGAAAAGCATATCCAGAAATGAAAACCCCACAGTCTGATTTCTGGTCAGCAAGTACTGTCAGAAAAGTCCTTCACAACATCTTCTACGTGGATTATTGACCAGAGGATGGTCGTCTGAAGGGGCTTTTCGATCATGAATCAATAAAATATTCCCTCTCCCCCAGGGCCTACAGGTGTGCAATCACTCAGGTGTCAATACCGTCTGATTTTGTGTCCAGTTTAAAGTCGATGTGTTAAGTTAAGTTGTGTAAAAGCAAACACTTACCTCAGAGGGCGCATGCGTGCTGCCTCAGCTGTCCCCTCGGTCATACATCCATCAGATGATCCTTCATGCTCCTCATAGATCCGCTCCGAAGTTTCCAGGCTCGTGTCCGCGCAGCATTCCGCCGTGCACGCGCAGCCTCAGTAGCTCCGGAGTTCGAGGAAACATGAATGAGTGTGCGTGAGTGTGCGCGTGTCTATCAGGTTCGCCACATAAGAGGAGGAGAGACCCCGGTGATCCAGAGACGGGAAGCTCCTGAAGCTGCTGCTGGCTCCCCCGCTCTGAGTCTGACGGCAGGACTCTGCTCCTCCTCTTCATCATCACACTCCTCCTCCTCCTCCTCCTCCCCTCCCACCAACAGCTCCACTCTCTCTACACTGGAAAAACACAACTTTAATGGTGCAGTGCTCGGCTGCAGCCACCAGGGGGCTCGGATCAGAAATGTATCAACATGTGTGCGAAGACACGCTGCCAGCACCGCCCACCTCAACAGCACTGGGACCAGGGAACAGTGAGGTGAAGACCTCTGACCATACATCTATACATCCAACAATCAAATCATCTATCAATCTATTTAAAAATAACACAGATCCATCCAATTATCGTCCATCCATACTGATTGATATGAGAATGTGAACCAATAGATCTATAATTTCATCCATCCATCATAATCCATCTATCCACCGATTATAGGTCATCAATCTTACAGCCATCCATTCATTAAATTCTTTATTTATCCATCATTTTTTTTCCTCCATCTGTAAAAATGCTAAAGTCTGTCTTACCGTTGTCTTACCAATCCATTAAAGGAATACTTCACCCAAAGAATGATATGCCTTCATTTTCCACTCACCCTCATGCTGAGCAACACTCTGGAGCACTTTTTTGATGTCTCAAATGCAGCCAGAGGTCCGGGGGGATTTTCGCTGTCAACAAACTTCCATCTAACAGGGGACAATGGAGCCCGAAAGAAAAAGGTCCATAAAAGTCCACAAAAACGTGCCTATTTTCCTTCATACTGCTCATCCGCTGTAATCCAAGTGTCCTGAGCGGGTAACGTCCATAATTAATTTGAAACGAGGTCATTTAGTACATTTTTCGAGCCAAAACAGTGCTATTTTGTAATTTTATCATCATTGTTCATTTCATCTTATTATATTTTCTGACCTGATTTCTGCTTTCATCCCTTTTTTATTGCGTTTCCTATTCTTGCTGATTTTATGTTTTTTATGTTTGGTCCTCATGGTCTCTTTTTATGATGCATGGTTCTTGTATTGTCTGGGTTCCTATAAAGTACTATAAATTATGGAAAGGACCTTTTCACCTCATGTCTTTTACATTGTGTTTCTCTGTTAGTCTTGATTGAAGCTGTGCTTTTTGTTTTTACTTCATTGTGCTCATTGTTTGTGTTTTATTATTTTGCACTGAATGCTTGTCAAAGCACTTTGTAAACTATGTTTTTAAAAGTGCTATACAAATAAAATTATTATTATTATTATTATTATATCGTACTTTCGCAGAGCACGTCTACACGCACTCCCTGAACTATGGAAGCCGCGGCAGACCAAGCCAGACGCTTGCGCGCTTTCAGGGACTAATGTGCTAAATTGCAAGCGTAGAAGAAGAAGTTCCACTGTTTACACTCTGCTGTGAGTGACCAAGCTGTGGACAATCACAAGCGCGCAAGCTTCTTCTTATACGCTTGCAATTTAGCACAGTAGTCCCTGAAAGCGCGCAAGCATCTGGCTTGGTCTGTCGCGGTTTCCATAGTTCAGGGAGCGCACGCAGACGTGCACTGCGGAAGTACGCTATAGCACTGTTTAGGCTCGAAAAATGTACTAAATGACCTCGTTTCGAATTAATTATGGACGTTACCCGCTCAGGACACTTGGATTACAGCGGACGAGCAGTATGAAGGAAAATAGGCACGTTTTTGTGGACTTTTATGGACCTTTTTCTTTCGGGCTACATTGTCCCCTGTTAGATGGACGTTTGTTGACAGCGAAAATCCCCCCGGATCTCCGGCTGCATTTGAGACATCAAAAAAGTGCTCCAGAGTGTTGCTCAGCATGAGGGTGAGTAGAAAATGAAGGCATATCATTCTTTGGGTGAAATATTCCTTTAATCCAACCATCCAATAATTATCCTCCTATATTCGTCCATCCACACTTCATCAACTCTTTACCATGCATAAAGTACATTTATCGAACCAACAATACATCACTCTTTTCATTCCAGAATAATCCATCCATCCATCCATCCATCATCCATCCAACTGTCTTCAAATAATCTATCCATCCATCTTTTCTGTAATCCATCCAACCATCATCTATCAGTCCATTAATCTTTCAAGTAATCTGTTCATCCATCCACCCATCCATCTTATAGTCATCCTTCTATCTTTTTGTCTATCTTTAAAATAGTCAATCCATCCATCATCCAATCATAAGTCCTTGCATCCATTCTTCAAAAAAAATATCCATCCATCCAATCATACATCCAGCCATACTTCCTTGGAAAATTCAAAAGATTATCAGTCCAATAATTAATCCCTCAATACACCAATAGAATAATTTGTTCATCCATCCATCCATCCATCCATCCATCCATCCATCATCCAGTAATCTTTTAACTGTTCCATTAAGCTATCAAACATCATCTTTTTGTGTACCCTATCTATCACATACATTCATCCAGCCATCCATCTATTTTTTAGATAATTAATCCATCCATCATCTATCCATCTATTAAACAGAACAGCCATGAATCATCCTTCCATTCATTGATCATTTCATTATTTCATTGATAAATCCACTCATCCATCTTTTCTAGTCTTTTAGGACAGAACAAACAACAGGATGGAAAATTTTTTTTTACAACTTTAAAGATGATTTATATCATTTTTTTATATTTTAGTGCAGAAACTCTACGTAATGCACCTTTAAAAATGATATAGATGCTCAGTATTTTAATCAGTCTCAGCTCATCTTACACTGAGTAGTTAAACCAGTGAGTCTGCTTTTACAGTGCAGAGCAGCTCAGGGATAAAATCGCTCAAAAAAAAAAATCTTTTGTTTAAATCCTGACTGACAAAGTTTGTGCAGGCTGACGTCCAAATCCAGAGCGGATTATCAAAACAACAGAGTCTCACAGCAGCATGTCCTACAGGGTCTGGTGCAGCAGGTGTGTGCGTGTGCGTGGTTGTGTGTAGATCTAATAAAGGATACTCCGGCGCCGTGTCGGTGACTCCATGTGACCGCGCTCTGATAATGTTTGTGGATCAGATCGTTTCCTGTTTGAATAACACAGACTCTGATTTGACTAATGAGCCCGGCTCTGTTTTTGCATCAAACTTTGTTTCTCAAATAGAGAACGCTCAGAGCTCATACTGTTTGTATACCAAATTAATGATGATCATGACGTGATATTACAGTAAAGACAGAATGACCTCAGGTGACCTTTGGATTCATCTGAATCAGAGTCATTAAGTGTAACACAGGTTTGATGATTCAGGGTGAACGCCAACTCCAACAGGAGAAGAAGAAAACTGGGAGGATGTTGAACTTGTTAACAGTCAGGTGTTTACAAAACAGAATTTACCTTTCAGGATCAAGTTATCAAACCATTCATCCATCCATCATTCTATCCATCCATCCATCCATCCATCTGCTTATCAATTAACCCAACCATTTTGCCATCAATCAAATCACATCTATTCCCATTCAACCAACTGTTCATCTCTCAATTTATTCATCCATCCATTCATCCATCATCCATCCATCCATCCATCCATCCATCCATTCATCCATTTATCAGCAGTCCTGCCAATTACTCTTATTTCAATCATCAAACAGAATGTCAGGTTCTCCTCTTATCCATGTGGGGATCTTTCCATGATATTCATTCTTCCACCCATCCCTCCATCGATCTATCCATCCATCCATCCAGCCATCCTTCCATCCATCCTCCCATCCGTCTTTTAAATAATCCACCCCTCTATTTGTCCATCTCTAAATAACCAATCAATTCCTCCCTCCATCCATGCATAAATGCAACCGTCTGTTTATTTATCCATCCACCTAACCATTTTGCCATCAATTAAATCACATCTATTCCCCATTGACCCAACCATTCATCTCTCTATTTATCCATTCATCCATCCATTCATCCATCCATCCATCCATCCATCCATCCATCTATTCATTCATTTAATCATCCATCCATTCATCTGTTTATTAATTTATTCATCTACCTAACCATTTTTCCATAAGTCACATTCATACCCTATTGATCCATCCATTCACCTATATATGTATCCATCCAGTTATTCATCCATCCATCCATCCACCCATCCAACCATCCATCCATCCATCCATCAATCCATCTGCTTATCAATTCACCCAACCATTTTGCCATCAATCAAATCACATCTATTCCCCATTCAACCAACCGTTCATCTCTCAATTTATCCATCCATCCATCCATCCATCCATCCATCCATCCATCAGCAGTCCTGCAAGTAACTCTTATTTCAATCATCAAACAGAATGTCTGTTTATCCTCTTATCCATGTGGGGATCTTTCCATGATATTTATTCTTCCATCCATCGCTCCATCGATCTGTCCATCCATCCATCCATCCATCCTTCCGTCCATTCTCCCATCCATCTTTTAAATAGTCCAACCCTCTATCTATTTATCCATCTTTAAATAATCAATCAATTCATCCCTCCATCCATGCATCCGTGCAACCATCAATCTATCATTCTATCCATGTAACCATCTGTTTATTCATCCATCCACCTAACCATTTTGCCATCAATCAAATCACATCTATTCCCCATTGACCCAACCATTCATCTCTCTATTTATTCATCCATTTATCCATTCATCCATCCATCCATCCATTCATTCATTTAATCATCCATCCATTCATCTGTTTATTTATTTACTCATCTACCTAACCATTTTTCCATCAGTCACATTCATACCCCATTGATCCATCCATTCACCTATCTATTTATCCATTCAGTTATTCATCCATCTATCCATCTATCCATCCATCCACTTAACCATTCATAAATCAACAGCATTCATTTTTCAACCATACATCCATCTATTTATCCATCTATCTAGCAATTTTCAGGCAAATAGTGCATACATCAACCAGTCCATCCATTCATCAAACAGAAAGTTAGTCAAACCTTCTACCCATCCCTCCATACATCTATCCATCATATTAATTAATCAATCATCAGTTCATCGAATGATCAGTCCTGTCATCCATCAATTCATCAGTCTAGACATTGATCTAATAATCATTCTAATGAAACAACTTTTGATCTAATCATTTGACCATTGCCATATTGGGCCAGTTATCTCAATCCATAGATCTATCCATCCATTCATCCTCTATCTATCAAATCATTGATCCAAAATTCCAACAGTTCATCTGTTGATCCATCAATCCATCCATCAGTCCATCCAGTGATACATTAGTCTTTCCATTGATCTGCCAGTCCATTGATCCATCCATCCAATGCTTCCTTAATCCATCAGTCTATCCATCATTAAAGGAATATTTCACCCAAAGAATGATATGCCTTCATTTTCTACTCACCGAGTACGAGTTCGAAACGAGGTCATTTAGTACATTTTTCGAGCGTAATCAGTGTTATATCGTACTTCCGCAGAGCACGTCTGCGCGCGCTCCCTGCACTACGTAACCCGCGGCAGACCAATCCAGACGGCTTACGTAGTGCAGGGAGCGCGTGCTGCGGAAGTACGATATAACACTGTTTAGGCTCGAAAAATGTACTAAATGACCTTGTTTCGTCTTAATTATGGATGTTACCCGCTCAGGACACTTGGATTACAGCGGACGAGCAGTATGAAGGAAAATAGGCACGTTTTTGTGGACTTTTATGGACCTTTTTCTTTCGGGCGCCATTGTCCCCTGATAGATGGACGTTTGTTGACAGCGAAAATCCCCCTGGACCTCCGGCTGCGTTTGAGACATCAAAAAAGTGCTCCAGAGTGTTGCTCAGCATGAGGGTGAGTAGAAAATGAAGGCATATCATTCTTTGGGTGAAATATTCCTTTAATCCAACCATCCAACCATCCATCCATTCATACTTGAATAATCATATATAGCCTATCTACACAAGAAACATCAGAAAAAGTCCATCATACCCATTAATTCATCCATCCATCCATCCACAGTAAAGGAAAAAGTGCGTCCAACCATTAACCCATTTCTTAGTCTATTCATATCTTTTTTGCAAAATGTCTTTTGATCCATCCTCCCATCCATCCGCTTTTCTTAATTCATCCTCCTTTCTTATTAAGTATGTGCATCAGTTCTGCTGTCGGGTTGTGTTGTCTTTGTCATTATTCAGTCTGCTCTTCGGGACCTCCTCATCATCATTTAATGATCTGTGGCCTTCACAAGAGAACCTAATTTAGGCTATATTGTCTGGTTGAATAAATGTTGTCAAAAATAAATATCGAAATATATTTTAGTTTATGTAAATGTCCCTTTTATATTTGAGCTGCTCAAATATTTGCTCGCTGCACTGACTTTAATTTGCCCTGATTATACACATATCAATAAATGCCATTTATCTTCAGCTCTCTTCTGTTTGGGGGAGTTTCCATCTCCAGTGAAGTAGTTCAAGTATCTGGTCCTTCACAGCTGAGGGAACCATGGATTGGGAAATTGACTCTCAGATTGGTGCTGCATCTGCAGAACTGTGAGTGCTGAACCAGACCACCGCTGTCAGGAAGGAGCTGAGCCAGAGGGCGAAGCTCTTGATTTACCCGTTGACCTCTGATCCAGCCCTCATCTGTGGTCATGAGGTAATGACAGCGAGATGAGATCACTGTACCCAGCGGCTGAAGTGCGTTTCCCCTGCTGGAGGGCCGGGCTCAGGCTTGGGGATGAGGTGAGGAGCTTGGAAATCTGAGGGAGGCTCGCTGAAGTAACTGGACGGACTGTTCAACATATTTCACTAGTCCATGTTGGAAAGAGCCCATAGACCGTGTTTGGGGAGGGCAGAACCTTTCAGATGCATGTCCAGCAGGTGAGTGGATGATCTGCCCATTAACCCTCCTATTATCCTCAAATTTTACTTCCACATTTTACCCTTGGGGTCAATTTGACCCCAAGGATATCTGCCTTCAAAAATGGTTTACATAAAATTGTAGACAAAGTTTTTTGCGTCAGGTCATTTGTGTATTTGTTAAATACATAAATAGGCCTTTGATAATGAAATCAGTTAGTTGACATGCCTTCTAGCGCCACCATCAGGCCAAAGTAAAATGTATATTAGCATGAATGTATTTTGAAAAATTTTCATACAAATCTTCTCAAATTACTGACAACAATAATGACCACAAGGGTTTAAGCCCTATTTGTTTTGGTGGATATATAACCTTTCCTGTAGCGCCACCATCAGGTCAACCTGTCAGTTTTAGAGTTAGTGTATCCTGAAAATCTTTCATCCAAATCTTTTCAAATTTGAGGTGCACATTCATATCTCTCACAAAATGAACCATAGTGATTGGTGTTTTAGCCCCTATTTCCTCTCATAAACGTATTTATTTACTATTTTTTATATCTTCTGTTTTGTAACACATTTGTGGTTCATCACTGTAAAGTCTCACTCACCCCTCACCCCACCCTCCTTTTGTTATTCCAAAAATTAAAATGTCTTCAGAGACATTATCACTAAAATACTGCCCTATCAGCCTCAAGGTTCCAAAGTCTTGCTGCTTTACATTGTGAGTGGTAAACTCCTGCTAAAATGAGCCAATGTAGGCTTCAAAGTCAACTGCATCCAGGTCTTTCCCCACTTCCACTTTAAATATGTCAGCCTAAGTACAATATGTTCAATACATGGCTTTATCAAGAGCTGTAATGATGACTTGGTAGTTAGAAAGACTTGGATGTGAATAACACACAAGTCTACATTGGCTTCCTCATTTTGGCAAGAGCTCACAAATCAGGTTTTTTACCACATTCCCACATCATGGGAAGTATCCTGTTTGAATAGCTATTTTTCCCATCCCTCTGTTATGTATCAACTCAAAGTTTTACACAGCTGAAACAGCTTAGGGTCAAATTGACCCCAGAGGAACTCCAATGTGTTCAATATGTGCTCAGCACATTGGAAAAGCATCATAATGATAATTTTATGTTTGATCTCCTTTCCCCAGCAAATTAGGAATGTCATGAAATATGAAGCAAAAATAACAAAGTGATCTATTATTATTTTAATGGTAAAGGATAATAGGAGGGTTAATCAATATTTATTACAAGATACAAGATAATAGGCCATAACAGTGCATTTTTGTGTTTTCGTGTGGACATGATTTTTAGTTTAAACGGAGCAGGAAACCTCAGTTTTAAAAAATACCTTTCTCCGTGTGGACAAAAAATCAGACAGAGCTCTTTTTCAGCTGCTGCCTGCATACAGCTCTTCAGCAGACACTCACAGGTGACCCCCATTAGTAATTAGTAATCAGTGCTGCTCATCCTGCTGCTGCTCCCGTGGCAGTTTAACAAGAGTGATATGTACCAAACAAACAGCAGAAAAAAGCATGCCAAAGCAGAATAATCCAGACTCAAATGATTACATTAATATATTAATATGAAAATATCATACTTTTATGAAACAAAGAGAAGAAGCACGACTTTTTAAGGACAACCACTGGATAGATGTTTATGTGGATGAAAAGTGTAATGGATGGATAGATAGATAGATAGATAGATAGGTAGATAGATAGATAGATAGATAGATAGATAGATAGATAGATAGATAGATAGATAGATAGACAGACAGACAGACAGACAGACAGACAGACAGACAGACAGACAGACAGACAGACAGACAGATAGATAGATAGATAGATAGATAGATAGATAGATAGATAGACTGATAGACAGACAGACAGACAGATAGATAGATAGACAGACAGACAGACAGACAGATAGATAGACTGATAGATAGATAGATAGATAGATAGATAGATAGATAGATAGATAGACAGACAGACAGATAGATAGATAGATAGACAGATAGATAGACAGACAGACAGACAGACAGACAGACAGACAGACAGATAGATAGATAGATAGATAGATAGATAGATAGATAGATAGATAGATAGATAGATAGATAGATAGATAGATAGATAGATAGATAGACTGATAGACAGAGAGACAGACAGACAGACAGACAGATAGATAGATAGATAGATAGATAGATAGATAGATAGATAGATAGATAGATAGACGATAGATAGATAGATAGATAGATAGATAGATAGATAGATAGATAGATAGATAGATAGATAGATAGATAGATAGATAGATAGATAGATAGATAGATAGATAGATAGATAGATAGATAGATAGATAGATAGATAGATAGATAGATAGATAGAGGGATGACAAATGAATGCACTGACTGGTGGATAGACTGATGGATGGATGGATGAACTGAGGAATGGATTGACTGTTGGATGGGTGGATGAACTACCAGATGGATTGACTGATAGATGGTGTGATGGATGGATTGACTGATAGATGGATGAACTAATGGATGGATTGACAGATGGATGGTGTGATGGATGGATGAACTGATGGATGGATTGACAGATGGATGGTGTGATGGATGGATGAACTGATGGATGGATTGACAGATGGATGGTGTGATGGATGGATGAACTGATGAATGGACTGACAGATGGATGGTGTGATGGATTGATGGATGAACTACCAGATGGACTGACTGATGGATGGTATGATGGATGTATTGACTGATGAATGGACTGATGGATGGATGGATGAACTGTGATGGATGGACTGATGAATGAATTAATGGATTGACTGATGGACCGACTGAGTGATGGATGGATGAACTGACGACTGGATGAACTGATGGATGGACTGATGGATTGATTGATGGATGGACTAACAGATGGATTAACCGATGGATGAACTAATGGATGGATTAACTGACGACTGATGGAGCCTTTCTTGGACAAAAAGTACAAGTCTTTTAATCATCAACCTTTATATTGATTTTGAACAAAATAGTGAAAAGCTGAACTGAACAAACACAGTCAATGGTCTCAGAAGCATAATCAGAACTTATATTTATTGCCCATTACATTTACACATACAAGGACTGACTCGGTAATCTGGTGCAAAAATATCAATATATAGTTAGAATAAGCATAAAATTCCAGAGGAATAAATTAAGTATATAAAGGGGTTTAAAATAGTACAAATTGAATCAGGTAGTAATAAAAAATGTACAACATATACAGCAGGTACAGTATAAATATACATATAAATATATATACAGTCTATTTAGTTCATAGCTATCAAGTCTCCCCCTTTTGGCTGGGACATTACCTTATTTTACCCCTCTTTCCTGTAATCCTCTCGTATTGGTATTCTCCCGTAAATCTCCTGTATTATAATGTAATAATAATAAAAACATTTCTCTGCCTCGACAGACTGAACTCTGTCACTAACCTTGTGAGAATGGAGCAGTAATGCACCAAAATGATGATGCCAACTGAAGAAGAAAAAGCCACCTGCAGTAGCCTGGGTGGCAGTTGTTACTACGTTAGTGCCAAAAGCAGGAACAAACCAAAAACAAAAACAAAGGAGAAAGATGGATGGATGCGACGAAGGAGAAGGCATTCCTGCTAAATAACAAAGAAGAGAGCATGAGTGAACATGAGAAATTAAAAGAAAATATGTAATGAAAACAAAATGTAAATGTTTAACTGTATTATAACATAGGAATGTTCAGTGGATGGAAATGTTGCTGCGATGGCAAAGAGTCATGTAAATTGCAGATAGTGGGGACAGCGTGATATTATGCCACAGGAATGTTATGCCTAACCTGACATGCCAGAGGGCCAGTTTCATAGTGGAAATATTTCACTAATCCATCTGGGGAGGAGCCCTGCAAAAATGTTTTCAGGCACAGAACCTTCATAAACAACAGCAGCTTATGATTGGACGATCGTTTGGCTCATCACACTCATCACAGACCAATCCAATCAAGCAGCACTGCTATGACGTAGCATATGTAGCAGCTAAACATTGCCAGTCGAAGTCAACAAAGAACTTACTGAGGAAGTTGAAGTCTTTTAATGTCTGTAACAAAATGCTGTGTATTTTCTAAAGGTCCTTTATTGAAAGTCTTTTGACATTCTCTTTTATTTGTTGGTTCGATAGTCTGTTTGCCAAAGACAGAAACAGCCTGTACAGCACTGTTAAAACCTGCTCCAAAATAATAATGAGTCCAGCAGAGAGATCTGTGTTCTTTATAGAAGAGACAGGTAGTCAGAAAGGCAAAAGGAATTATTTCCCAACATGACTACATCCTGTATTCAGTTAACTTTAGTGCCTTCAGGCCGAGCTTTAACGCCCCCAGTCGGAGAACAAACCGGTACTCGAAGTCTTTCATTCCTTTTGCAATCACGCTGCTTAACCTTGATAGTAGCCTCATGGACTGATAATTTTTTGTTGTTTTGTCGTTGTTACTGTATGGGATCTTCTATGTACTGTTGAGCATCTCCATGTTCTCTTTGACCTGCCACTAATTGTTAATGTGTATTGTAATCTGCCTGACCCTGGTTACGGGAAGGGTCTGTTGAGGGCTGCTGTGTATCAGTGAACATCTCTGTCATATACTGACTTTTATTTTATTTATATTTTGTTAATTGTTGTCTCTTTTTGCTGTTTGTAGATGTATGCGTAGTCTAGGTGGACTGCAAAAACAGAATTACCCATTAGGATAAATAAAGTTGTCTAAACTAATCTAAATTAAACTAAACATAACGGCTAACAGTTAGCTGCTATGGCTAACAGCTTGAAAGGACAAACAACAATTAATGGCCATTAGCCGTAGCAGCTAACTGTTGTAAGCCACTATGGCTAACGGCCATTAACTGTTGTTTGTCCTCGTTAGCCGTTAGCCATAGTGGCTAACGGCCATCAGCCAATAGCTTATACCTTAAGACTATCATTTCACATTAAATTATACCACACAAATGTATCATTTAACACTTACATGTGACATGAACCTCGTCAAAGACAATCTCTATGAAGTAAACTTATGAGGAGAGCAGATTTAGCCAAGTATCACTGAGTAACCATGATGACCACAGGCTAACCGACATTAGCCGCCATTATTTGTACAGCAGAAAGTGACTTCACTTCCTGTCAAGTCACTTCCTGTTGTCATCACGCCCACAGCTCCTGCTGCTCCCACCTCTCTTCTTGATTGAACTGTTAAGCATTTAGTCGAGTGAAACCACTGGACGATGGAGGCTGGCAAGACGGAGATGCATGATTTCAGAATCAGGCAGGTCTGTCTGCTCTGTAAGGCCAAGTTACGCCAACTTCATCCGCAAATTAGTGGGTCAACCTGGGCGTGATGTTCCCACTGAAGCTGATCGGAGGCGAGCCGATTATTACCTGCGTCGCTTGCAAAGTCAGTCGACCTGGGTCCAAATACTGATTAAATCCTTTCAAATTGCAGACAGGAGCCAATTGTTACCAGGTTTAAACTGTTTTTATGCCAGTCTGAAAGGGGAAAAAGAGTCACAGGGTGATCACACCAGCCTGGAGCTGTGTGATCACCTTCTCTGCAGAGTGGATGATAAACCTGAGGTCCTGGGTGATGATGATGATTCCCAGGAAACAGGAGTCCACAGTGGAAACAACCGAGTCAGAGGATCACCTTCACAACCCCAGAAGGACCTGCTGGTGATTCAAGCTGCTTCATGGTCATAAAAGGCTCCATATTACACCTCATATTTGGGCCTCTGCCCTCTATCTCAATGTAAGGTGAGAAAACGACCCTGTGAGGTCAAAGTCGAAGGATGTAGACAACCAGTCTCCATCATGTTGATCCTAAACAAACCGGATCACTGCTGTCGAACATTTGTAATACAACGATCTTTGACCTGTGGACTGATGAATATCAGGGATTACACAGTAATCCAGCAGCAGGAGGGAAACCAGAGAGCATGCTGGGATATGACCAGCTTGCAGGAGCGAGCTGGGAGGGGATTAATCAAGTCTGTCCTCAGTTGCCGGATCAGCACCGGGGATTCCCACACTCTGACAGACGTGTGAATAAGACACTGTCATAAAGATTAGATTATAGGGAAAGGCCATCTAATTTAAGAGTGAAGAACGATTCAATCAGGATTTCAAGATGAAATTTAAATGGGTACAAAGAAATGTAGAAAACTAGAAAAGCACTCAGAGAGCGCAGACAATTGGTAGTTTTAAAAGTGTAGTCAGCGATGTGGGAGAAAACGAGTGGAGAGGTTGTTTATAAACAAATTTAGACCCACCCCCCGAAAGCTGATGGACGTGCATTGTCATGGAAACGTCCGTAGAAACTGCGTAGCTGACCAATGTAGCTGAAGCAATTCCGACTCGTCAGACAACTCGACTGCCATTATTGATAACATCACAACAACAGTACATTTTGGCAGATTAGACAATAAGATGAATGCCTGACGGCTGTTACTGTTATGTGAAGCACCACAAAGCTAATGTTGCTTACCTATCCAGCAGAAAGACGGTGTCATCCGCATCCCTTTTCAGGTCTTTCAGTTCGCGGAGTTCCCTCCACCGTCGGAAAGCAAAACCAATATTGACCCGGGTTTTTGCTCTTTCATGGTCATAGCCCTTCTTTTTCACTTTTCACCCCTCTGAACTTTTTCTTTTGGGCTGTTTTTCAGCCATTGCTACTGCACCTATTGTATCTCTCCCTTACGCTAACTGCGCACGCTACGCATCCTACGACTCCCCCTCCCCCCTCTGTCTGATCTGCACATGAGTATGATCACCCCCTGGATGTGGGGGGGTGTACTCTGTTTTGGTAACTCGGCCCGAGCCACAGTATTTACCTGCTGAAATTCAGGCCCAAGGCTGTGTATTGAAACCGGACTTTTTTTCAACATGCTGTAAGTGGGGACATCTTGTGGATGGAGGGGAGAAATACGGAGATTTTGACAAATCGTGCATTAAATTAGAAGATTAGAATATCGCTGACTACACCTTTAAGATACTATGTTGAAAAAATATTCGTGATGACAGCAAATTAATGGTCGTGGTTAAGTTTGGTAAACCAGCTCTAGATAGACATCTACTTTGCTCTACTTTGGTTTGATGATAAAACCTACAGTAGGTCATGATCATGACCATGTTGGCGTGACTTACAGGATGGTTTTAGGACTAATTTTTGCCAAATGCATTGACATATCCAACTCTTAGACTCTTGTTTACATTAACTACCTTCACCAGGAGGTTCTTTTATTGCTGGCATCTGCTTGATTTTTTTTGTTTGTTAGTTTGTGCATTTGTTAGTTCTTTGTTTATTTCTGTTAGCAAGATAACTAAAAAAGTTATGGATGGATTCCAATGAAATTTTCAGGAAAGGTCCAGTTTGAGACAAGAAACAAATGATTAGATTTTGTGAGTGATCCGGATCACCGCCTGGATTCGCCATGACGAAAAATCGATTTTCGTAAATAACCACTGAACTAAAATAGATATCATTATGAATCCAGTTGCTAATGGTATGTTTTAATGGTCAAGGAATCCAAATCTTTACATGAAATAAAGGTAGGACTAATATTTATGGTGAAAATCACAACATGGCACTGGCAGAGGTCAGCGCTCTTCGGGTGCTTTTCTAGTTTAGTATTTGTCATTATTTTGAAACATATTTTGTATTTATTAATGCACTGAAAACTAACTAATGCCTTCAGCCATCTGAAGGCATCTCACCACCGGCTCATGAGCAGCAACACCGCATCGATAGAGTCTGCCAAATTGTTTAGGCAGTGTTGTGATGTCACAAGTCGTAACTCGGAGTACATTGATCTGGTACGAGTTCACGTGTGGGAAGTT
Organism: Scarus forsteni; assembly: GCA_036419115.1. NCBI lineage: Eukaryota > Metazoa > Chordata > Actinopteri > Labriformes > Labridae > Scarus > Scarus forsteni. The sequence continues at coordinate 4,082,517 of JAZDUH010000443.1, forward strand.
ACGAGTTCAACTGCTGTTCCAGTTCACTTTCATGAGTTACAGATGGTAAAAACACGGGTTACGGGTGACCTGGAACACAGCATAATGGCCCAAACATATTCGGGCGGACTGTGAACGGACTCCACATGCAGTATCCACAGACAGAGCTTTCATAGTCGAGCGCACTGCCCCGTAGTCAATTCTTGTGAAATTAACGTGAATCCCAGTATCTTTTACATTTTAAGACTGGTGTCCAGGAATGTCTTCTCGTTCGCAGCCATCCATCTTGTTTCTCTTACTTTGTTGTCTCTAATCCCGCGACACCTGGCACCCAGGTTACTGCAAATGGCAGTTTTGTGAGGCTTTTTCCTCTTCTTCGGTTTTACAGCGGTTGGCATCCATCATTTTGGTGCATTACCGCCCCATTCTTGCGACGAGGCTAGTGACAGAGTTCAGTTTGGAGAGACAGAGGAATGTTCTTTTGTTTATGTTTTATAATAGGCTACGGGAAATTTACGGGAAAATACTAATACATGAGGCGGAAAGCAGGGATAAAATATGGTAGTGTCCCGGCCAAAACCGGAGAGTTGACAGCTATGCTCCAAATTTACAGTGAAAAGTTCATCCATCCATCAGTCAATCCATCCATTAGTTCATCCATCAGTCAATCCTTCAGTTCATGTATCATCCATCATTTCATCCATCCATCCATTAGTCCATCCTACAGTCCATCCATCATTCCATCTATCAGTCATTCCATCCATTAGTTCATCCAGTCATCCATCAGTCCATCATTAATTCATCCATCCATCAATCAATCTATCCATCCATCCACCCATCCATCGTCAGCGCGATGAAACATGTAAACAATGGAAAGGAGCATAGAAGATGTGGACACAGTTTTCTGTACTTTTTACTTTTGTCCCTCTTTAAAAATGTACAAACTCAGTGCTGATGATACAAGGGCGAAAGGAATTAGTTGCTGAGATGGCAAAGAGTCACATACATTACAGACGAGCGTTATGCTATGCTGTGGGGACTACGCCAACGTCATCCTTAAATTGTCAGCAGGTCGACCCGGGTGTGGTGTTCCCACTGAAGCCGATCAGAGGCGAGCCGATGAAACCTGTCGCTTGCAGGGTCAGTGGACGATTAAACCCTTTCAAACTGCCAACAGGAACTGATTGTTACTGGGTTTAAACGTTTGGCCAGTCTGAGCTGGTCTCTTTAAATCTTTTTAGATGCAGGTTAAACACTGTGGAGGAGGATGAAGCAGGGTGTAGATGCTTTGACTGATGATTTTCTGCTCTGTGACTCTGGCTTAATTCATTGATTTGTCTGTTTTTGTGTCTGTAATCATTTTATTTCTGTAACTTTGTAAATGTGTTGTCTTCACCAGGACACTTTTTTCATTTATTTATTCATTTGAACATGACAAAAATGTGTTTTAAACAAAACAAAGTAAAAGCAGCAACCAAAGTGCAAAACAACAAAATGTGTCATTTGCATGTTCAAAAAATAGGAAGTCTAAACTTATCTGGTCCCACACCTGACCAGCTTGTCAGTGTTTCACTCACTTCCAAGTAAGATAGTACTGACAAAATAATCACACATATACAAAATATTAATAATATCATAACACAAATCATAATCAAAAATAAAAGAAGTTGAATCCACCTGCAGTGATCTTTATACAATCTCATCCCTGTACCTTTTCTAAATCATGGTTTTTATATTCTTTTTATATATTTTTTTAACTGCTCAATGTTTGGACATTGTTTTAATTCATCACTCAGACCATTCCAAAGTTTTGTACCGCACACCGACACATAAAAGCTTTTCCTGGTAGTTCTCACTTTTACAGTCTTAAAATAAAAAATCCCCTTAAGTGATAATTCGCCTCTCTTTGTTGAACATGTCCTTAATATTTTCAGGTAGTGAGATTTTGAATTTTTAAATAAGGCTCTTCTTGTTAGATAACATTTATACTGTCATTTCCTTTTCCACTGTCTGGATCGTAAAAAGCCAGAAAAACAAAGTAGCTTACAAAATATCTTTAGTAGGGATGCACCTAAATGAAAGCCCAATAAAATATAAACCCTTGGCCGAATACCGAATATCCAATGCAAAGGCTAAGTAGTTCACTATATTTTTTTAATAGTGCATAAAAAGCTTAGAATGCATTTTTAGGCTTTATTTTTTAAAGAAAGTAATAGTTTATTGAATATTATGACATTTTTAAAAGAAACTAAAGTGCATTGAAGTGGATAAACCTGCAACAAATGAATTATTGTCCTTTTGACACAAGTCTGCTTAGCCACAGTCACACGCAATGATGTATTTAATTTCGTCATTGTGTCACACGGTACTTTTCGGCCTTGCTATTACCTCACTCCACCAAAGGCCGAATATGGCTTTTTTTTTGCATGATTCAGCCAATTATATTCAATCACCGAATATTCACTGTAAGGATGTAACAGTATGAAAATTTCATATCATGGTTATAGTGACCAAAATTATCACAGCTATCATTATTATCGCGGTATTGTTGCAGTGACTCAAAATGTTCAAAAAATACTTTTTACACAGTCTTGAAATCATTGAACCCGTTTAATATTATAACTTTAACAGGTCTTTTGTCTTTTTTGTCAATAATTGTGTCAGGAAATGTCCTTTGAGTAAATTTGTTCAAACTTTTTTCATGAGAAATAAAAGTAAATTCTGGCAAGTATTTGTCATTATTAAGTTATTAATGCTTAAACAGTGTGTAATTACAAGAAAAGAAAACAACAGATTTGAACTTTAAACAGGATTCTCTTCATAAACAATTGTAAATATAATGTTCAAAGTTTTGAGATGACGAAAATAAATGTAACATATTTTACAAACACTCACACATTTTAGTTAACCTGCAGCATTAGTGTCCATGTTACAGGTCGTTTTATTAGACCATGTCCAGGCCTTTTTTATTTTTTTTTTATTTTTGTTTTGCTAACAATAGTCCCTGAAGCAGTTAGCCCCCTTCATGACTCTCCTCTGGTCTCCCCTTTCCATGGCAGATCTCCACGACATCTCTTTCTTTAATATTTCCAAATTACGATTGAGTAAATCCATAAAACACGAACTATGATGGAAAAAGACGATCTACCAAGATGAAATACGGTGAATAAACGGCAAAAGAACGGCAAGAACATACTCCAGAATGATACTAATGCTGTTATTTACAATATTTATACATTATTTACACAGAAAATCCTGATAAACTGCCTATAATTCACTCAGGTATGGCTCACTGAATCCTCTCTCTCTCTCTGCTCGTTTATTCCAGGAGTTACAACAGTTTTAATCACACATTTTTGTCTTTCATTGCAGTTGGTGTTTTACACAGGGTGACTGTCGTCAATCTGTTTCCTCTCAACATCCTTGTAAAATCCAGACTTCAACCAGACTTTAGACGTTTTGAGTGGTAAAACCTGTAAGAGTCTGATCGAGGCTCCAGCTGCTGGACTTTCAGAGGCCAAACATTACTAACTGCTCCTCCGTTTGTGAGAGACGGCTGCTTCACCGAGGAGCAGACACACATACCGTAGTTCTGGCTTTTCCAGGCAAAGAGCAGCATCACCGTGAGTTACTGACACAGTGTGGTGATCAAACACGGCTTAATGGTAATTTTAATCGGATACAGTAATGATTACCATGGGAAATTTTACTGCGGTTTACCATTTTACCGGTAACCGTTACATTCCTAATTCGATACGTCCTTAATCTTTAGCCAATGAAAGCTTCATATTTCAGCCAGACTGCTACATTTTTGGGTCCACCATTGTCCTTCAGCTCTCTCTCCTGTCCTTGGTTTAATGTAGAAGAATCTGCATCCCCACTCTGGTGGACAAACATTTGCTTCATTCCTTTGTGATCGTTAACATTTTAGAATATTTTCACAGACTTTAAAGCAGCAGGACGATGAGGACATCCATCCTGTCCTTTATTTCCATGTTCTTGTCAGACCTTCAGCCTTTCTGTTTCTTAATGTGCGGCCTGCTCAGGCTGAACATGCTTCAGTGGAATCTCTCTCAGCTGAAATTAGACCAAACTCCCCGGGAATTGCTCTGCTCTCTCAATTTGTACTGAATCTCCAGGGGTGAGCCGTGCAGCAGGGCAACTGATAACTCACCCCTGAGTCAGCACCAACACTCGTTAATTAACCCTCGCTTCAAATCCCAGCCTCATCAGGCCGCTGCGAGTCGCCGGCACAGAGCTGTTCTTTCACTTAGGCGACGAGTGAGCATCGCCTCATTTAGCATGCAGCCCTTTGTTTGTGCCACTTCGGCCGTCTCCAGTTTCCTGATGGGATGGAGAAGGAGGAAGTGTGCAGAGCGTCAATGGAGGAAAACCCTCAGGATGGAGTCGGATTATGTAGGCCAGGTGTCTCCTTACAGGCATCAACGAACGGCGTTCTCAACTTACAGATCCTGGAAGGTCGAGGTTTAAACCAGAGAACGTACTGCAGTAAACAAAGACTCACAGAGGGTCAAATAGGCTGACAGCTTAAATAAGAAACAAGGAAACTGTTTTACTTTTTTATTTATTATTCTAAGTGTAAATGTAAATGTTCTTTATCTTTACAGCCCTTTATCAATCAATCAGTCAATCAATGTATTAAACTTTATTTAGGTAGCCCTTTTCATACAAAAAATGTAGCACAAAATGCTTAACAAAGAGACAGATGAAATAAAATAAAGGATTTGTGACCCAAACCCACTCCACCCAGCCCCTGAACCCACCCAAACCAATCCATACACAGTGTTGATAAAAAAGCATCATAAATAAAAGACAATAAAGAAGACTAATTATAATTTCCTCCATACGTACTGAGAAAACGCCATCTTAAAGGTTTAAAAATGAGAAAACACTGGAGGTTAGGTTAAAGTGCAAAATTAAATATATCATGAAATAACATTTGAAAGAGAATTTATAAGAAAATAATAATAAAAAATAAATAATACATTGAAATGAAGTAAAAATAAAAAATAGAAAAACTAGGAAGTAAAATTAGAAAAGATAGAAAAGATAATAGATCAAATAAGATGAGATAAAATAACAATAAAAGTGGGCTGTAATTATAATAAATAAAAACGCTTAAAAGTAAATCAGGCAAAAGTTCAACGAAAAAAGGAAGGTTTTACAACAACTCTTCAGGTGAACCAAAGTGATTTACAATAGGCAGTAATTAGTAGGGCTGGGCAATATATTTCAACCAGCTGTTCATACTCTCTCTTCAAAAGCCTGGATTGCATTTAAAAGTTGGCACAGACTAAAATGAAGCATCTAAATTTGGAAAAAAAGATCATCAAACAAAAAATCCAGATACTAATGTGAATAGATTTTTTCTCCCACCCCTAGTAAATAGATAGATATAACTTTATTGTCTGTTTCAGTTAAAAAACAGAAATTTTTCTTCTGTCACGACTTGATTAAATTAAAAACAACCACCCACACTTTGGGCACTGAAGGCAACCTGACACATATACTATGTTAGAAACACACACACACACACACACACAAATTAAAAGGAATAAATGATAACAATAAATAGTTTTAATAGCTTAAAGGGATTCTCAAAATTTTTTTTTCATTTCTTACCTCAATCCTGAGTCCATGACAGCAAGTAGACTCCATTCTTTTGACTGTACGTGCAGTAACAAGAAAGAGACGGGCAGAACTTGCCAATCACTAACTAGCTTAGCTCAAACACTGGAAGTCAGTGGGTAGTGTTAGCCTGCATCTGTCTACAGTCTTTAGATAAAGTCTTCAGCAACTCTTGTTCTGACTTTTTACCGTGTTATGTCATGTTATCTATGTTTTTAACTAAGATTAGCACTTCATTTATTTTTTTGAAAGCAGTTAAATGTTGCACTTTTATGTTTTATTCATGTTCCAGGGTTGGCCACGCACCAGAAACTGTATAATTAAGAAAAAGTGGAGTCAGACGAGGAAATGATCAGCAAAGAAGATAAACTTTAAGTAAGTTTGTAGTTGTAAGATAAGGTAAGATATACCTTCATTAGTTCCACAGAGGAAATTCCAGATTTTACAGAAGCAGCAAGATACAAGAGAAATATCAGAATGAAACTTACAAATGAAAAAATAAAAGAGGAGCACCACTAGCTCCAGAATTTTATGTTATTGGAGCATTCCCTAAAAGATAGACTGAAAAGAGGAAATGTTATTTATTGCGAGTTCTACTATTAATAGCCAGGAGGATGTTCACTCTGTCATGGTTACAGCCACTTCCTCCTGCTATACCTCAGTGGCACGAAAGAGTGAAGAAGGTTTAGGAAATGGAGAAGATAACAGCTCTTCTTCATCTAAAGATGGACCTTTTCAAAACAAGATGGACTCTCATAAGTGGATATTTAAACTAGGGATGTAACGATATGAAAATTTTGTATCACTGTTATTGTGACCAAAGTTATCACGGTTATCATTGTTATTGCAGTATTGTTGCAGTGTGGTCAAAATGTTCCAAAGTATTTTTTCACAGAATTGAAATCATTTAACTCCTTATGTAATTTTAACAGTCCTTTTGTCTTCTTTGTCCATAAATATGTCAAGAAATTCCCTTTGAGTACATTTCTTAACCTTCTGACATGAGAAATAAAAGTAAACAAGCCAAGCAAGTATTTGTCATTACTATGTTATAAATGCTTAAACTGTGTGTAAATGACAAGAAAGGAAAAACAGATTTGAATTTTAAACAGGATTCTCTTTATAAACAATTGTAAATTGTAAATGTTCAACGTTTTGAGACGACCAAAAATAATCTTAACCTATTTTACAAACACTCACACAATTTAGTTTGCCTGCAGCATTAGTGTCCATGTTTCAGCTCGTTATATCAGACCATGTCCAGGCCTTTTTATTTATTTATTTTTGTTTTACTAACAATAGTCCCTGAAGCAGTTAGCCCCCTTCATGACTCTCCTCTGGTCTCCCCTCTCCATGGCAGATCTTCTCGACATCTCCTTCTGTAATATTTCCAAATAACGATTGATTAAATTCATAAAACACGAACTGCGACGGAAAAAGACGATCTACTACGACGAAATACGGCAAAACATGGCAAATAAACGGCAAATAACGGCAAGAACTCACTCCAGAATGATACTAATGCTGTTATTTTCTACCTCTATACATTATTCCCACAGAAAATCCTGATAAACCTCCTTTAATTCACTCAGGTGCTCACTGAATCCTCTCTCTCTCTCTGCTCGTTTACTCGAGGAGTTACAGCAGTTTTAATCACGCACATTTTTGTCTTTCACCGTAGCTTGGTGTTTAAGACAGGGTGACTGTCGTCAATCAGTTTCCCCTCGACATCCTTGTAAAATCCAAACTTGGACCACACTTTACACTTTGTCTGTATAGAGTGTGAATACCTGTAAGTCTGAGCGAGGCTCCAGCTGCTAAGGCCAAACATTGCAAACTGCGCATATGAGCCTCTGTTTGCTTCATCGCAGACACACATAGTTCAGGCTTTTCCAGGCAAAGAGCAGCATCCCCGTGAGTTACTGACACAGTGTGGTGATCAAACACGGTTTAACAGTAATTATAATCGGACACAGTAATCACTACAGTGGAAAATTTTACCGCGGTTTACCATTTTACCGGTAACCGTTACATCCTTACTTCCATATTAGCACCTGATAATGACGAACATGGCGTGATAGTAGGTCGTAGGTCGTAGGTCTCTGGATCGTCCTCACTCACTTCTGCTTGTCTGATCTTTTATCTTCGTCTTCCTCCAGGCTGTCTTTAAAGGTCTGACCTCCTCTTCCTCTCCTGTTTGTTCAACACAGATGTAAATCGTTTTTGATTGAAGCTCGATCTTGCTCTAAATGAAGTGAAGATTTAAGTTTCCTCGTCGATCACGTCCTCTGAAACCCGATGTGAGTCTGCTCCTCTGGGCGTCTAACCATCGATCAGCTTGTCCGTACATCGACAGGGAGCAAAGGCCCGCGTCCGAACACCATCTCTTCTCCTCTTTTAAATTCAGTTAATCTAGACGAGCTGCATATTTAGTGCTGATTCCCTCCTGAATACAACAGACGGGAGGAAAAAATCGATAGAGGAAATTGTTCGGCAGAGAAACGAGAGCAAACAGGAGAAGAAGAAGAGGCTGATTGGAAACCAGAAGGAAAAGGTCAAAAAGGACGAAGAGATGGAAGAGAAGAACTCTGCTGAAATCGAATCAATCCTCAGAGTTAACAAATGAGCCTCGAGCACCGGCTCGCTCGCTCTGCTTCAGAAATTACAGCTGGTTTAACACTTTACACTCGTTCATCACTGATCTACAAACATTTATACTTATCTTTGGATGCTTTTGAGGAAACCAAAGTCCATGTGTTTCTTTGCTGACACATTCAAACTTGTCATGCTTGAGGGAACACTCGTCTTTTTGTTTCTGCACCAACTTGTTTATGCTCACGAGGACCCTCCAAAGTTTATGTCTCGATACCAACACATTCATACTCGTCTTTGTATGCTTGTGATGACATTTGAGTCTTTATTTATCTGAAAAAACACATTCTTTCTCTTCTTGGTGTGCTTATGAAGACCCTCAGCTCAATATGTATCTGTACAAACGCACTCACTTGTCTTGGTTAAGGATGCCAGATTTTCGTGTTAATCGGGTTTCAGTAATTACTGTCGCGATTAACGCATTATATTTGAATCTCGTTTTTAATCTCATTTCTATGTTTTGGTATTTTCAGGGAGTAGGACCTTTTAAACACGAAGATGGACTCATGCACACTGTCTAACTTGCAAGAAAATCATTTATTTGCAACATTTTGGTCTCAGACCTTAATCAGGCAAACAGTGCAGGTTGTCTGAAATAGGAAGCAGCGATCACACCTGTGGCCAATCTTCATCATGACGTAACATCTGCACTAGAAAATAAACAGATAAAGAAACACATCGACTTCCTGACTAGATAGTCAACATGATGAGAGTCAACATGATGAAAGTCTATTTAAAGCCTACAAATAAGGCTAAAAATGAAAACATTAATCACAAAATATACAATTTAGGAGAAACATTATAATAAAATTTAAGTTGATACAGCCCATTGATTATTAAATCACTTAATTCCCCACAAGATAAACAGTTTGGACTGCAGTACAACCTGATGACATCAATACCTACAAATAGACACATTTAATAGGTCACCTGATCATTGAAAGTGGGCCTAAAATGTGTGCACTTCATATGTATTGCACATTAGTTAGTTAAAAGGAGGGAGGACATGCTGTAATAGAAATTACAGAAACATATTCAGAGAAAATTCATCATTAAGGCCTTTTGGAGCCAGAGTTTATAGATCCAGTATGCATCCTGCTGTTGCAAGGTCTGTCATGATTGCCACCCCTTAGTGGTAATTTGACCTTTTTCAGGGAGCAGAACCTTAAAATACCAGAGCAAGCAGTGATTAGACCATCGGTCAGCTCATCACACTCTCCACAGACCAATCACATCAAGCCACAGTATGACATAGCAGCAAGACCCTGTTGTTAGCCATAAGCTCAAACTACAAGTAGTCCTTGGACTATCGTCTTATCTTACATTAAATTATACCACATATGTCATCTGCCACTTAAATGTGACATTAATCTCGTAAAAGACAAAATACACCAAGTTCTCCTGGTAAAGTTCTGAGGAGATTCAATTTCACATCGTAGGGTAACCATGACTGCAGCATCTCTCTATGTGTCCCAGCAGTGGGGAAGAGGAAAATCATGATTTCCCATAAGAAAGCTTGAAGTGACGTTCTTTGCTCCTCATTTAAAGGAGAAATCGAGTCCATTTTTGATTAAACTGCAGATCTTTTTGCATCCACAGAGATCACTTTTACACGCCACTGTTGTTTTCAAACATGCAGTCACTTCCTGTTGTCGTCACATCTGCAGCTTCGCCTCTGTCCCCTGATTGGACCGTTAAAGCTGGAGAGTTTTTATGCATTGGGCTTCTTGTGCTTCAGTTTTTGGGGAGTAGAGAACAGTCTTTTAATCTGCCACAATAATCTATTGAATTTCAATGTAAATACCTCAAGTTGAGGCTTTTTCAACAATTTTTAAAGTGAGATTAAAAAAAGATGAATTAGATTAATTAATTACATGTCATAATTAATTAATCTCATTTTTCATTAATCTCCTGACAGCACTAGTTATGATATGACTATGAGAATCTCAAGCGTTTATGTCTCTACCAACACATTCATTCTTGTCTTGGTTAACTTTTAAAGGGATATTTCAGTATTTTTGAAGGTGTGTAGTATGAGCTCCATGTGGCCACTAAGTTTACATGCAGTAGAAAGTTCTCTCCTCTCCCTCAATAAGACACAGACTGAGAGTCTGTCACAAAGAAATAGCGACAAACAGGGAAGTAACGTACCAAGAACAAAGGGTATTTTCTCCACCTACAAGAACTCAAATCAAAAAGTAATAACACAGTTTAAGACTACGCTACCAAGAAATGATTTAAAGTGCATTAAAATGTCAGAAATATAAAGTTTATCTGGACCTAACCGACTCACGTCAGCGCTGCTGCGAGCTGCTTAATTACTTCGCCTCCCTCTCAGAGGTTGTAAACATAACAAGCTAGTGGCTTCAGACGCTGGTTGTATCCTTGTGTAACTTTTATCAAGTATTATACTTCTTTTGTTCTGACTCTTAGTGATGTGAGGAAGAGACAGCGTAAGGAATTAAAAACAAATGACTATGACAGCAACAATAATGTCAGGATATGACCACAGGTTGAACAGATCTCTATTGTGTGGAAAACCAATAACCAAAAAGGCTCCAAAAACAAAACATAGGAAGTCAGCGGTGGTGGGGACTCATAGAAACACCTGGAAAGGGAGCAGAGAAAAAGGTAAGTTACCTTTACCAAAACACAAGAGACTTCTAAGACACCAAAAACATAAGAATGCCCCTGTGCAGGCGAGAAGGCTTAAAACCAGAGAAAGGATAAACGAGGACAAGACTAGCACTAACCGAGGTTCAGAGTGCAATACTCCCGCCCTGGATTCTTCACAGGAGCCGTCTTAAGTAGGGGAGTTGATGAGATGATGGGAGGCTGGTGTGAATGTTGCAGAGCAGAGAAACTCCGCCCCCGCAGCACGAGCAGAGAGAAAGTCCGAGAGGAAGGGGGAAAGCAGACTGCTGAGGATTCACTGAATCCTCACAAATAAGTTCCATTCACTTTAGAGCCAAGAGGATACCTGTATGAACCTGGGTTCACAGGAGACGAGCTGCTGCAGACTGAGACTGAACAGACCGAGTGCTGAACAGAGGAGGCTGGCACTGCGTGGCTAGCGGCAGTGCTGCGCACAGGAATACATGACGCAAGTTGGTTAGTTCCAAATAAGTTCCAATTTATATTTCTAAAATTTTAATGCACTTAAAATCATTTATTGGTAGCGTACTCTTAAACTGTGTTATTACTTTTTGATTTGAGTTCTTGTAGGCGGAGAAAATACCCTTTGTTCCTGGTACGTTACTTCCTTGTTTGCCGCTGTTTCTTTGTGACAGACTCTCAGTCTGTGTCTTACTGAGGGAGAGGAGAGAAATTTCTACTGCACCTAATGGACTTCGTGGCCACATGGAGCTCATACAACCCCACTTCAAAAGACTGAACTATCCCTTTAAGGACACTCAAGTCAATGTTTTTGTACCAACACATGTATACTTGTCTTTAGATGATCATGGGGACCCTTGAGTTTTACTGTTTCTGTAAAAACATGTTTATACTTGTCTTGGAGTGCTCATGAGGGCCCTCAAACTTTATGTTTCTCTACCAACACTTTCATTCTTGTCTTGGTGTGCTTTTTTCAGGACACTCTATTGCTGTGTTTCTGTAACAACACAGTCTTATGCTATGGCCACACTGGACGCGAATTGGCCTGTGACTCACCACGCATAGCGACCGAGGCTGAACGCTGGACCATTTTGACAAGCTGAGGGGCGACGCGCGTCACTGCGCAGGCGGAGTAGAGAGCCAGAGCCAGTCCCACTCAGTGATGACCCGTGCAGGCAAATCCAGCTGGAAACAAATATTTACAGAACTTACCTTCAAAACCTGTCTCCTCAGAGACTTTTACCCAAGTCTGCTCTTTTTTGTTCCGGTCTCTGTAGAGTGCACACGTCGAATCGTATAGCTCCGGATGATGGCAAACAGCGCAGATTTGAGCAGGAGCAGGTGGCCGGAGCGTCACACGTCATCAAATCAATGATGGGGGGGGGGGGTCATTGCTGATTAGCTGCCACGGCCACAGCGTCACGCGAATTTGCGTCGAAAGTTCAATATTTTCAACTCGAGCATAGAGACGTTTGACGCCCCAAACGTGCTGGACGCTCCATACGCACCACGCCAAATGTATCAGATGTGCCGCCCGGGGTGAATCTGCATCCACACGCGTCTTTGCATTGACTTTGTATGTATTCTCAGTGCGCGTCTTTGCGAATTTTTGCGTGCAGTGTGGCTGTAGCATTACATGTCTTCTTGTGCTATTGAGGATTTTCATATGTTTATGTCTCCATTAACACACTCAACATACTCATCATGGTATTACCCTCAGGTTTCATCAGACACACATTTGTATGCTCACGAGGATCCTGACTTCTGATAGTATTGATCTTAAAAGTTACAGATATTCAATTATTTTAAAGCTAATGTGGTTTTGAATAAGAGGATCAAACTCTGACAGCTTTACATCGATTTCATTGTGGTGACCCGTGTGTTGTCAGTTTTTTTTTCTTTGGACTTTGATGAAGCAGTGACTCATTTATTTCATATCAGTCATTAAATTGTTGTCAGCTCAGATCACAGAATGAGTCTCGGCCTGATGCTCTGTAGGGAACACGTGCACAGAATGAGAAGTTTTGAAAACGTTTGCATTGACAAAGCCTTTTGTTTCTTTTCAGCTTTATGCACACTTCCAAATATGGTCTCTATTTTATTTTTATTTTGCTCCCTCATTTTTTAGGCGGATAAGAGAGACCCTATGAATTGATTGAACATGTTGAATGTCTTGATTGTAGTTCGACTGAATATGAATATTTATGTAGACAAGGCTGTGCTAAATAATTTATTTGTGTATTTAATTCTAATTAGCACTATACCGTTTTATTATGTATTCTATTTCAATAGTTATGGGGGGGTGGGGGTGGGGGGTCGATTCACATGAGTATTTGGGCTTTTTGTTTGACAATTTTTAATTTGATTTTTTTGTTCAAAAATCTTTTTTTTTTTTTCAAATTTAAATGCTTCATTTTAGTCTGTTAATATGCCACTTTTAAATGCAGTCCAGGCTTTTGAAGAGAGAGTATAAATAGCTGGTTAAAATATATTGCTGAATAAATTCTAAAAACAGACTCACATGTGATGTGTATTTTTCCTGATATAGTCTGTAGGCATCATCATTGTTCATCTTTTTCACTGGTGTTAAAAAAGCTAACTAAAGATTGCAAAAATCAGCATTATCGTACAATTGCAATTTAAATCAAATCGGCAGAAAGATGTATCGTCCCATCCCTAATAGTTATAAATGTGGTTCTTTTCTTATGTACATGCATATACAATTATTATTTTTCTTCTTTTTTCTCTTTCTTTCTTCATTCCATCTTCATTTATCTCACCATCAGAGGCCAAATTAACTTATGTTACTATTGTTATTGCTATAAATATTTTTGTTGTTGTTGCTCTTTCTCGCAGACAGAGAAAAGAATCAGAAAATTTTAAGAAAAATTGCATGAATGTGGTTTGATTCCAAGGAGACTGACAAGCCTGCTGAAGTGTTGTACACTTTGGGTGTTATTTATTTATATATGCATTTATTTATTTATTTTTCTTTGCCTTTCTCCCTTTCCTGCTTTGTCCTGAATCTCTATATTTATATTTACACTATAGTGCCAAAAGTATTCACTCACCCATCCAAATAATCAGAATCGGGTGTTCCAGTCACTTCCATGTCCACAGGTGTATAAAATCAAGCTCCTAGGCATGCAGACTGCTTTTACAAACATTAGTGAAAGAATGGGTCGCTCTCAGGAGTTCAGTGAATTCCAGTGTTGAACTGTGATAGGATGCCACCTGAGCAACAAATCCAGTCATGAAGTCTCCTCACTCCTAAATATTCCACAGTCAACTGTCAGCTGGATTATAAGAACATGGAAGTGTTTGGGAACAACAGCAACTCAGCTCAGTGGTAGGCCACGTAAACTGACGGAGCGGGGTCAGTGGATGCTGAGGCGCATAGTGAGAAGAGGTCTCCAACTTTCTGCAGAGTCAATCACTACAGACCTCCGAACTTCATGTGGCCTTCAGATTAGCTCAAGAACAGTGCAGAGATCTTCAGGGATGGGTTTCCACGGCTGAGAAGCTGCATCCAAGCCTCACATCACCAAGTGCAATGCAAAGCATCGATGCAGTGGTGTAAAGCACGCCGCCACTGGACTCTAGAGCAGTGGAGACGTGTTCTCTGGAGTGCCGAATCACACTTCTCCATCTGACAATCTGATGGACCAGTCTGGGTTTGGCTGTTGCCAAGAGAACGATACTTGTGGGACTGCATTGTGTCAAGTGTAAAGTTTGGTGGAGGGGGGATTATGGTGTGGGGGTGTTTTTCAGGAGCTGGGCTTGGCCCCTTAGTTCCAGTCAAAGGAACTCTGAATGCTTCAGCACACCAAGACATTTTGGACAATTCCATGCTCCAACTTTGTGGGAACAGTTTGGAGCTGGCCCCTTCCTCTTCCAACATGACTGTGCACCAGAGCACAAAGCAGGTCCATAAAGACATGGATGACTGAGTCTGGTGTGGATGAACTTCACTGGCATGCACAGAGTCCTGACCTCAACCCTCTAGAACACCTTTGGGATGAAATAGAGTGGAGACTGAGAGCCAAGCCTTCTTGTCAAACATCAGTGTGTGACCTCTCAAATGCTCTTCTGGAAGAATGGTCATAACACTCCTAAACCTTGTGGACAGCCTTCCCAGAAGAGTTGAAGCTGTTATAGCTGCAAAGGGTGGACCGACGTCATATTGAACCCTATGGATTAGGAATGGGATGTGACTTTAATATGTGAGTCAAGGCAGGTAAACGAATAGTTTTGGCATATATATCTATATACATATATATATATATCTATCTATCTATCTATCTATCTATGTTAGTATGATTTATGTTTCACAAGAAAATGAATTGTTATACTCTGTGGGAAATTAAAATATAAATTAAATCTATATATATATATATATATATATATATATACACATGTGTGTTTTTGTGTGTTAGTATGATTTACGCTCCAGAAAAGGCGTTATTGAAGAAAAGCCAAACTGAAGGCTTCAGAAGTCCAAACTGTTGATCATAAAGCTAAATCAATACAGTCAACACTCTACCACTGAAGTGAACACAGCTTATTTGATGAACGGGACCTCCTTAATGGTTCATATCCTGCAGGGATGTCCTCACAAAGCAAGCAAGCAAACCAAGAGAGAAGAAGAAGAGGAAGAAGAGGAAGGGGTTGTAATTGTAATCACATCAGTGTCCCTCTGCTCTGCTCTGAAACCAGACTCCTGTGTCTCTGTTGGTGTAATGTGACATTTCTGTTCAAACAGACCAGGTCACAGACGAGGGTTCTTAATAATCGGGAGGATTACTGCAGCATCAGAGCAGATTATTTAAGACTGAGGGGAACGAGAATATTCAGACACAAACATAAATTACATTCATTATTCAGGAGATCCTCTCAGATTAACAGAGTTATGAGTGTGGGCAGAGAAGTCATTATCTACGCCTCCCTGTTTCTCATTTACACCATAGAGAGCTAACAGAGACAAAGTCACAAAAACAGATTTAAGGAGTTTTTAGGGTGAAAATAGACGCTTTTATGGATCCTAAAAAAGGCAAATAATCAAACATCTCTAATCTGTGTTCACCATAAAAGGTTGAAGTTAATCTCATAAAGCCTTCTGCAGCATCAAAGTTCAAACCAAAAGCATTCATCAGGGATCATTCAGGGTCTGAGTACGTCCTCGTCTGTGCTTTTGAGATGCCTAAACCAAACAAACACGTCAGGGCAAATCTTGTTTCATTTCCTCAAAAGTCTTCCTCTAACTTTGGCCACAAGTCCATCAAGATTCAAAGACAGAGTAATTTCAATCGGAAGAGGCCAAATTTTAGTGAACAGCTATTAAGCATGCAAGTTTGTATGATGTGATTAGCATCTTTTTGGCATTTAGACTCCTGCAAATCAGTATTGGGCAAATTACTTTAAAAAACTTAATTAGTTATAGTTACTCTCCCAAAAAAGTAACTCAGTTACTAATGGAATTACTTCTTCATAAATGATATTAGTTACCAGGGAGAGTAACTGATGTGTTACTTTTCTGAAAAATCTTTTTCTGAAAAGAAATCTTTTTCTTTTCAGAAAAAAAAATCTTTTTCTCTGTGTCCTTCCTTGTTGTTACCTGCTGCAGCAGCTCTGACATCATCATCAGAGTTCTCAGTGTTTTTGGTCACTAGATTTTAGATTTACTAACAACAGACAAACACTTTGCTTTAGGACATAATGTACACTTCACATGCGTGTTCTTGCCTTTTACTTCTGCTCTCTTTATGAATTGATATATTCATGTAGAGCAGGTTCACTGTTTGTTGTCAGTTCTGGTATTGTAACTGAGATGCTCTGCCAGGTAGCCTAAATAAAGGTGACTGCATTTCACACAAAAGGAACATTTGTTTCTGTTCATTTAGACATTCAGACTTTACTAACATTCAATAAAGGGTTATTAGATGTTTGATTTTATCCAAGAGTAAAACATGACTTCAGAAATTCAAGGAAACATCAAAGTTAAAAAGGGAGATGCGGGTCGACCTTGGCAAACAACTAGTCTTCTCTCCAGAGATCACCCAGACAACGCTGAGACCTGATGTGGTGTTGTGGTCCAAGGCGGCAAAGAGGGTCCTCATCATCGAGCTCACCATCCCATGGGAGGAGGGAATAGCAGGAGCATATGAGATCAAGTGGCAGGAGTACTCTGACCTGGCTGCAGAATGCAGAGACCTGGGCAGGTCTGCTGCTGTCCAACCAGTGGAGGTTGGATCCAGGGGTTTCGTGGGCAAGTCAGCAGTCCAGCTCCTACGTGCAGATGGAATGACGGGGACAAAGCTGCAGAAGGCGATCAAAGAGCTGGCAGAGGAGGCAGAGAAAGCCAGCTACTGGTTGTGGCTACGGAGGAGGGACATGGCATAGGGTAAAACACCTCGGTAAGGGCAGCTGCAGGGGGTAGCGGGGAAACGTCCCCATTCAGCCACCGGGCCCCCCACCAGGATTTGTACTGGCTAGGGGGCAAAATATCAGTAAATAGTGGCCCCAGCTGACGACCCTGCAGCTGTCCTTATGGGCACCAAAGGAGGTGCGACAGGCAGAGATGCCAAGCAGGAAGCGCACCTCCTTTGGTGCGTTGATAAACTTTATTTATATAGCACTTTTATATATATATATATATGTGTGTGTGTGTGTGTGTGTGTGTGTGTGTGTGTATATATGTATATATATATATACATAAACATACATAAACATACACATACGTATGCACATTCACATGAGAAAAAAACAGAAATAAAAGAGAAATGTGAGGAATACAATAACAGAAATTGTAAGACTTAAAACAGAATAGTGGAGAAGCACATAAAAGCAAAAAATGACAGAAGCAGAGAACAAAATAAATAAAGGATTAATAACACCTAGAATTAAGAGGAAGAAAAAATTAAATAGGCTAAATCTACCAAAAAATAAAAGGAAATAGGAGATAAATTAAGAGCAAATACAACCAAAAAAAGATAAAAAGTTAAAAAAGATTTTTTTTTAAAGAAAGAATAAAAGATGCTGCCTCTTAAACTGTTTAAGACTAGAAATAAAAGCTGTGTCAGATGATTAAAAGCACACAGGTGATACCTCCTGTAAAAGCACATCGATAAAAATGTGTTTGTAAAAGAGATTTAAAGGAGGAAAAAGAGGTCGCTTATCTGATCTCCTCAGGGAGGTTGTTCCACAGGGTGGGGGCACGGACAGAAAAGGCCTGACCACCTTTGGTCTTCAGTCTTGACTGTGTGATGGTCAGGAGAGCCTTGGCTGAGAACCTCAGGTTGCGACCAGGCACATATGGTGTCAGGAGTACTCAGTGTTTCAAGTTAAGTGTATGTATGTTACACAACATTTGACATATTTCAAAAACAATAACATGGAAAACTTGTAGTTTTGAATAATATTGTGTGATTTACATAAACACCATCTCCAGTTTTTCCTTGTAGAATATCGCAATATATAACAATACTGCAACATCATAATATATTGTGACGTTATTGTATCGTAACCCAAGTATTGTGATATGTATCGTGAGGTTCTTGCCAATACTCACCCCTACAAATGACCCACCACTGCACTTTCAATACGACAACACAGACCTCACAGAGGAAAAAAACAGCATGAGGTAGCTTCTGCACTGGAATAAGAAAGTCAAGTCAGACTGGTTTTACATATGTGATCATCCATTTTATCAAAAACAAACACATTCTGTATTTTAAATTGGACTGGCTTTTTATCTTCAAACAAAAATCCAATTACCACATTTGTTTTTTCACAAACACTGAGGACAATGGGAACACATCCGAGCACAGCCTGCTCAGAGCTGACATTTGGTCAGTCTGCAGCGGACTTTATGAGGAGATGAATTCCTGTTTTGATAACATGAGCAGAGAGTGTGTGACTCTGCTGGCAGATTTTTCATGATGAATATTAAACAGAGCTGAACTCTGCTCACCCACTTACTCCCTCCTCTGTTTCTATTCCCGTCCAGCAGCTCCGAGTCAAAATGTCCTGCAGGAATCAAACAGGAAATGCTCGATTTTTTACTCCAAACTCAGACCAACGCATGCAAACACAAGCTCTCCATCACTGTGACATAATGCTGTTATATTCAGCAGGCACTCAGCCGGCTTCAGGCCCATTATCCTGCACGGAGGATGTTCATCCACTCAGCACCCACATGCAGCTCTCTGAACTCCTCTGAGTTCATGAACCGCTTCAGAAAATAACTTTCCATCATGCACTAAAATGTCAGGCTCCAAAAGTCCATCAAATACAGAAAAGCCCTCAAACTTTCCACAATTATCATCGTGTTTGAAAAACAAAATGTGAGGGTCGGTGTCTAAAAACTCTTAGCTGGAGGTGTGAATCGATGCAAACAGGAGGGTTTGTTTGGCATAATTAGCTGCAGAAATCGTTATGTTTTGTTTCTCATTTGGTAAATTTTTTATTTCTGATCAGTGACTAATGTTTGTAAAAGTTTGCAAACTCAGTTTTTCTGTCTCATTGATTGAGGATCAGGATTTCATGGTTAATTATAGCAGGACATGACATGCACAGCCACTATATTAATTTAACTGCTTGCAAATGTGCCAATCACATGGCAACAAGTCAATGCTTTCAGAGACTTTTAAGTTGGCATCATCTGTCTGACACTGCTGACCTTCTGGGATTTCATTCTCAACCATCTCTCGGGTTTAGTTTAGTTTAGTTATTTTATTTTGAACATATTAACAACAAAAAAACTTTTACAGACTTGCTTTTATGTGATGCCGTCTTTCTTGTTTTATCTCCATCTTATTTTGCCTTTACTGTCTTTTTTAGCCTTTTCTGTCAGTTTTGCTCTTCTCTTTTTACCTCTCATTACTTTTAAGTCCATCCTCTTTTATTTAACTATTCATCTTCTATGGTATGTTAATATTATTGCAGTTACTTACTTTTAACTCCAATTTTATCTAATCTATGATTCACCTTTGTTACACTTTTAATCTTTTAACCATTTATTCTTATTCTTATTTTATTGTTTTATCGTCATATATTTCATCATAATTTATTCTTTTTATATTTGCTGTGCTGTTTTTTGCTTTCAATCACCTTATGTTTTCTTTATTGAGTTATGTTTTTAGCTTTTATTTCAGTCCTCTTGGTCTCATTTTATGTTTCATAGTTTCTGTATTGTCTGGGTTCCTATGACATATGGAAAGGCCCAAAGTCACTTCTATTCACACCTGAAGCGTCAGTCACTCTCCTCTTAACTTTTCTTGTGTCTTTTCTGCCTTTTGTGTCTTTCGGTAAGAGTGCCTTTGAACTAAGCTTTCTGTTTTTTGTCTGTTTGTGCTGTAAATTTTGTGCTTTATTGTTTTTTGTCAAAGCACTTTGGAAACTTCTGTTTTAAAAAGTGTCATATAAATAAAGTTATTATTATTATTATTATTACTATTATTATTATTATTATTGTTATAATTATTATTATCATTATCATTATTATTATTAAAACTATATCCAAAACAAATAATGACAAAGAAAAAATAATATGAAGGCAATTAGCTAATTTATAATATTCATCATAAGTTACAGTGTACATGCTGAAAGGAGTAGGAAGAAGTCAAACTTATCTGGTCCTTCCTCGTAATCTCTGTTTGACTTAAATTCCACCAATAGATTTATCATAAAAGAAAATGATATGGACTTATGAAATATATCTATACATTCACCTATACCTCTCTCCCTCCCTGATAACCTACTCATATCCATAAATAATTTAACACCCACACCTAAATATACACCTATATACAAGCAGATATCCACAAATTTAGACATAAATTTCCATATCTATATGCATTGTGTATGTGTTTGTTAATAAAGGTTATATTTCAATCACCATAAAACCTGTTTTTCTAATAAGACTTGTTGTTCCCCCTCAAGATTCCTGTATTTCTCCAATATGACTGATTTAAATTTCTTTTTAAACTGGATTAGGTTTCGGCTCTGCTTCAGATCATCTAGACTGTTCCATATTTTGACACCTTGGGATGATTAAAGTCAACATTTTAAGATTAAAGTTAAAATTTCGAGATCAGAGTTGAAATGTCCAGAAAAAAGTCGGTGTAAAATTTTGTGATCAGAGTCCAAACGTCGAAAAAAAAAGTATAAATCCATTGAATGTGGACTTTATTCTCTACATTTTAATTTAAATGTCATCATTTTGACCTTTATCAGGAAAGTGTATTTCAACTCTATTGTCCACATTTCAACTTTTATCTCATCATTGCGACTCTAATGTTGACCTGCCAAAAAGTATTTTTTTTCCAACTAAAATAACCCTAATACTCTTCTGTAGGAGTCCTATTTTCCCTGAGATAGTTTTTTCCAAGGGGATTAATAAAATTCTGTCCAATCTACTAAAATCTGAAAAAATTGCAAATGTAAATGCCACTGTTGTATATTAACCCATTTCTCTTCAGTATTATCACATTTCTACTATTGTTGGCCCTTTAGCTCTATGTATTTTTGCATTCTGTGTTTTGATACTGTTCGCTATGTAACATTTCTTAGCGTGGTGTTCCTAATAAAGTGGCCATGGGTGTTAAATGGTCTATATTTAGACCGTTTTATCCCCCACTGTCATTGACTTACATTCATTTAGGCCACGTCCACACCCCTCCAAGATGGCGCCGTTTGAGGCGCATGCCGAAGCCCCGTAAGCGCCATCTTCTGACGACATCACTGCAACTCCCCCGATGAACCCTCGCGATACTTGGGGGACTATAAATTCCCCCGCGGCCTGAGCTCGGCCTTTCTTTCTCCCCTTAACCGGTGAAGGTGCAACAGTAATCGGTCGTCCCGGCCTCGGGTTCATCCGACACCCTCACCAACCAAGCTGAACTGAGCTCAACCTCCACAGCGGCACCATGCCTCCCAAATTCGACCCCAACGAGATTAAGATCGGTACGTTTTTCATGAACAGTGGCTGAAATGAACCGTGACGTTTGTTCACAGACAAGATGGCGGAGGAGCCTGTGAGCGCTAAACGGTAAAGATGGGGCACGTGCGGAGGACACTATGCTAATTTTAAAATCATGAATTTCTTGAATGTATAAATATTATCTGTAGTATCCACCACATGATAGGTGATTTAATCTGCTCTGGTAGTGGGCTTAAGTGGGACCACGTGGGCGAAACGTGCTAGCTGCTAATGCTAACCTAGCCTAGTCAATAAAGGCTACAGCCTAGTAAAAATCTATTTGTGCAAATGATTTGAACTTGTTATAGAATTATCCTTTATTTATCCATTAATAATTATGATGCATGTATTTTAATTATATCAGGCTTCTAAAACTGAAACACTTAAAGTGATAAATCTCATAAAATGGCTTAAAATAACCTAAGGAGTCATTCGATTGTCCTAGTTAAAAATGTAGTAAAGGAAATGTGCACTGAAATAACTAAAGTGATTTGATGTTAATTGGAATATAACTAAGGTAAAACAAATGCTATCAAAGTAAAACATAAAAAAATATTTTCAAAAGTATCAAACCACCAATAACAGGACTTTCAATACATAATCAGAAAATAAATGCCGTTACAGGCAGGATGCTTTTCTCAGTCATGGTTAGCACATTTACATTCATTTATTTATGAGACTTCTTCCTATTTAATGACCAGGGATGCACAGTATTGGATTTTTGCTTTTAATTCTATTTCTAGATTCATTATTGCTGGTAGTTTTTTTTAAGAGCACTAACTTGCTAAAATTATTTCCCTTAAATTAAATTTTCTTTAATGATTAACTCTTATTTGTGTTTAATATTAAAGTGGAAGGCAAGTCAAACACATCAATAAAACTTTGGATTCATTGTGTGACGAGTTTGGTCATGGCACATTTTGATAATATTGGAGCCTATACGGGTACTTTAGTGCACATTCACACTGTCACAACATCAACAAAAGATATCTTCTGATACCAGTGATCTTTTGTGGCAAACATCTGCATATACTGTTGTTGGTCCAATAATTTTGTGCATCCTTACAATGAAAACTTGGTTTCAGATAACTAAATAAATCCTTTTTTCTTGGATTTGTGGCAGGAAGACATCAGTTTGGTTTGGCCATGTCTGTTTTTGTAGTTGAACTCATGGATAATGTAAAACACCCTCATTAATAGATGAACAAAACTCATCCATATTAAAAATTAGACATTGTGTAGGGAAGTTCTGCATAACTTCCAAGTGTAATTGGATATTTTCTTGCTGCACTTAAAACTGGACAGGCTGTTTCACTGTTTTGTTAAAATGTTTAAATGAGCTTGAGCTGAAACTAAAAAAGAATACAGGGTTTAGTAAGTAAAGAAGGAATATTTTAACAGCATTGATCAAACAGAAGTTGGCAGAGTAAGTCCATTTTTAACCCTTAAATTCCCAGCTCAAGTGGTTGGCAGAGATCAAACATTTTTTGAATATTGTGTTAAAAACCACGTCATTGTTTCAATGTTAAAGGATTTAGAAAAAACTGCAAACATAACTCAAAATAACTGAGATTTTCATTGTTTGGGATTTAAAGGTTTTAAAAGCAAAAACCAGCTATTAAAGTTATTTTAAATATCAACCATTTACTGATTTATATACATACACAATTTGCTATTCATCAAACATTTGTTGTTTTCCAAACTCACTCCCATCTTTTTGAAGTTATTTCTGATTTTATTTACTAACATTTCTGGCATTTCTAATGGATTTTGCCACTATTTGTGCATTTTTGTCATGAAACTAACTTTTCAAACCTCTAGGTCCCACACCAAGAAAATCTTACTTTTTTGTAGTTATGTTTACAGAAATGTTCATGGAATCAATGATTTGATTAGTTCTTTTAAAAAAACATTAAATATAATTGTTTTTATTGGTGACCTCTGACGAACATTTGAGCAGGTAGTTAAAGGGTTAACATGATCTATCATCTACGCAGTTTAAAAGCTTTAAACAGCCAGTATCAATGAACTGATGCTGCTCTGCATCCTGACTAATCTGTTGGCATGAAGCTTGTTTCCTGCAACATTGATAAACTTTGTCCTGGTGACAGAAATGACCTGAACTACAGGAGCTTGGAGTGAAAGGCCAAAAGTCTGCTTCATCACAGTCCAGAAGTCCCAGTGTTCACCAATAACATAAAATATCAGTGCTTTACAGTTCAGTCACAGACTGTTTTATCCGTGCAGAGATTTGTCACACTGTTACTAAAACTGGTGTTTGGATGTGCCAAAGATTTAATTTTTACTACCATAAGTAATCGTGTTTCAGAAATGGTGTGTGAGGCATCATTTTTATTTTTTACCTCTGAAAACATTTTTTGTGCCTTTCTCTCGTGGCAGTTTTGATGCCATGTTGTGTCTGAATTCAACAGTCACCATGACAAAGCTTTTCATAATTCAGTTCCGGGTACTTGCACTCAGGTAAATTTTAGATATTGACATCCATCCTGAAACGCAAATAAAATAAACACAACCTGAAGGAGCACAAATGCAAATGTACAGTCTGATTTAAAAACCACTGAACCACACAGATTGATTTAAATCTTAATTTAGAAAGATAAACATCAGCATATTACTCAAGTAGAGCCTCAGTAATTATCTTAAAGAGAAAGTGGCTTTTTACAAACAAGTTAAATGTACACATGTCATGAAAAACTTTAAACTTGATAAAGTTTTCGCTCAGTCCAGCTGTACATAATCAAAAAGGCTCTTTTTCTGTTATCTGGTCTCAGTATTTTTTTTAGGCTGTTTATAAAATGATTTTGAGGTATCTGGAGTCAGAGTGAGTTTGCATGAAGTGATGTTTGGTATTTCAGCTGTCATCTTTAAATCCTGCATGATCAGCTGTCAGTGGGTGTTTTGTGAGTTTTAGTGTGAAGAGATTCAAATGAGTTTATTACAAGGATGACGCTGAGATTCTGAATCCTTAAGTAAAGTCTTTGAAATAAAGTCGTTAAGCACCTAAAAGACCTCAGTTTTAGTTGGTAGATGTTTGAACTTGAGGGTTTTCAGTTTGGATTTTGGCTTGATGAATGAAAAAGGAATCTGGGGTAAAGAAGAAATACAAGAAACAAATTGCAGAGGAATGATTAAAGGTGTGCACAACAGTTAAACTCTGGATGGGATGTGTGGTCCAGTCGGATCTGAGAAACTGATCAGGTGTGCAAAATCAGTGTTCAGTTCAGGCCTTGACAGGGTTTTACGATCAGAATTTCCAAATTACAGTAAGTGTCAGTAAAGAGATTAAATACCTGTGATACACTGCAGGAAAAAAGACGTGAACTCGTTTATTCATTGGCCACCAGCACTGCAAAAATGAGATGTTCAAAACGTCTGTGAATTCTTTTACTTGTTTTGTAGATTAATTCTTAATAGGGCTGAACAATTTGAGAAAATCTAATTGCAATATTTTTTCCCCAATATTGCAATTGCGATTTACTCTGCGAATGTTTGAATGTTCCCCATCTTATGTATTATGAAACAAACACAAGTAGATGGTTTTATAGTTTAACCCATATGACATTAAATCAATCTAAGAATAAAAGATTTGAGAAAAAGTGGGCAAGTGAAGAACAGAAGCAAAATTGGTATGAAATTGTAAAAACTGGGTAAAAATGGTACAAAAATGGGAAAAAAGTTAATAGGTGCAAAATGGATATGAAATTGCAAAAAAAAAATTCAAGTGACTAATGAATTGATAATAGCAGCATAATTGGGGTTAAATTTCAAAAACCATGTAAAAATTCCAAACATGATCTGACAGTGGCCAAAGAAAGATGAACGGGAGCAAGACGGGCATAAAGTTGTAAAAACTGGGTTAAAGGTAAAGGTAGGCATGAAATTGCAAGAAACTACATCACAATGCCAAAATGTTCAACACATTTCGGGTTAAAAATATTGCGCTGTCTGCTATTTGAAAACCGCAACAAGCAATATTGCGATTAAATCTAATTTTCAATTGTTCAGCCCTAATTCTTGTCTAAAATTACAAGTTCTCAAGTGTAGCTCAAATGGTGAACTTTGCAAAGTTATGACCTCTTTTGTGGCCAAAGTTCCCAAAATAAGAACTGTTTTTGCTGCTTTATTTATGGTTTATGAAATGCTCGACAAAGCAAGGGAAGTGCATATTTAAACAATTAGGTGGGGAAATTTATGAGAAAAAAAAGACCACATGTTCTGTCTTAATAGAGGATCTGATGCTTAATCACCCTGATAAAACTAATTAGGGTTAAGTAAGTGATAGAATCACTGGTGGATGAGGAAAAGGGTATTAAAATGTTTAAAAGTGATAAGTCTTAATAATGTAATTAAAGTCATTAATCTTTGTGAGGAAACTCTGCAGCTCTAATCATAAACCTGATCCTGGATGATTTGTAAGTTCCTGTAATTTCAGTGTAATTGGATGAATATTTTTGCAGTAAAGTCTAAATGGTGCTTGAAGAGCATCTGTGTGTTTAATTGTTTTTCTTGAAGCTTTAAATCTGGATCTGAGTTTGCAGGACGTTCTGATCCTCCTCTTTTTGTCTTCAGTGTACATGAGATGCACCGGAGGAGAAGTCGGAGCCACCTCGGCCCTGGCCCCCAAGATCGGCCCTCTGGGTCTGGTGAGTGTTTTAGTTATGTCGTCATGGTGACCAGCCTCCCGCCACTATACCTGTCTGCCCAGGTGACTGAGTATAATCCAGTGGAGGCTCAGAGCGACCCGGCTTTAGGAAACAGAGCTGCTCACACCGATGGGCCGCTCTGTGCCGAAAAGTCCGGAACAAACTCCAGTTTAATCCCTTAAATTAAGAATTTAATGTGGACTGTTTTAATCCCAGAAGAGCGTGGACTTCTCTGAACTTAAATATTCATCATATTTGTATTTTGTTTTTGTGCATTTTGACCCATGTCAGTTTTTTTTTTAAAAATATGCACACTAGTGTTTTTATATTGTTTACTTGTCAAGAAATTTTAAATTAAAAATATTTTGGGGGGAAAAAGTACAGTTAAAATAAATGAAACAAATTGGACCCTAAAAAGTAACCAAGAAATCCAGAAAAGAACAAACATGTTTTTTAAATTGTAAAATAACCACAGTGTTTAACTTAAACAAAAACATATTCTACTACTGAAATAAGTAAATAAATAAATTAGAATGGACTGCTTGTATCGGAGTGCTTATATTTGAGATTTTAGATGCAGGCAGATATAATCTAGTTTTTTTTTGCTGATATTTGATGGATATCAATATTTGATTGGGACACCCCTTGTTAAAATTTAGGCAGTTTTGTCAATATAAACACTAAAAGCTGAACTCTTTTCATAGTACATTAACATGATACTCTGAATATTTAATCTCATAAAAAAAGCCTTACCATGTCATTCTTCGATTTTCATCATGAAAAGTACATTTTCAATATTTATATTTTCAAACAATGCAACAACTTACAATTGGAGTAAGTCGAGAAAAATTTCTTTTTTTAATCTTTTGCATCAAGTACTTGAGTGAATTGATTTATATATCCCTGTCCTATTGATGTTGAAAAGCTGACATTGCCATTTGCTTCATCTCCTCTTCTCTGCCTCCTCCAGTCTCCAAAGAAAGTTGGTGACGACATCGCCAAGGCCACCGGGGACTGGAAGGGTCTGAGGATCACCGTGAAGCTGACCATCCAGAACAGGCAGGCAGCGGTGCGTACCACCCAGTTGAACCGCCCTCCATCGTCGTGTCTCTACGGCGTGAAGCTCATGTTTTTGTTTTTTCTTTCAGATTGAGGTCGTTCCCTCTGCGTCCGCCCTGATCATCAAGGCTCTGAAGGAGCCTCCACGTGACCGCAAGAAGGTCAAGAACAGTGAGTGATGCCGCCGCCATCTTAACATCATGTTACTTAAACACGGTTACAGACTGAAAGGAGGAGGAGTCACTAAACTTTGTTTTTGTTCCAATTCAGTCAAGCACAGCGGAAGCGTGCCCTTCGATGAGATCGTGAGCATCGCTCGCGTCATGAGGCCTCGCTCCATCGCCAGGGAACTCTCCGGTAAGACTTCAGACTCTACAGACTGACAGTGTGGAAGGTTTTTTCTTTTTCTCATTTAAAAAAAAAAGGAAGGGAAATTAAACACATTCCAGTTGAGAATCTAAAATAAATCCTAAAGTCTCTCTGCTAAACGAGTCTGTCATCAAATCCATTCTACATTGTAAAATAAAGGATGTCGAGCTCTGATCAGAGGCAGGCAGTGGAAACTACAAAGTAAATCAATGCAGACAGGAGCCAGAGGTGGTCAAAATTGTCTTTTCAACAAAATATCCTTACTGGTATGCCACAAGGAAGAAGTCGATAGATTTATGTGATGATCCAAAACCAGATGCAGATCAAGGAACCTTTGAGATGTTTGATTGGAGCAGTTTTCCTGATTTTCAGTCATATCTGTTAACAGTGAAATGTGCCTGTAGATTTTGTTGAGCTGATTGTTTATGATTAAAATGTGCCGTCCTAGATTTGTGAGGCAGCCAGATACTTGTGTTTTTAGGCAGAAGCACTGATTCTTTTAACTGTTTGTCATCAAACAGAATTGATTTTAATGTTTCCATAAATCAAGAACTGAAAGATGCAGAAAAGCACCTTGAAAACCGAGGAGTTAAAAAAAAATGTTTGAAATTTGTCAGTGAACCAGCCGTGCAGTGTGAACTTATTTCTTCTTAGTTTTCATCGGTCTCTTTCCCCTGATATAAACTATGGGTGAGAGTACTGGAAAGAACCTCATGATACGATAATATCATGATATCACAGTATTGTGATATAATGCGATATTCTACAAGAAAAAACTAGATCTGGTGTTTATGTAAATCACACAATATTACTCAACTACAAGTTTTCAGTTTTATTTTTGAAATGTCAAATGCAGTGTTGCAAACAAACTTAACTTGAAACACTGAGTACTAAAGCTAATGTTGCAAAGAAATTATTCCTGTTTTCTTTTCACAAAATATTGAAATCATCCAAACCTGCAGTGCTGCTCAAACTGTAATCAAACACATGAGAAACAAAGTGCTTTGAGTTACTGACAGCACAACAGTATGTAAAGAAAATCACATTTCTCTTGTCACTGTCTAAATTGAATAGACTGCATGAAAAAACCTGTACATAAGTATTTTATAAGTTGTATTTTATTTCCAACTCTGATTCTTGATATATGAAAACTAGAACTAATAAGTGAACATGGATTAAAAACTCAAACTAAATTAACTGACATTTTCATCAATGAATAAAAACTAGACTGAAACGTTTAACAGTGACAGAAACCAATCAGAGCTAATTTGGTCATGTAGAAAGTAGAGAAGTTAGGAATATATAATATATATACCTTAGCTTGGTGGTGGTGGGATAAGTTGTGGAGTGATCCAATCAGAGCTGCTCTCTTTATAAATTGATATGTTCATGTAGAGCAGGTTCACTGTTGTCAGTTCTGGTATTGTAACTGAGATGCTCTGCCAGGTAGACTAAAGTAAGGTGACTGCATTTCACACAAAAGGAACATTTGTTTCTGTTCATTTAGACATTCAGACTTTACTAACATTCAGTAAAGGGTTATTAGATGTTGTGACCAGCCTCCCGCCACTATACCTGTCTGCCCAGGTGACTGAGTATAATCCAGTGGAGGCTCAGAGTAACCCGGCTTTAGGAAACAGAGCTGCTCACACCGATGGGCCGCTCTGTGCCGAAAAGTCCGGAACAAATACTTCTGAACAGATATAAAGAGTTTGGAAGACCCGCTTTTTAGGGATGGGAGAAAAAATTGATTCACATGAGTATTTTATTTTTTTTATCAATTTTTTTGTTCAAAACTTGTTCCCAAATTTAAATGCTTCATTTTAGTCTGTGTTAAAGAGCAACTTTTAAATGCAGTCCAGGCTTTTGAAGAGAGTATAAACAGCTGGTTAAAATATATTGCTGAATAAATCCTAAAAATAGAATCACATGTGATGTGTATTTTTCCTGATATAGTTTGTAGGCATCATCATTGTTCATCTTTTTCACTGGTGTTAAAAAAAAGCGAACTGAAGTTGTTTTTTTTTTTTTTTTAATCTATATAAAATTATTGATCTATCTACCTGATTATATTTTGTATTTTATATCTGTAATACTGTCTGGCTGTTAATTCAGAGTTGGGGTTGTTTTCTGCTGTTATTAAAAAAAAGAACGAAAAAAATACCTTGTTAAAAAAAACTAACTAAAGGTGAAAAAACCAGCCATATCGTAGAATTGCAATTTAAATCGAATCCTCAAAAGCACATCGTCCCAGCCCTACCGCTGTTTGTCATTCACAAATGGCACTCTGCAAAACATCTTTTATTGCAAAATGAGATTTTCAATAAATGTTTTTAAAGTCGAGCTATAAACAGAAGTGCAAAAGAACCAACAATAAGAAGAGAGGCAATAAAACGACTTCTTTCTCACACTGAAATGCAGCCTCACCAGGATGTTGTTCTGTTTGAAGTGATTTTAACGTCTTCATCTTCTTTCAGGAACCATTAAGGAGATCCTGGGCACCGCTCAGTCGGTGGGCTGCACCATCGACGGTCGCCCCCCTCATGATGTCATCGAGGACATCGACGCCGGAAAAGTCGAGTGTCCGTCCGAGTAAAACTGGACCAAATAATAAAACGTTCAGAAAAACTGAGCAGATGGTGTCTGGCTGTTTTTAATTCATCCTTAACTCGTCTAAAACTCTACCCGGTCCTGGTTTCAGCTTTGATTGAAGGCTGAGGCGTCTTCAGGGTTTGTGACTCACTGAAGCTGTTGGAGAGTCGACGTGTGAAATGACCCCGAGCTGAACGATTATAAAACGTCCCCAGGAATCAGCCGCTTGAAGCCAAAAAAATAAAATAACTTGATTTTGAGAGGCTGCCACACTTGTGCAGGTGTTAAAGCTTCAGCCATCAGATGAACGAAAAATAAGCAAAAGTAAGAAGAGTTAGAAATCCAAACAGTTTTCCATGTTGGATAACTGAAGGTAATCAAGCTGATCAGTGTTTGTTCAGTTAAACCTCCAGTGGAGACTGAAGAGGCTCAGTCGAGCATTGTTATGAGGAAAGGCTTCAGTTTTATTGATGGATACAATTTGCAAGATGAACAATTGCTTATTTTAACATTTTAAGTACAGGGTGTCCATAAAGTCTCTTTACAATTAAAAATATCAAAGGCTGTTGAGATATATTGTAATCAGTGTTTTAGTTTTTATTAAAATTTTGTTTCAGATATTGTGTTAATGGGTGGAAAGGCTTGTCTTACATGATTTGTCGTCCTCAGATGTTCTTCACTCCTCTTTATCCAACACTGTCCCCGTCTCCATAAATTTCTTATTCCGTGCACGAATTGAAGGATGTGATGGTGGATCTCTTCCATACTAGTTCTGTTTTGCTGAGTCTGCACATCCGAATTTGTCTCAAAATGTCTCAACAGCTTTCCTCCATTAACAGAATATCTGAAACACAACATTTTAATGTGAATAAAAACTTTGATTAAAATAAACTAATCTGGTTAAGATATCTCAACTGCTTTTGTAATTTGTAATTGTAAAGAGACTTTATGGACATCCTGTATAATGTTTCAGTAGCTACACTAATAGCTGCACTGTTCACTGCACATCTGGACATTCCTCTAGTTGTAGATATTCCCAGATGCTTGTGTATACATATTTCATTTAAGATTTTTGTTCATTTGAATTAAACTTTATCTTTTCATACAGAAACTGTAGCACAAAGTTCTTTACAAATATAATTAAAATAAGATAAAATAGATTATGACCCAAACCCACTCCACCCCAGAGTCCATACTCAATGTTGGTTAAAATTATAAATAAAAGACAATTATAAAGCAGGAACTGTTGTACTTGTATGGAGGAAACTCCATCTTAAAGGTTTAAAATGAATAAACACAGGAGGTTAGGTTAAAGTGTAAAATTAAATTAAGTGAAGCTGTAATAAGAAAAAATCATTAAAGGTTATTCAAATAAAAAGCCAGACTAAAGGAAGATCTAGAGTTTGTTCTGTTTTTTATTTAATCTTTTTACATTTATTTTGTCTTGTTTTTACCCCTTTGTACTAGAGAGAAAACAACTGCTGGAGTCAAAGTCCTTGTGTTGCATATTTGGCAGTAAAACTGATTCTGATTCATTTTACCAACACTCAGGAGTTTAGGAAAGACTAGTCAAACATCTGGTAGAGCCGAGAGATTTTAGAAGATGTATTTGGGCTTTTTCTGTCAGATATTGATTTCAATTTAATTTACAATTTTCCACAAATTCAGTGCGTTGTTCACTGTTTAGAGTATAGACCACAGTAAGGAAATCAAAAGCACTTAACATATTATTCATCATCTAATACTAATGATAATTCTGTTTTCATTCAAGGGAAACTCCAACTTCTAAACAGGCTCTGTGTTGTTGACCTGCATAACACTTCTGTGAATGTATATGGCTGCAAATTTGTAAAATAGTCGACACAACAGATCCTGGGTCAGATTTTAAACTAGAGCTGCCAAGAGTTTCTTCACAAAAAGAATGAATTTAATTACAGTATTGTGATTTATCACTTTGAAAGCGTTCTTGTTATACCCTGCTCCTCATCCACCAGCAGTTCTGTTGCCACTTCCTAATTAGAGTTTTATCACAGTGATTAAGCATCAGATCCTCTGTTAAGATGCAACATGTGTACAGTTCTCTTTTATAATTGTATGATTTCTTCTTGCCCCATTTTATTGTTTTGAACACTCAGGTGTCACTTTTTTCACTCCTCCCTTGCCCTGCTTTGTATTTCACCCTTTCCCATCAATAAAGCATAAACAATTGTATTAGAATTTTGGGAACTTTGGTCAAAAAAGAGGATATAAAAACTTCCCAGAGCTCACTGTTTGAGCTACACCTGAAAAAATTTAATCCGAAAACTGCAGCTTTGGCGATCACGTGATTTAATGTCTGTAATTTCAACAAAAAGAAAAAAGATAAATCTTTCAGTGCTAATGTTTGCATCAAATTTTAAATCAGATCCAAATCAGACAGGCTTTCTGACCATTACCCTGGTAATTTCAGGGGGTGCATGTGTGAAAGGGCTTCAGATTGAGACCGAATGCACACCCATTCAGATGCAGTTACGCAGCTCAATAAGTCTTATTCACTTTAATTTGTTTTTAGTCTTTCTGTGCCAAAACCTAAAGATCTTTACTTATGTTACAAACAATGGGATCTTTTAAAGTGTTCACAGACTCAAGATGTAAAAACCTGGAGTGAAACCTCAAATGTTAATCTTGTCTCAATCATTTTTTGACGTCAGACCCAAATGTTTTCAGCCTTCAGCAAAAATAATGGATGTGACTCACTGTGCATAAACTTTTGGAGGAGACTGTTTATCACAGGGACAAAACGACCTGTCCTTTCAGAATACAAGTTTAAATATAAGCCCATATTTTTTACACAATAGTATCAATAATTAACTGAAGTTTTTAACATGCTTAAACACGACACTGCAGCTTAACACATGACTAAATCTAAATGATTCAAAATTAGGAAAATACGTTGACGACCTCAGAAACTGTTTCTATTCACAGAGGTGCTGTCAGCTTTCATCTGGGTAGCAGGAGTACATAAAAATGAGCATGTACAGAAAAAACTGACACTGGAGATCAAGTTGATTAGGCTAGTATGTGTTGTCCCTTGATAACTTGACTTATTTCACTTGTCCTGTAGGATTTCATACAATAAATCAGACAGCTCTATTATGCTCTGTGAGGTTAGAGTCTTGAGATTTAGGCTTGATTTCTAAGTTTCTTCGTCTCGAACAGTTTGCGAACCATGGAAATATTTGATTTGTGTCCTCCGTCTGTCCTTTTACTCTATTTATGTATTTATTTTTCCATATAAACGTGTTGTTTATCATTAACTTTTTTAAAATTAATTTTATTTACAACTATGAGGCATGGCAGACAGCATATCGTGTACAAAAGTGACTGAACAGTCAACGCTGAACAAGCCAGGGGTTGAATAATTGAAATATTTGCATTTACAATATTTGTACAGAATTCAGTTCCTTAAGAATCTGAAAAGTCTTTGACACTTTGTTGGTCTTCACATATTCAGTTGAGGTGCAGTAATGATGGAGTTCAGCCATAAAACATTGTAAACAAGGTTTTGTGGAAGTCCATTTTGATTTGTGTTTGTGCCTTCATACTTTAAATGCAACATAATATCAGGCACCTTGAACCGTGTATTAGTACACATTATATGATTGATGTAGTCTGTCATATTCGTCCAGAATAATTTTGTATGTTCACAAAAAACAAGTGAAACATAGTTTCCTTTATTTTATCATTATCAACTTTTTATTATTGACAAAAAAACTATACAAGAAAAGTATACAAATGAATATAAATAACAAAAAAATATAGTCAGGGGCTAAATTGTTACATTAAATCATTGCACAAAATATTCAAATCAGAGCATATGTTCAATGTCTGCATTGCTTTTTTGTTGTTAGCTTTATCTATTAATTGTATGTATTTCTCAATAACTTTGAGGGAAAAAAACAAAGTTGGGCTTCTTGGATTTATAATGTGGCCAATATAATTAATGAACTAATAAAAAATGTTTCTCATCCTTTTTTGGTCTAATATAAAAACAGAATACAACATTTTCCCATGACAAAGTAAAGTCCTTGTGAGCATCATCAATGATGAATCTGCTGTTTATCATCATCAGCTCTTCAGACACGGAACAGGGACGCACGACGCGTTTACGTCAGAGGTCGAAGTTGAAAAAGGACGTAGGAGGGCTCGTGCTCGGACTGTTCGCGGGAAACGTCCCAAAACAAATCCGTTTAGGTGGGCACGCGAGAAACTTCAGACAAAGTATTGATTAATTAATGTGCAGTAATAATCGATCAGGTTACTAACACCTATCCCTCTATTCGGTGGTTTAACCCGCACCTGAGGTCGAGCTTTAGTGAGGAAAAAGCGCGAGCTCGTATCAGCTAGCTGCTTAAGTTAGCTAAGGCTAACACAATACAGTCTGCAGCTAGCCTGTTAGCATCGTTAGCTCCGGAGGGCCGGCTGTGCAGGAAGACCTCAGCCGCTCAGGACGCTCCAGGCAGCGGGCACACATGGCGGAAAGACCCGAAGACCTGAACCTCCCCAATGCGGTCATCACCCGGATCATCAAGGAGGCGGTGAGTCAACCATGTTACCTTAAATAATTGTGAAATTGCAAATAATGAATATAAATAGAAATACGGTACACGAAGAAATACTACTAATGATTAATAACATAAATACTGTACATGTTAAATTACTATTAAGGAATAAATATCATTAATTTCAATACAGTACATTTAGAATTATATTTTAACGTATTTACAGTACATAAAGAATTCATATTAATTGAAATTCAGTACATGTAGAGTTATCAGCTAATAAAAATTAAGTACAGTACACGGGGAATTTATATTTACTTTAATACAATACATGTGAAAGTATTAACTAAATTAAGTACAAATGAAATTCTCATTTAACGTAACGTGGTACATATTAAATTGTTTTTATTATTGTCTTGATTACTGTACGTGATGAATAAATAAGTAAAAAAAGTAGTACATGTGGAAGTAATACTAACTGAAATACGGTAAATGTGTCGTAAATATTACCTAAATGCACTACATGTGAAATTTCTGTTCGTATTTAATTAACTACGGTACACAAGGAAGTAATATTAACTTAAATATGGTGTATGTGAAACCTCTGTTGATTGATTATAGTCATAACACTTTATGAATTAATATAATTTTATCTTGAATACAGTACATGAAGAACTAATAACTTTTATATGGTTCACATAGAATAAATATAAAAGTTAGTGTTAACTTATGTGAAGTTAAAGACAGCGTGACGTATCAGTTACCATAAATATGGTACAAGTGAAATTACTATTGAATAAAATTGACATACTTTAGTTCATGTGAAGTAAATATCAGTCAATATTAAATTCAATGCAGTACATGTAGAGTTTTTAACTTATA
Source organism: Scarus forsteni (assembly GCA_036419115.1). Lineage (NCBI taxonomy): Eukaryota > Metazoa > Chordata > Actinopteri > Labriformes > Labridae > Scarus > Scarus forsteni. Next base: position 4,118,498 of record JAZDUH010000443.1, read on the forward strand.
TACAGTACATGCAGAATTAATATTCATTTATAACAACTGAAATATGGTACATGAAATTTAATCAGCAAATTAAAAAAACAAGTACAGTACAGTTGGAAATTATATTTACCTAAATAAAGTACATGTTAAATTATTAATTAACTTAAAGTACAAATGAAACTATTATTCACCCAAACATAGTACATGGTAATTTTTTATTAACTTGAATACAGAACATGTGGAATTAATATTAACTTATACACAGTAGATGTGTAATAACCTAAATATCCATATTTGAAATTTCTGTTAATATTTAATTAAATACATGTGGAATTTATTTAAACTTAAATATTGTATATGTTGAATAACTATTGAATATTATAGCCATAACACTTTGCTTTATGAGTTATCATTTTATCTTGAATATAGTACATGTTTAATTAATAACTTTAATAAAGTACTCGTGGAATAAATATTAAAATGAGTGTTAAGATATATTTACTTAAAGACAGCTCGATGTAACTGTTAACTGAAATATAGTACATGTGGAATTAATGAAGATTATAATGACTACCTTCCAATTATTAGATTAATTGGCAACATAATGAGATAAAACATTTAGAAAATGAAAAAAAGAATGAAAAATATTCTTGATACTGAATATAATAAAGAAAATCAGAATGATGAGAAATGATAACTTGTAGTCAGAGAGTAAATTACAAAATATAATCTAATTTTTTAGGATAAAACATCTACATTTTGAGAGTTGCTGTAAAAGTATATTTAATAATAATAATATAAAGTGGGTTGCTCTTGCTCTTGCCTCACAGTAAGAAGGTTGCTGGTTTCTACCGGACACCTGTTTTCCAGTGTAAACAAGACTTCTGAAGATTTTGTTGATTAAAGTTCACCTTAATTATTGAATACATGCCTCCTGTCATCCTTCTTCTTCTTCTCTTTTTTTTAATGAAACACTTCCTGTCTGCGGCGTTAAGACTAACTCCTCCGCACCGTTTGTTTTCCTCTCAGCTCCCAGATGGGGTGAACGTGTCCAAAGAAGCTCGAAGAGCCATTTCACAAGCTGCCAGCGTGTTTGTGCTGTACGCCACGTCCTGGTAAGAAAAAAGAAAAAAACAGCCAGTATCTATTCAGAAAACTGTGGATTCAAATGTATTCATCATTTAACACATCTCAGACTGAGAAAGAACAGTCAGCATCTGAATCAACTCCTCAAACTTTACACTGAGCTTCACTGCAGTCTGACGTCTCTGCTCATTCTTTTTCTCTGGAATAATCCTTTAAAATCTGACTTTTGTTTCAGTGCGAACAACTTCGCCATGAAAGCAAAGAGGAAAACTCTGAATGCAGGCGACGTCCTCGCTGCCATGGAGGAGATGGAGTTCGAACGGTTCCTGGAGCCGCTCAGAGAAGCTCTGGAGGGTCAGTAACTTCAGGAGGTTAACAGAAAACTGGAAGACAGCACGGTGGGGCAGCGGTTTGTGCTGTCGCCTCACAGTAAATTAACATAATTTATTATAAAGCAGAGTAAATAGGGATGAAAGAATACGTTTAAACCATAAATATATAATAGTTAGACACTGTAAAACATGAAAATCTTAAAAATCTCCTCGATCTCACGCTGCAGCTGTTTGATTAAAAATTTCGTTTTCCCTCCACAGTTTACAAAAAAGGCCAGAAAGGAAAGAAGGAAGTCTCGGAGCAGAAGAGGAAAGATAAGGAGAAGAAGACCGACTCGGAGAACGATAAGAGTCGGGAGGAGGAAGAGGAGGAGGAAGAGGAGCGGATGGAGGAGGAGGCTGAGGCGGAGAATGAGGCAGAGGAGGAGGAGGAGGTGGAGAACTGACGAAGGGCGCGGTGACGAGGTTTTCTCTGGTGCTGTTTCAGGGGTTGCTGGATCTCTGCAGAGCCGTGATGATCAGTGTTGAGGGGACTCTTAATGTGGCGGGGCAGCTGCCGTCTTCCTGCTAACAGAAGCACAAATATGCATTTCCTTGTATGTGGTATCAGCTTGACTCAACTCTGTTTGCTGCTCGGGGCTTCTTTTCCCATTAGAGTGTACAGGAGTCACTGTCATCAAGTCTAATCAGCAACATACTGAGTTTCCTTTCAGCCTTTAAACCCCAAAAATGTCTTTGATTTGAAAATTATGTATATATTTGTCAGATCTTTCAACACATTACCCTAATATCTGTCTTCATCTCACCCAGTCAAACTCATTCTGTGTAAATACTCAAGAGAGTAAAAGGTAAAATAAGCCAATTTAAATTATTACATAAATATTTTGGGAAGCATCTCTTGACCCGTGGGAGTCCCCACAGAGTTTGAAACAACATATTATTAAAAGTACAGGAGAGTTTGTGAGGTTTAAATCCCTTTTTCATAACATTTGATTTACAATTTTAATTTATTTTTTCATTCTCCAAAAAAAAAGAAAAAATTCCCAGAGACACAAAAATGACGTGCATTCTCCTCTTAAAGTTAAAATGTAGGTCATAAAATGTTGATTATTTAGTTCAAACATAGACAGGTCTGCCTAGGATTACAGACACTGTAAAAATTATAAGAGTTCTGAGAAAAATCTCAGAATATTGAGTTTTTTCTCCCAATTCTGAATATTTCATATATTCTAAGGAAAATGACAGAAATCTGACTTAATACTCGGGATTCTAAGTAAAAATCAGAATCTCATAATTCTGACTTTTTTCTTAGAATGTAAAAAAAAAAAAAAAAATCAAATGTCAGCGTTCTGAAAAATATTTCATAATGCCGACTTTTTTTCTTGACATTTCATTTTTTTTATATCTAAGAAAACTCGGAATTCTGAATTTTTTTATTTTCTAAGAAAGTGGTCACAATTTTGACTTTATACACGGAACTCTGAGAAAAAAAAATCAGAATCTCAGAATTCTTTTTTATATTCTGAGAAAAAAACTCAGATTTCTGCCGTTTTTCTAAGAATGTAAAAAAAGTTAGAGGAAAAGTCAGCATTCTTAGAAATATCTTTTAATGCTTACTTTTTTCTTGCAATTCCATTTTTATATTTAAGAAAACATAGAATTCTTACTTTTTCCTCAGAATTCTGTTTTTCTATTTTGTAAGAAAATAGACACAAATTGGACTTTTTACACAGAATTCTGAGGAAAAAAATCAGAATCTCAGATTTCTGACTTTTTCTCAGTATTCTGACCTTTCTCTAAGAATAAAAAAAAAATACAGAACTATGAGAAAAAAAGTCCGAAGTCTGAGGAAAAAGTAAGAATTTTCCTTCAGAATAAAAAAATCAGAATTGTGAGAAAGTCAGAATTCCAGGTCTTCCTCACAATTCTTTTAATATTTTTACCGTGGCCTAATCCTTTTCTGTATTGAATAATCTTTAATCTCCTTTAAAAAAAAATACAAATACAAGCCTAAACAAGTGTTTGTTCAAACCTGACAGGGCCTATCATCAAAAAACTGTAAATTTTCAGGATTTTTTATTTTCAAACACTGCAACTACTTGCAACTGGACAATCAAGAATGCAGTAAAAGAAAGAAATAATTCAATGAATGTATTTCCCAGCCCTACCAGAGGGGTTTGATTCCTGCGTTGGATATCCCACTGGTGGTATGTTACCCTCAGCAACTGCATCTGTTTGATTTTAAGGAAACTTTATTTTACTTTACTGAACTTAATTCTTCTTCAGCTTTATCTTAGTGAAATGATTGAAAGCAGTTCCCTAATTTGAACCACTTCTAACTTTGCTTATTTTCATTTCCCTTAGCTAAATGTTAAACTGAATTTAATTTACCTTTACTGAAGTGTAACTCGAAGAAAATAATAAACTATATTTAACTCTTGTTTTGTAATTGAGTTGAGCTGGAGTATCAGCGTTGGGTTCAACTTGAGTCAAGGGCGAGTCCATACCACATACTGGAAATGCACAAAGAGTAAACTTTATTGCTCTTCGTCTTTCCCTAAATGTTGTCTTTTTGTCAGCAGTGATCAGACAACAGCAGACTTTGAGCTGATTTTGTGGAAAGGGGAATCCACACGACTGTCAGGATTAGCAAATACGATCTAATGATGATGAGAATCGATCCTGTTTGATCAGCTAAAATAAAACATCATCCAGCCTTTTAGGAACTACACATTCCAGCAAAGTGAGAAATATTCAACTTCAGGAACTTCAAATCTGATCAAACCTAAAATTCAAGGTCACGATGGGAAAGAAAATAAATCGTTCACCAGTTGTCTATCTCCCCTCACTCCCATTTGGCTCCAGTTTGTGTTTCTATTTCGTCCCATTTTTGGTCTTTAACGGTCGAACCGAGCAGCTTTAGTGACTCGTGTTAGAAACTTGTTAGTGAACCCATGAAATGTTGAAAAAGGACTTGTCAGTTTGAAACTCGCTGCTCTGCTGTATGTCAGTTTTTTTGGACATTTATACTTTTGTAGGATTGTTTTTGAAATTTTCAATAAATATTTTGTATGAAAATTAAAACTGCTCTAAGTCATTTCTGGTTGAAAACAAACACGGTCGCTCACTTTTCCTGAAAGATGTAATCAAACACAAACAGAAACATTGACTTTACTCAACATGGCAGCCATTTTTTATCTACACAATAGTTCCAAAAGTATTCGCTCACCCATCCAAATAATCAGAATCAGGTGTTCCAGTCACTTCCATGTCCACAGGTGTATAAAATAAAGCACCTTGGCATGCAGAGTGCTTTTACAAACATTAGTGAAAGAATGGGTCGCTCTCAGGAGCTCAGTGAATTCCAGCGTGGAACTGTGATAGGATGCCACCTGTGCAACAAATCCAGTCATGAAGTTTCCTCACTCCTAAATATTCCACAGTCAACTGTCAGCTGGATTATAAGAACGTGGAAGTGTTTGGGAACGACAGCAACTCAGCCACCAAGTGGTAGGCCACGTGAACTGACGGAGCAGGGTCAGCGGATGCTGAGGCACATAGTGTCAAGAGGTCGCCAACTTTCTGCAGAGTCAATCTCTACAGACCTCCAAACTTCATGTGGCCTTCAGATTAGCTCAAGAACAGTGCAGAGAGCCTCATGGATGGGTTTCCATGGCCAAGCAGCTGCATCCAAGCCTCACATCACCAAGTGCAATGCAAAGCGTCGATGCAGTGGTGTAAAGCACGCCGCCACTGGACTCTAGAGCAGTGGAGACGCGTTCTCTGGAGTGACAAATCAAACTTCTCCATCTGACAATCTGATGGACCAGTCTGGGTTTGGTGGTTGCCAGGAGAATGATACTTGTGGGACTGCATTGTGCCAAGTGTAAAGTTTGGTTGAGGGGGATTATGGTGTGGGGGTGTTTTTCAGGAGCTGGTCTTGGTCCCTTAGTTCCAGTCAAAGGAACTCTGAATGCTTCAGCACACCAAGACATTTTGGACAATTCCATGCTCCAACTTTGTGGGAACAGTTTGGAGCTGGCCCCTTCCTCTTCCAACATGACTGTGCACCAGAGCACAAAGCAGGTCCATAAAGACATGGATGACTGAGTCTGGTGTGGATGAACTTGACTGGCCTGCACAGAGTCCTGACCTCAACCCCATAGAACACCTTTGGGATGAAATAGAGCAGAGACTGAGAGCCAGGCCTTCTTGTCCAACATCAGTATGCTCCGCATTTGTGAGGTCACAAATGCATTTTCTCCATCTAAAATGGCCCTCACACTCTTCCGTAAAATACTGCATTAAATAAAACATTACCTGTAAGAACCAGATCTCATTTGTGCCACACAAATAGGGCTTCAAACAATCACACTCATATGAATTTAGTATATATATTTTACTCTCATGATTCATAAAATGTCACACTATTAATCAGTCGTTCAAATTTCTATTACGAATCTTGGTATTAAGAAAATCACTTTTTTTTTTTTTAAATGTATGTTTTTGGTCATTTTGTGCCTTTATTGATAGGAGAGAGACAGTGGATAGGCTTGTGAAAGGGGGAGAGAGAGTAGGGAAAGACACTCTGCAAACTGGTCACAGGCGGGATTTGAACCTGGACCGGCAGAAGCAAATACATGGGGTGCCTGGTTGCTAACCACTCTGCCAAACCAGCACCCCAAGAAAACCACTTTTTAACTTCATTTTTTTGCATTGCTGTCTTTCCTGATAAAAGATGGAAAAATATTATTTCCAAGATTTTGAGTAAATCATACCATCTTGTTCTTTTCTTACATGCTTTTATGATTTAAACACCTTTAAATGTAATTTTGTATCATTTAAAATCAGTCAAGGAAAAAACATACAGCCTTTAAAAATGTCAATCTTATATCTAACATTTTTAGATGGATGGATTGTTGGATGGATAAATATATGGAATTACAGATAGTCCATCTAATTTTTTATCCATCTTCACATCCATCCTGCAGTCTGTTGGTTGAGCCCCACATCCATCCATCATTTCTTCGATCTGTTCAACAATTTCTTAAATATAAAATCCATCCGTTCTTTTTACCATATATTAACCTACTCCTACATCCATCCATCTTTCCTTTCATCCAGCCATTTAGTAATTTTTTATTGTATCAATCAATTTCTTCAAAACAGACATCTATCAATAAGGCCATCAATCCAACCATTTGTCCACCAGCTCCTCATCCATCTATCCATTTATCTATCCATTCATCCATCCATCCATCCATCATCCAGCTGTCCAACTGTCCATGTGTCAGTTCATTCATTAATCCATTTATTCTTCCATTCATCAATCCATCTATCTACCATCCATGATACATTTTCTTTATTACAGTCCCCATTGTTTTTAACAAAAGCATTGGCTCTTCTTCCTGGGGTCCAACACACACACACACAAGATCGGAGAAAAAAAAAAAAAAGCACACACAACACAATCAAGCATGGTCAAAAACAGCAAAACAAACAGCTCCTTCATAAGTATACCAACCATATACACACAGAAGATAACCAAAACGACCAGCCATTTACAAACATTGTGCAGAAATGAGATCATAAATACAATTTAACACATCAAACTTATTGTCACTCCTCAATTCCACACAATAAATTCAAAGGGAAAAAAGAGGCAAATATATTTAACAACATTTATTACTAATCCTTAAATGTTAGGTACTGTTTCAACAAAGATTTAGACCTATTCTTTATATTTGCCTGAATGATATGCAGTGGTTATGAATTCCATCCAACCACGGCTCTGTGTAACTGATCTTTGGATTACACCTGCATCACTTTAATCCATGTCTACAGTTTATTTGTCCATGCCTCATCCATTATTTATCCATCCATCTTTTTTTCCCCTTGTGGCATGTTGGTGTCTGCAATAATCCCAAAAATATTTTAGATTTGAGGCCTTGTATATCCATTAAAACTGTGCTGTTGATCTCCAACATTGTGAATTAGTGTGTAAAATAAATATTCTCTGCTGCCACCGTGTGACTCAGATGTGAATTCAGCTGCTGCCTGATGAAATCATTTCTGGACTGTCTGCTGTTAAACTGAAAAAAAACATGAAAGACATTTTTTTATTGAAAGAGTTGTTTTCTTTAACCCTCTCATGGTGGTTACTACAGTAGACAAACATTTGGAATACATAAATATATCCTTTAGGTTGCAGTACCATATCCAACTACTTGGCGGAAAATTCCCAAACCTGTGTCTCAGATTTAATAAAAATATCATATTTGCATATTTTTTCCATATCAAGATATTGTATCATAAATCCAAAACAACCAACAAAGGACACATTTGGTATCCTTTCTGTATTCAGATTTCACATAATTTTGTATTTTTTATTTAAAATGTTGGTGTAAGTAAAAGGTAAATAGTTTGATTACTGCAAACATATATATACTTCAGATTTTGTTTTTTTTAATTTACTATTTAATAAATGTTTTTCGAAGACGTGTTCGTGGATCCTCATTAAGTTCCACTAAATTACTACTGTGATGGACAAATGTATAACACCCACAAAAAAACATAAAAAGTTACCATGACTTTTAACTTGTTGAACGTAAAAATTAAATTAAAAAAAATCCATCCCCCAACATCTTGATGTCTCTTCTGAGCTGGGGTGATAAAAAACCTCATTAAACTTTTCAAACCGAACTCCCTCAAATTATGAGAAGATGTAGTTTTCCACTGTGATCCAATCATGTTTTCCTATTCATCTTCAGATATAACTATTCCTCCTTCTCTTTCCCATTCCCTTTAACATGAAGGGCCCTAATTTCATGGCGCATCCCACACAGTGTTAATTTCGTCCGGCGCACCACCGTGCGCTGCCGATTTGACAATTTGGTAGACCCTCTGCACAGAGATGGGTGTGACGGCGCACCAGGGGGAGTTGACGGCGCACCAGGGGGAGGTGTCGGCAGATTCATGTTGCTGCAGTGACAATTTCGTGCCAAAAACAGTGCAGAAAGTGCGCTGAAAGTTCGCCTGCTCCAACTTGGTCTATTCTCAGTGCAAGGCGAAGCGCGCCCTCCGCAGCTGTAATCTAGTGACAGGCGCTCATGTGTGCACAGGTCAACAAAGCCTCAGAGGCAGGTTTCCAGAGCGTCAGGCACATTTTAATACAATAAAAAAATCACAGCAATCACTATTTCATGTAACCGTCTGAAAAGCATATACATTGTATCTATATTAATTGTCCCGTCACATCTGATGTCGGATTAAAACCGTGTGTTAACCTGACGGCATCTGGAAGTTTGATGCACATCTTACAAGTCAACAATAAACACCCTTAAGATCTGATACTGAGTATATATCTGGCTTCTCTCATTTAATTAAATTCAAGGAAAAGAGGGAGAAAAAAGACGAAGAAAAAGGAGATCAAATAAATGTATGTCACTCAGGATTTACCTGTGATTTCCCATATGTCTCTGTTTTAGTCTTTATTTTTAACGTGATCTAAAAAGATGGAGTACATTTTTGTAAGGAGGATGAGGTGGAGACACCGGGAGAGTATACAGTATATCACTAAAGGCTCTGCTATTTGGCGATTACAAACCAGGAGTGCAGGTGGATCAGAAGTACTATGAATGGATACGCCAGCTGCGGTGTAACTGTCTCTTAATTTTGGATTCCTGATAATGACAAAGGAACAGATTACATCTGTCCCGGGAGCTGGCCCACACGGTGACGCGCTTTGTGGCCTCCGATGCGTGCCCTGATGGCCAGTCTGTTCTCCCAGCTGCTGAAGTGACAGCAGCTCTGACCCTCTCCACTGGAGATCATTCTCCTGCGGAGACGGTCAGAGCAGCGGGGATCATTCAGACCAATCAGAAGCTGCGCCTCGCCAGCAGCACATTTATAGGCAAGGAGAGGCGGTCATTTGATTGGTGAAGAAAGTGCTCGGCTGCGTTAAACCCACTCACGGCTTTTCTCCTCCTACTCTGGCATTTGCACCGAGGGGCAGAGACGAGGGCGTGGATGCGCTCCTCTGCGCCCCTCTGCGCTCCTCTGCGCTCCTCTGCGCTCCTCTCCGCCTTGAGTACGCCTCTCTTGGCACTGCAGGAAACTTGCAGAGTGCGCCGGTCACACCCTGTGCTCACGGTGCAGGGCAGGTGCACCTGCGCTTGTGCCTGGTCTACGAAATTAGAGCCCGAAGAGTGTTTGAGCCAGAAGAGTTCTGAAAACTTTTATATAATTTTTAATTTGTCCACTTCCACATCCTGATTTGTAAGATGCCACAAACACATTCTGTAACTTATTGTCTAGTTTTTCTGATGCCTCAATCATTATATCATTCACACAATCTCTTAATTGTAAATATCTAAAGAAGTCCTGGTCCTCCAGTCCATATTATTTTTTAACTGTTATAAAGTTCTTCATAAATCTGTTGTGAATCAAACAGCAGTATGCAGTTATTCCTTCATCCTTCCATGTTAAGGTCTGGATTTTCATTTGAGAAAATGATGTCTCCTGCTCCCTGACCCACTCTTTCACAGTTTGAACCCCATGAATCCTGGTATTGCCATTTTGGAATATGAAATACAGTTGCATGAAAAAGTATGTGAACCCTTTGGGATTACTTGGATTTCTGTTTAAATTGGTCATAAAATATGTTCTGATCTTCATCAAAGTCACATCACTAGACAAACACAGTCTGCTTAAACTAATACTGCACAAAAAAGTATATGTTTTCATGTTTTTATACAACACAATATGTAAACAGTCACAGTGCAGGGTGGAAAAAGTTTGTGAACCTTTGGATTTAATAACTTGTTGACCCTCCTTTGGCAGCAACAACCTCAACCAAACGTTTCCTGTAGTTGTAGATCAGACCTGCACAACGGTCAGGAGGAATTTTGGACCATTCTTCTGTACAAAACTGTTTCAGTTCAGCAATATTCCTGGGATGTCTGGTGTGAATCGCTCTTTTGAGGTCATGCCACAGCATCTCAATTGGGTTGAGGTCAGGACTCTGACTGGGCCACTCCAGAAGCCGTATTTTCTTCTGTTGAAGCCATTCCATTGTTGATTTACTTCTCTGCTTTGGGTCGTTGTCCTGTTGCATCACCCATCCTCTGTTGCACTTCAGTTGGTGGACAGATGGTCTTAAGTTTTCCTGCAAAATGTCTTGATAAACTTGGGAATTCATTTTTCCGTCAATGACAGCAATCCGTACAGGCCCTGAGGCAGCAAAGCAGTCCCAAACCATAACGCTCCCTCCACCATATTTCAGAGTTGGGATGAGGTCTTGATGTTGGTGTGCTGTGCCTTTTTTTCTCCACACAAAACGTTGTGTGTTCCTTCCAAACAACTCAATTTTGGTTTCATCTGTCAACAGAATATTTTGCCAGTAGTGCTGTGGAACATCCAGGCGCTCTTTTGCAAACTTCAAACGTGCAGCAATGTTTTTTTTGGACAGCAATGGCTTCCTTGGTGGTGTCCTCCCATGAACTCCATTCTTGTGTAATGTTTTATGAATTGTATATTTGTCAACAATAATGTTAGCATGTGCCAGGGATTTCTGTAAGTCTTCAGCTGACGCTCTAGGATTCTTCTTCACCTCATTGAGCATTCTGCGCTGTGCTCTCACAGTCATCTTTACAGGACCACCACACCTTGGCAGAGGAGCAACAGTGCTGAACTTTCTCCATTTGTAGACAGTCTGTCTTTCTGTGGACACATGGACATCAAAGCTTTTAGAGATACTTTTGTAACCCTTTCCAGCTTCATGCAAGTCAACAATTCTTGATGGTCGATCTTCAGAGAGCTCTTCTGTGGGAGGCATGGTTCACATCAGGCAATGCCTCTTGAGAACAGCAAACTCACAGCTGGTGTGTGTTTTTTATAGGGCAGGGCAGCTTTAACCTACACATCCTGTCTATTGACATTGAGTGGGCTCCAGGTTGGCTGTCTCCTGGCTCCAATTAGCTCTTGGAGAAGTAATTAGCCGAGGGGTTCACATACTTTTTCCACCCTGCACTGTGACTGTGTACATATTGTGTTGAATAAAAACATGAAAACGTATAATTTTTGTGCAGTATTAGTTTAAGCAGACTGTGTTTGTCTGGTGATGTGACTTAGATGAAGATCAGAACATATTTTATGACGAATTTATGCAGAAATCCAAGTAATCCCAAAGGGTTCACATACTTTTTCATGCAACTGTATACTCTTCTGTAGAATAATTAATAACTAAAATAAAATGTAAAATACTTATGCAGTTAAATGAAATATCCAAACACCAAATGTGTAATAACATCTGCTGAAGTAGGATCATTAAAAAGAAAATCAGTCAAATATAATCAACTAAAAGCCAGACTAACATGGTAGGTCTTGAGTTTGCTTTAAGACATTTGAAGAGTCTGCCTTTCCAACAGACACTTGACCTTGTGTGACCTTGATAAGTTTTAAGGCATCACAACAAAGATTTTAGTCCCTTTGTGTTATTTCAAGTCAATAAAAGGTGTTCAAGAGTAACTCTATCTTTGCCTTTCTGTCATGATGAATCAGGTTTGTATGTATTTTAGACGTTAAAGAGTGTAAAGGTGACCAGCTCATCATTCAAACACACACACAGTCACACTTAAGTTATAAAAGTCCAGATTATTTGTAGCGTAAAGATGGATATAAAAAACCCTGAGCAGGCAGACCTCCAGCTCAGATCGCACCTTCCTCTCAAACTCAGAGGAGGAGGTCATGGCGTGTGGGGTGAAGCAGCTTTTTGTGGTTTTCGTGGTAGCGTGCATCTTCACATGTGGGAGGAGAAGCAGCCCACAGGATGGAGGAATAAGAAATGAGGGGCGTGTAGGTTTAACGTCCACCATCAAGTGTCTGTGGGGAAATCTCCAGGATACAAAGTTTCCAGTGGATGTGTTTGAAACAATCAATACAGCAAAAACTTCATTAATGTGTTTAACCCCTTTTTTGAAAATGATATACTTAGAAAGAAAAGAGTGTATCTCTGCAACCACAAGGTCTACTTGAATAATTTTGGTGTTGTAATAAAGCAACACTTGAGAGATTTGTCCAGATGTGGAATTATCAGTATATGTGTTACTGAGACAGAGTAAATGAAGATAGAAGTCAGAATCATTTGAAAATTCATCCTCGCCTAAAGAGAACACGTTTTTATTGTGAATATCTCTTTGGAATGATGCAGTTGAAGCTTTAAAACTGTTTATGTTTATGTTTTGTTTAGTTTATTCACACATCATCATCCAGAAGATACAATACAATCCTTGGAGTATACAACAAGTATCTATTTTATTTATTTATTTTTTTTACACAACAAAGTGTGTGAAAAGGGTCACCCCAAGGAAGCTATTTAGAGCTTTTAATAGGGGGCCCGGTTTTCCATGAATATAGGATATTGGCCAGATATCCTCAAGACATGAACAACATACAAATATATAATAGACATACAATAAACAATAGACAATCTCAGTATTCTGGTTACATTGAATTGATGCGAAGTATGGTAACAGTGTTAGTTAAGACAGATGAATAGATGCAAAAGAGACGGGTATTCATATATTGATCAGCACAATAAATACTAAACATACTTTGCTATAAGGTGGATTTTTAATTTTTTCTTAAAGGTGGAGAGGGAATGTGACATTTTCAGTGTTTCATCAAGCTCGTTCCAAATCTGTGCTCCTTTACATACAATGCTACAGCTTGTACATTTTAGCCTTCATTTTTTTCCAGCAATTAGATTCTTATTCCTGGTGGCATAGGTGTTTCGAGGAGCACAGATTGGGATAAGGTCACATAGTTTATGGTTTAATTTGTGGACAGTCTGGTACATTACACGGGCATTCTGTAGGTAGTTGTACTCACTACACCTCAGAAGGTTATAGCGGTGGAAAATCTGTTTAGTGGGAGCATTAAATTCAGAGCATGTTAAGGCACGTATGACTTTTTTTTGGAGTATCTCAAGCTTTTTTAAGTGAGTTGGAAATGTATTACACCATATAATATTGCAGTACTGTAAATAAGGTTCGAATAAAGATTTGTACAGAATGAGAAGTGCGGCGAGAGCTCTATGAATGAATGTCAAAATATGTGGACATTACTTCTGCCAAGTTTGAGTCTGAAAGTGATGCAGAGCAAATTTAGAGAGGTTTTACTACAGAGTGGTCAGGCCCAATCTTGGCACAGTTTGGCTCCATTAGCCCCATTTGACATTTCAGATATACCAAACTTTATAGTTCACTTTAGGTCACTTTTGGTGTTCATTACACCCAATTACAACAGTTTTTATCTACTTTTGCTTATCTGTAGATGTTTTTGACCGTTTTTGAAAAAAAAGTAAAATAAATTGATAAATTAAATTTTTCATTTCTTTGTGGACAAAATCATCCAGAACCCTAAACATTTTCCCATTCAAAGAAATCCATACAAATCAACCCAAATTTGAATCAAACAGAAACAGATTTGGATATTTGATCATTCATTTGCTTAATGCACAAGGGAGAGAAACAGTGAGAGAAAAAAAGTACTCAGAGTTATCTGAAGTTTTATGAATTTATATTTTTACAAGCAGTCACCCTCAGGGTAGAACACTTTGGTTTTTTGATAAGATGAATGATGCACATGTGCACGTAGCTCCCTGAGGAAACTGGAGCATCAGTGATATAAGATAGCAACTCTGTCACAGGACAGATAAAACTCGAGAGCAGCTTTTATAAGCTCAAACACTTTGATTTTCAGGTTATGAAAAATGCAGAGTTTGTTTTAACCCTGGGAGGCACGGTGGTGCAGCATGTACTGCACATGCCTCACAGCAAGTAGGTTCTTCCTGTGCATGTGTGGGTTCTTTCTGAGCACTCCACCTTTCAGAAACATGCTCATTAGGTTTATTGGTGACTCCAAACTGCTCTTAGGTATGAGTGTGAGAGTTAATGGTCGTCTGTCTATGTGGCCCTGCGAACCAGCTCAGGGTGAGCCCCGCCTCTTGCCCAAGGACAGCTGTGATAGGCTCTACTAAACTCCTTTATTATTTTATTTATTTATTACTGTGTATAGTTTTTGTGATAAGACATGGTTGCATAAATTCCCAAGGAGTGTGAGAACCAGTGCTCTAAAACATGGTGAAGGTGGGTGTCAGCGAACTGAGTAAAGTCTATATTCATACGTGACAAAAGTCTTAGACAGACAGATTTTTCAAATATGATAAAAAGAGCAAATCATAATAAATGTGTATATTTTCAACCTGTAAAGCAGAGATTCTAAACTGGGGTCATGGCCTAAAGTGTCCCTTTTCCAGTGGGTCGTGAGCCTTGACAAATTTTTGACAAATAAAAAAAATGTGAAGAAAAAAAGTCTTGTTTTTATTTTGAAGGTAATTTTTATGCAGTGGAGTGCTGTCTCCTTACACTCCTAAACAACAGATGGCCATAATACCCTGTAACGATAATTAACACATATTTAAATAGGACAGTGTTGTTTATATATTAAGTGAACTCCGCTATCTTTAAGATTAATTTTAACCACTTGTCAGTAGCTGGACTTTTTCATTTCATGTTAATGCATGAAAGCTCTGTTGAGCTGTTCAGTGAGTATCCACTGATGCAAAGATATCACATCTACAGTTACATTTATAGTTCTCGAACCTTGTGTTCCTGAAATGCACTTTTTGGTTTAATTTAAATGCAGGTATTTAAGTGCTAAAGTGTATTTCCCTGGTCGTAGCTTGTCATGATGGGGTGATTTTGGGTCAGCATATGAAGGTCTACTTCATTCATATTTTAATTGTATGACGCTTACAAACATTACTGACCATTATTGCATAAATGTGGATGTTTTGCCAGTCTGTGGTAGCCGGTGTCCTCTTTTTACTCTGTGGTGTGCTGAGGGGGCCGCACATCTAACAAGGACACATCCAGGATAGAGAGGCTGATCAGGCTCTGTGGTCGGCATGAACCTGGACTCTTTGTTGACGGTGGCAGAGAAGAGGACATTGGACAAACTGCTGGACATTTTGGACGATGCCAGTCAACCTCTGCACAACTTCATCAGCAACCAGAGGAGCCTGTTCTGCCCAAGACTGCTCCTTCACAAGGGCAGGACCAACAGACTGTGGCCCTGTTTACACAGAGACACTGTCACCAGAAATGCAAAGGTTTTTCTTTGTGTTTTCAAAAGCAATCCGTGTTCACATGGAGACGCTAGAATGACTGAAAATGCTGTAGCTTGTACGCCAGTCCTGTAGATGATGATATAGGTTTGCAGAGAGGCAGCGCTGCTAAAACACACGTACAAAGAAGAAAAACTTTTCACAAACAATGATGGTGAGTAGACGCACGAAGATGCAGGAGTTTCTTTTCTGCACCACAACTCTGTTTGGATAGTTTTGTCTGGATAACAAACCGAGCACGATAAGCAGCACACATGTTGCTCGGTAGACGACCGAAGCTGCTGTTGTTCCTGGCATGCACGCTCAGCCTTCGTGTAAAAGAGTCGGCCTACTGCACATGCGGTGACGTTAGCATTTCACACTGAATCCCATCTACATGGAGCCTGGCCGGAAAACATTTTCAAAAGTTTTCACTCTGGACCCTGATTTCAAAAATTTGTGGATTCAGGCACTGCAGGCACCGTTCTCGTGTGAACGGGAGGCAAAAATGCAATGAAAACTGTCCATTTTAGACTGAAAACAGAGTCGTGTAGTACACGCCACCTGAGAAACTCCTTTGTCCCTTCAGACTGTACAACTCCTCCCTTGGTTAGGAGGAGGAGTGGCAGGAAGACAGTGGAAAGGAAGGAGCAGTCCCACCAGTAGGTATATATATTTTTTTATTTTTGCTTAATTTATAATTATATTTATTTAGACTTTTGTTTTTATATAGATTTTTTTCATCTGTTACAGTGAACTGCTACTGGAATTCCAACTTCCCTGAGGAAGTTTTTCAAAGGGGGTTAATGAATTTCTATCTAATCTAATCTAAACTCAACCAAGGATGAAGGCTCAAATTAATCAATGATTGAAAATAATATAAAATATAGGGTACTATTATTTGAGTATTGTAGTATCAATGTACAAACCAGTGCTGTGATGCTATTAAAAAAAGTCTATGCAGCAGGAGAACCCGCACTGCCCTAATTAACTGGTACTGAGGGAGGATAAATATTTAATTATTCAAAATGCACTAAAAAGCAGACATAATATTATGTTAAATGTGATTTACTTGTTCTAAAAGGGTTCTGTTTGGATCAGAACCATCAGAACCTCTGTTGTCTGCCCACCGCTGGATTCTTTAGGAAGCGTAAAGACGTTTGTTTATGCAGCACTACTTTTGTGTACATCCGACAATTACGGACGCAAACCTAGAAAACCGTTATCGACATCATTTCGTCGAACGGCAACCAAAGGTGGACTACAACACTCAATATTTACCTTCTGGCTAATTTCATGCAGCCTTGGTTCTCATTTCTGCGGTTACAGGCGAGAACAGCCGCGTATTTAAAGGATCTACTTTCTCTTGGATGGCTGTGCTTCGCCTTTCTCTCCCTCTCGCTGTGCTAGGCCGCCATCTTGAATTTTAATGTTAATTTCTAAAAAAAAATGTGTTTCCTGTGATATTTTCGTTTCGGGTGTCGAGCTGCCTCTGCTTGGATTGAGTTTGAAGCGGCAAAGTCGTGTTTTGTGGCTCTTTGTAGACATTCCGGTGAGTATTTCTCGGTTGTTTCGCTCTTGTTGTCGAATCGAGGCATTTAAGGCTCGCAGCGCGTGCCAGCTTAACGTAGCTGCTCTTTAAAGCTAGCTGCCCCGGGTAATAACATTAGCCTCTACACCCCGATCAGCCCCTGTTTCACCGTTAGATTCGCGTTTTTACCGAAGAATCGCCCCACTGATTAACTTCAAAACCCCTTCAGTTTATAAACGTAGCCTGTGGAGCTAGTTAATGGCTTCCCCATCAACCAGCCCGAGCTAAGCGGTGTATGTTAGCCTGCGCTGGCTGCCGTGCTCCCCTGCTTTGCATTAATTATTTTAACGAGTTAAATCATCTTGTTGATGACTTTCGGCTGTATGATTCAGTATTTACACATCTGTGTCTTGTTTTGGCCGAAGGAAATGGGACGATGCTGTTCTGACCCCTGTATTGTAGTGATAAAGCTAAGTTAGCATCCAACTGAAGTTTACTGCTAACAGGCTAACAGTAAGAATAACGTTCGTGTTTTAAATTGAAGCAGGTTTGTGCTTGTTCTGATATCTTAGCCAATCAAACTTCATTTTAATAGTACAAGTGCAACCGAGCAACACTGAGTACTCTTTCTGCAGCTTAACACAAATCCTGTTCAACAAATAGCGGGTCATGTCTTATTCTTTGACATGAATAATTTCTTTAAACTCATTTTGAAGCTTAGAAATAACACGCTTAGCAAAACGTTTTGTTCCAGGAATACTTGCAAGGTGTTTGTTTGATTTCCAGACGTTTGGTTGCAACTTGTGGCGTTTAAAAACAAGGGATGCACAATATTGGACTTCTGCCGATTTTTCCAAACTCACACCGATACCGATCATTTCAGTCAAGAGCACAAATTCGTAATAATCATCCCTTTACTCGTGGTTTCAGTTCATTTGTGTTATAAACCAATTCAGGCACTGAAAAACTACTCGTTACGTCATTAAAACTTGACATCATTGGCATCATTGTGGTGATGAGTAAAAAAATGGTGGTACATTTTGCCAATAGTTGGGAATTTGTGTCGTATTTGTATGACCAAAACATTGGCTGTGAATATCTGCATAAATACTAATATCTGCCTATTCCAATGTTGGTTCGAAAATATCACACATCCCTTTTAAAAACTAGGGATGCACAATATTATCTGTATATCAGTATTGTCAGATAATTGCCAAAATGTTAATTTTTGATTTTAGTATTGAAGTCCTTGCAGATATTTAAAACTGATTTAAGGGCCGTATTTTGGCAGAATTATCTGTAAAATTCACAAATGTATCATGTCGCTTCACCTCATCATCACAATTTTTTCAAGAGCTGACTTATTAACTTGGCTTCCCACTGTTCCTCACACAGATGTACTGTCATAGTGACAAGTAAATTTTCATAAATTAGAGACTTTCACGCTCTTTTAATTACTTTTATTGACGTCATTTCATTTGCAGAGCAACAACATAGTCCAAACAAAAAAAAAAACAAAGTTTGTATTTTTCATCAATGGTTTCCTTATGATGGCAAAGCGAGCTGACAAAACTGGTAATAATAAGAAAATAAAAGTGGAAGGTAGCATAACTTATTTCATTCATTCATTTAATGTTCTCAACCTGAAGGCATCATTTTGTTGTTTTATATTGCATCAGCCTCTTTTGACCTAAGATTGAAGCTTAAAAGGAAACATTATAATCAATATATATAATATATAAAGTGAAAAATAATTGAGACTTTCTTTTTTCCTGAGTTGTATTATTTGGACCTGTGTGTCTTTTAGCATCAGTAGACTTAATGCTCTTGATTTAAAAAAGAAAAATATTATTTTTGCTTGCTGTGATAATTAGTTCAGACATATTGGATGGTGCCAAAAACCCAATATTGTGCATCCCTATTAAAATTGGAATTCCCTTTTCCTGCAGAAAGCAGTGTTCAAATAATTTGATATTTCCAAGATGTATACTGCAGTTACATTTCTATTTAGTGAACTTTCAGGGACTAATCAGTTTTTTTCTGACATTGTTGTAAAAGGAAAACTATATTAATATCTGCAGAGCATTTCAAAGGTAGTCCTGGACAAACATTCGAAATATCGGAACACCAACCAAGTGCGATTGTTTCTATCCAGACTATGATGGTATAATTTGACACTAAATGGTCTCATATCTATGAAGCCCGTGAATGAACTGCCTCGCATCAGTGGGCATTTTGCATTGGTAAAACTTTGAGCTGGCAGGTGTTTCAACTTCAGCAGCTACTATTTTAATGATTGAAAAAGTCAGAAACACTTTCAATTAGAGTGATTTTTTTCTCTTAATCGCGCTGAAAAACTTTTATTTATATGAAAGTTTAAGCCTTAATTAACCGTATTTGACGGCCTCTGATACTCATGCCCCATGAATTAATTCGCAATTGATCGATCCAGTGCACTTTTTGATACAATGATGCATTAGAATATAAATATTTTGTCTGTTTTGGACAGTGGATGATGCTAAAGAATGAGATTAAATGCTCTGGGCTGCACACACACGCAGTATAACACATGCTCAGTCTTGGGGGTGAACATGTTTTGCTGATATTTGTGCATGAAGCTGCAGAGCTTTTGTTTTTGTTTGTGGGTGAACAGATTGGGGCTCCGCCGCCGCTTGCTCTCCCGGTGCTGTTAGCTTCATGCTAACAGGCCCCGAATGCACACAGACACACAGCAGACACTGGGAAACAATCTGCTGAATTATATATAACCCTGATAAAATCCCGGCCTCGGTGCTTGGCGTGGCCTTCCGGGTTTCCTCAGCTCCTCGTCATCCTCTCGGTGTGTCCTGTTTTATTGTGCTAACGTTAGCTTCTGAGCTAACAGGCATCATCCAGGATGACTTCCTGTGGCTCCTGTTTCATAATGTGACCGATTCGTCCCGTGTGGTTGTGGATTTATGTTGGTGTTTTTTTAGCCTTTATATGCCCTGGCTGCTCCTGAAAATGCACAGACTACGTCGTTACCGAGCCTGACATGTATTGATTGGAGCAGAAACGCTGTTGATACACTTGACAGAGAGCCAGTGCGTTATTGGGAAGAAGCAGCAGGTGGCGCTGCAGGACAAGTTTACACTGACACTCCTGCTGTTTCTGTTGACCTGTGAACAAACAGCTTTTACTTTGTCTGTTTTAACTGTTTATTATTTACCTTATTGGACTAACAAGTGCACCACAGCAAGGCCATGACTTATCTAAACACTGTTATGGATTATTCTTGTTATTCTTGTTATTGCTACTTATTTGCTTTTTTTGTTTGTTTTTTCCATCACACCTAGTATTTGTATTTCTACCGCTGGCACTGTATTTTGAGATTTGACTCTAAGCACAAACATATCAACACCCTTATTAATTTGGAGCTTGTTGTGTTGCCCTAAAGCTATCTCAGGCAAAGAATAATATCATCTTTAAAATTTAGCTTGCAGAAACACCTTTACTTTTCGTGTTGTAATTTTTATGCTCTGTTTTTTGTCAAAGCATTTGGGAAGCTTCTTTTTAAGAAAGTGGTTTATGAATAAAGTTGTTGTTGTTGTTGTTGTTATTATTATTATTATTATTATTATTATTATCATTATTATTTTCATTATTGTTGTTATTATTGCAGTGTATCTCTCCTTGCTACCTCAAACAACTCCAAACAAAACATTTTACTTATGAATCTTACCTCCATGGTATTCATAGATGAATGCAAAATGTACTCCTTTTACACAAGTTAACGTGGCTCTATATGTTTTTAGGTTTGTTATTATTGTTTAAGTTTGTCCTCTGTTTAAAACACTTTGTGCTTCATATGCTGTATGAAATGTGCTTACAAATGAAGTTTAATTGTATTTGCGCTCTTGACAGAAAATATCTGCATCAATATTGGCAATAATAAGTTTAAGAATATTTGCATTTAGACAAAAGTCCAATATCTTGCATCCCTAAACAAAACAGTTATTGTTCTATTAATATTTTGCACCCCTTATTTATAAAGAACTTTTTGTCATTAAGGAAAGTAGTACCTAACGAATTTAGGAACAGCAACCCTCCTCAGTGTAAGAATCGACCTTTTCTTGTTTTGGCAGATCCTAAGTTATATCGCATCTATGAAGCCTGAATAAAAATGTGTTATTTTAAATATCTTTGTGTCAAAAACAATGATGCCTGATAGAGAAAATCTGGGTTGACACAGAGTTTTGAAATAACAGTTGAGCTAATTCTAATTTAAAGTTTTCATCCTTCTTTGCTGTAATGACCCACAAAACCAACATTTTCTCTCATATTTGAATGCTAAAGTAGATCATTGATTTTCCAACAGGACACTTTCTCAGTCGAATAATAAAACTAATGTCTGAATCAGCATTGAGCAGTGCCAGATGTCAGAGTTAAATAAATGACTGCAGCTAAACATCTGCAGTTGATGCTCGTTTATTCCTTCACGGCTTGTAAATGGACCGATAATGGTCAGTCACAGCGTTAAATCGATGCTGATGTGAAGCCTAAATCAGAAAGTTAAGATGTATAGTGGATTTTAATAATCTTATCAGCTCATGTTTCTACTAGAGAGGGCCATAAGTTTTAATGTGTCTTGGAAAGTCTCACATCTCCATCCCACAGTGCTGTCTTTGAAGTAATATTAAGTTTGGTTTTATTTTTTTAATATGGTTTCAGAGCTTTTACATGGCGTACGAGGGATCCTTAAATATCAGTTGATAAATTGAATAAGCAGAAAAATAAGACCCTTTAAATTTTTCACATTATCTCAAAGACAGAAGTTCAAGTGATTGGTTTCTTTTTTCTTTTTTTTTAAAAAAGAAATACTTAAAGTTTTTAAAACCTTGGAAAACTTTACATAACCTCTAAGTTTTACGGATATACAGTTAAAGTAATAGTATTTTTTTTTCAAGAAAAATAAATAAATTATTTATCTTATGAGTTAGTTCTGGTTTTTAAAGCTTTTGTCATTTTTTTGTCTTGATAAACCCAGGACTGGGTGAGTTGCTTTGCTCACAACCTCTCATGTTGTTTCTGTTTTAAATTTTGCTTTAACCTGCTCAGCCCAAATGTTTCTGTGAATGCTTTCACACTTTCCAACAAAAACCTACGTACAAGTGATCCTTGAGATTTCCTCGAATACTGAGGTTACCTGCTCGGGCAGTTCTGGTCTTGCTGGCTCAGACTTGTGCCTCACACCAGGAAGTTGCTCAGTTGTTTATATGTCAGTCAGCAGAGGGTGAGGAGGGGGACGTACCGGGGGGGCAGCAGGTTATTGTTGGGGTGAATTCAGGTTGGGAAACTTTACGTTAAAGTCCAGACATGCAGCTCACTTTGGTAAAGTCAGGATGTTCTGGAATATTCTGTGAATCTTTCCCTCTCCTTGGTGTTCTTAATTTTGTGGACACACCACCTGCTCATTCCCATCCTCTTTTATTTGTTTTTGAACAGTGATTCCCAAACTGGGGTCCTCGCACAGTAATGTGAGAAATAAATGTTTGGTAGATTTCTTTTTCCAAAGGACAAAGATTCATTGGTAAATGAATCTATTTTTTGGAAACAATTCACTTTTTATTTTTCAATTTTAATTTTAATTTTTCATTTTTATTAATTATTATTTATCATGTTTGCATACTGATCAGGTTTTCACCAATTGTTTTGGTCGTTAAAGTTCAAACTGGCCATTTTTTTGTCTTGTGAGCTTTGATAAAGGCCTGATAAAGACTTATGGTACTGGGATCAAAATCGTATTTTCAGACAACGCAATCGTGTGATCACCAAAACTGCAGGGTTTTTTTTGTAGCGATCCTGACTGACCCAGGATCTGTTGTGTCGTTATCGTATCAATATCGAGATATGAACTTTTAAGATACTAATATCGAAAAAACAACAATATAAACAATGTAGATTTCCCCCGTGCTTGCCCTGCATGTACAGCTCTGGAAGTCACAACAAATTTCATTTTTACGATTGCCTTTGAATGTGCTGCTGGATTTTAATGAACCCATAGACATATCATATCATATCGATATCCAGATATTAGGCATGAATATCGAGATATGAAAGTTTATAACAACAATAATAATAATAATAACAACTTTATTTATATAGCACTTTTTAAAACAGAAGTTTCCAAAGTGCTTTGACAGATGTTTAACTTTAATAATCAAAAGAGATTATTTGTCATCATTATTAGATGATGACTAATGTGTGATGTGCTTTTGATCTTTGATTTCCTTACTGGTGTCTGTACAGTAAACACAGTGAATATTGCACTGAAGCTTGATTTGAATCAAATTGAAATGGCAGTATCTGCCTTTAGATCCTCTTTTCCTGGAGTGTTGACAGAGAGTCTGGGTTCATGAGGCATCGTGGAGAAGGAAGTCTGTCATGAATTGTCTTAAGATTGTTGTAGTAACATAAGTTAAGTCTGAAACCTCTCTCATTAAATCTGTGGTGAGTTTTTCACTGTTTCAAGTTCTACTAAATATTTTCTAGAAATATACATTTCTTTTTTCAAAAGCGAACTGGTGTTGCTCACTGAAAGCACTGGTAAATGTGTTTTGTGGAAATATTTCACTTTACAAGATTTGATTTGCATGTTATGCATGTTGAGTGTAGTAGGTTGGGCAGTGTTATTTTTTTGCGTAGTTTTTTCCATTATAGTTTTCCTTAACAACCTTTTTTTCTCCTGACTAAAACTAGACAGTAACCAAAAAAAACAAGTGCACATGGACAGAAGCTGAGGCCCCGTCCACACGAAGCCAAACCGAGGTCTAAACACACAAGTTTTTTGCCGAATCTGCGTATCATCCATACAAAGACGGCGTTTTGGGGGTCTGTAAACGAACATTTTTGAAACCAGGTTCCAGAGTGGAAAGATTTTGAAATGCCGTATACGCGGCTCCGTGATTACTGGCTCTCCGCAAGTTTTCAGATATGCTTACATCATAGTTTGATATCTTCATTGACACGCATGTGCCACACGCAGCAATGACGATGGCGGCGTATGTGAAGCATATGTGCTGATGAAGCTAGTGACCCTACTATCCCTTCTATTGAGAAGAAATCTACTTCTTCTCAATCACCACAGAGTTGAACAAACAATTATCGAGGACACATTACAGCACTTTATGATCGCTTTATCACAATCTCTGTTTACAACTTTTGCCGCAAGTGTGCACGCCAAGTTTTTTCGTCTGTTTCCGCTTGTTTCTGTCATATCGTTACAGCGCCCCAAGAGGTCTGGCATGTGTTTTACAGCGTTTTTATGCATATCGAGTGCATTCGTATAGACTCACACATTTTCTGAGACACCTTCGTCTTTATGACGATTGTTTTGAAAACTGTTAAGCGTTTTGTCTTCGTGTGGATGGGGCCTAAAACTAAATCGACTGACGTTCTTGTCAACAGAGAAAAACTAAGAGGGACATCCAATCACAGCTGCCTTAGCTTGGTGGTGGTGGGATAAGTTGTAGAGCGATCCAATCAGAGCTGCTCTCATTATGAATTGATATATACATGTAAAGCAGGTTCACTGTTTGTTGTCAGTTCTGGTATTGTAACTGAGATGCTCTGCCAGGTAGCCTAAATAAAGGTGACTACATTTCACACAAGAGGAACATTTGTTTCTGTTCATTTAGACATTCAGGCCTTACTAACATTCAATAAAGGGTTATTAGATGTTTGATCCAAGAGTAAAACATGACTTCAGGAATTCAAGGAAACATAAAAATGCCTTACACTTTACACTTCAGATTTTAGTGGATTAAATTTACAGCAGATTTCATCGACTAAAATATTGTGAAATTTCATCAACTAAGACTGGACTAAAATTAAAACAATTTAGAGACTAAATTATGACTAAAACTAAAAGGTATTTGAGGGTAAAGACTATAACTTCAACGTAATTGAAAAGTGCTCTCAAAATGAACTCTGCTTATTAAGTTGATTCATGACTTAAATGCCTTCATGTCAGAATCAGAATCAGAATCAGAATCGGCTTTATTCGCCAAGTATTTCCAGGAATACAAGGAATTTGACTCCGGTTTAAACTGCACTCTCTAAGTACAATTATGAATAGAAAGAGACACTAAGAAAAACATTAAATATTAAAAAAGTCTAAAAATAGAGCTTAAGTAGTAGAGACACAATTTAAGTTAAAAAATATAGTGCACTGGATACATGTCAGAACAAAATTGTGCAATTTGCAATAGAGAAACGAACGATAAATAAATGTGCAGAGAATAAACAGAAGAAACAGACATGACAGGTTGTACCTGAGGTATATGAGTTGTTTTATGTGTGAGTGAATGGTTGTTTGTCTCTCTATGTGGCCCTGTGATTGACTGGTTCAGGTTGCACCCCGCCTCTCGCCCAATGTCAGCTGGGATAGGCTGAAGCCCCTGTGAACGTGGAAGGGATAATCTGTAATTTATAGCTGTGTTCATAATTATTTTTCCATATCATTGGACATCAAACTAAACTGAAATTTTGACATTTAACAGGTAAAAAAAATAGACTTCCAAATGAGCTCAGGAAACAAGTGTCACAAAGAAACTTTATAAAGTCTTAAGTATTCAAAACTGTTAATAAAAATAAGTACAAGGTGTGTTCAAATGATTTACATTCTGTAAAAACTCACTTTTACAGACTTGCTTTTCTGTGATGTCATCTTTTAAAGTCTTTTATGTTCTCTTTTCATCTTTCTGTGTTTTAGTCTTTTGAGCCTTTTATTTGTGTTTTAGTCTTCTACTTGCGATTCAGTCTCCTTTAGCCTTTTATCTGATAGTATTTATCTTTATCATTGTAACTCCTTTGTTTTTGTTGATTTCTTTACGCCATTCTAACATATTGGTGACTATCTATTTACTTATTATTTTTCTCTATCTCTCTCATAATCTCCTTTTTTATTTTATTTTATTATAATTTAATTTAATTTATTTTATTTATGTTTGTATGTTTTTTTTTTAGTTTGTATTATGGTCCTCGTGGTCTCTTTTTACGTAGCAGGGTTCTTGTATTGTCTGGGTTGCTATGCCACCATCTATCTTAATTTCATTCTGCCTTTTGTGTTTGTCTTAAATGTTCTTTGATTTTAATTCTCTTGTGCGTTGCTGTCTTTATGTTCCTGCCTGTCAAAGCACTTTGTAAACCTCTGTTTTTAAAAGTGCTACACAAATAAAGTTTATTTTTATTATATCGGACAGGAAATTCAAGGAAACATAAAAATGCCTTCCCTTTACACTTCATATAGTCGACTAAATTTAAAGATTTCATGGAATAAAAATAGACTTTAATTAAAACAATTTAAAGACTAAATTATGACATATCACTGGGTGGAGTTAGTGGCTTACAGACAGATTTATTTTTCTAGCTGCTATAAGTGTGTTTTAGTCAGGGTTACATGGCTGGAGGTCAAATGTCTGAAGGGTTACGGGCTGTGAAAAGTTCAGGAGCCTCTGTTACTGTCCAGTGTGATAAAAGTGTGTGTCTGTCGTTCCCTCAGGTTCCAAACTCTACACCCCAGTCTTCCCCACTCGAGAGTGTTTCTTCATCTCGGAGACTAAATGCAACTGGACCAGGGGGCTTGTGGGCATGAAGTGGCTGGGCGAATCCAAGAACATGGTGTTAAATGGCAGACGACACGGAAACAAGTTGACGAGCGAGCAACCTGTGAGCCAGAGCCAGACCCGCTCCCAGCATTCACAGCGAGCGTCGCTGCGCCACAACCGAAACAGAAGCCGAAGATGTAGCCGCAGTGAGTGAACAGTGTGCTGCTAGCAGTAAACAGTGTTAATTTGACGAAACTTTTAAATTACTTTGTCTTTTGCCTAAAATATCTTTTAGTTTAGTCATAATTTATTCACCAAAATTGTTTTAAGTCTAGCTCCAGTTGATGAAATTGCACAACATTTTAGTTGAAGAAACCTACATCTTGTCAACAAAAGTATGTAGGGATGCACGATATTGGATTTTTACCGATATCTGATATTCTGGTATTATTTTGGATTCGTTAATGCTGATACTGATATTCAGGTCAAGAGAACAAACTCCGTGCTTAAACAATGGACTTGTTTCTTTCAGTGTTACAGCATTTTATCTCATGAACAGATGTAAAACAATTAAAACAGCTTTTAACTCTTGAAAAAAATGAAACCCTCAATATTTAAATGTATCGATGCAGTGATGAAAAGGTGCATCATTTTTGTGCATTTGTATAATTTGGTGATATTCAAGTCAATATATGGCCAATAAGGGTGGTGGGAGGAAAAACTGATTCACGTAAGTATCGGAATTTTTTGTTGGACTGTTTTTAAATGGATTTTTTTGTTCCAAAATCGATTTTTTTTTTCTCCCAAATTGAAATGCTTCATTTTAGTCTGTGTTAATAAGCCACTTTTAAATGCAGTCCAGGCTTTTGAAGAGAGAAAAAGCAGCTGGCTAAAATATATTGCTGAATAAATCCTAAAAACAGACTCACATGTGATGTGTGTTTTTTCTGATATAGTCTGTAGGCATCATCATTGTTCATCTTTTTCGCTGGTGTTATAAATGCTAACTAAAGATTGCAAAAATCTGCAATATTGTTGCAATTTAAATTGAATCGAAACCTAAAAAAAGTTAAAAATCAATATCTTCAATAAAAACATATCATCCAAGCCCTAGACGATATATCGTCTGTAAATGTCAGCTTAAGTGTCAACATTGTCAAAACTGATACTTAACTTTTAAGGCTGATTTTGGCCAATAACAATATCAGATCGATAATATTGTGTGCATCCCTAAAAATGTGAAGCGTAAAGGATAAGGCATTTTTCTGGTTCCTGGAATTTCTGAAGTAATGTTTTACACTTGGATAAAATGAAACATCTGATAACCCTTAATTGAATGCTAGTAGTTTTTCTTTTCTTTATCCCAAACAAATTAACAACAAAGTCCATGTAACACATATGCACACCAGACACTGTACGTGTTCATTTATTAAAATACACCTGAGAAAATACATGTGTATACTAACTTTAAAAAACAGTGTGAGAAGGGAAAGAATGAAGCAATGAGCTTATCTAGTTCTGCCACTTCTTTGCAAATCAAGTCTAATAATGAATAAATATAACACATTACTATTAGCTGCCATTATTGATGTAATAATAAAAATAAATAAAAAAAAGCTTCACTTTACAAACTACATCTTAATGAGATTGGATGTCTTTCTTAACTCATCCAACCTTTCCACACAACCAAAGTCGCTGTGATTGGATATATTCTTGTCTTGTCTCTTCTTTCTACACGACCAAATTTAGGTCTGATTGGATCAAGTCTCTGTCAGACATTTTAGTGTGGTTTTTATTTGTTGATGAAATGTCGGTTGATTTAACTTTAGTTTTTGTTCATGTGCTCTTGTTTTTATTAGTTTCTGTCTAGTTTTCGTCCTAGAAAAAAATTGTTGATGAAAATAATTAGTCAATAAAATGAGCACTGTAAGTAAATGTCAATAACTCGTCAGGATCACTAAAGCAGTGTGTTTTTGTGTTCTGAAGGGTTCACCGCAGCCAACCTGGAGGCGGAGCGGCGGTATGTGCCCTCCTCGGGAATGACTGCCAAGGAGCTGTGTGAGAACGATGACCTGACCACCAGTCTGATCCTGGATCCGTACCTCGGCTTCCAGACTCACAAGATGAACACCAGGTGAGTGGATGGATCACAGAGGGTTGTTCATACCACACACTATCGCATCACCTGTTTCAGGTATTGGATTCAGAGTTAGCGTGCAGCCCAAACCACCAACATATGAGGGCGTTAACATGCATATGGGCGGATGGTTTTACCCAAACTACCAACCAAAGTGGAGGACAGATAAATTTAGAACAACAAAGTGATTCAAGACAGAAAACACTGTAAAGCTGGGATATACCATTTCAATTTTATTTTATTTTTGTCTAGGATTTAGGATTTATTTAGATTTTTAAAAATTGGACCATATGTATTAATGAACATTTACATGTAAATGCATGGGATTATAGCCAAGTGGCTAATTTCCATCCCTAGTCCCATTAGCAGGTTGTGTCAACACATATAAAGCAAAACAAACATCCGTAATTGGAATAAAACAGTGTTCCCACAGGTCCTTAAAATGTCTTAAATTAAAATCCAGGTAATTAAGGGCTTAAATTGTCTTACATTTACCATGAATTTGCTGTAGGTATTACATTTTCAGACGGCGAGTTCAAAGCCGATGGGATAGCAAACATCTAATAGTTTGAAATTGTTTCATTTAAGTTACCGTGCAGTAAATATGAGATTGAGTGGTGGCGTGCCGTAGAACTTCTTCTGACCGATGAATAGGTGTTTTACGGTACATGTCATGCAACGTGGGACTGCGGGACGTGCTGCCATTCGCGGTTGTCGAGGTGAGCGGAAAGATGCAAAGATGGGGAAGTGTAAGTTCGATGAAAAATGGATGGAAGATGATTTATTTAAGACGTGGATGCCCCCTGCTGAACATGACAACAACAACGCCGTGTGTAAATTCTGCAAAAATACTTTTTCTTTGGGGACTATGAGGCTCAAAGCCATTGAGTCGTACATGAGAGGAGATGAACACCAGCGGTATGTAGCAGCAGCTAGCAGGGCCAGGCTAATTCCTGCGTTGCTTCCTAACATTAGGTCAGACGCCACCTCTCCGTCGGCTATGACACGCTTCATTTCACCACTAGAGACCCAAAAGGCAGAGCTACTGTGGGTACTTCATACTATTATGAGGCACTGTTCATTTAAATCAAACGGAGACATAGGTGGGGTCTTTGCTGCTTTGTCCCTTGATTCCCAGCTTGCCAAGTCATTGACCTGTGGGGAAAATAAAACGGCATACATCACTAAATATGGCATCGCTCCATCTATCAAGAAGGAGCTATCATGCAGCGTCAGTGAGAAGACATATGTTGTCATGTTTGATGAGAGCATGAAGAAAACTACTAAAACTAAACAAATGGACCTTCATTTGCGGTTCTGGGGCACAGATGAGACGGAAACACAGCACGTCATTTCCCACAAAAAAAAAAGAAAAAATGCCCACAGTGTGCTTTGATGGTGTTTACAATAAAATAGAGTATTCTCAACCACAGAAATTGTCATGACATGTTTGGGTCTTGAATGATATTTTGAGATCTTAAAAGTGTCTGAAAAAACATTAAATGTGACTTTTAAAATGATGCAGGAAAACTGTATTAAAAGACACAGCAACAATTCAGATGACATACAGTCCAAGAATAAAACGTATGCTGTGAGTTGGGGGACCGTGGCAATGATACACAATGAATTACAGAGTGCTGGAATGCTTACTAAAATGCTCAGTGCTAGCTGCCCTGGAGCTCAGGTCGCCATTATATTGCACGTTGCCCTTATTGCACAGAGATAAAAGTGCATGTTGCACATGACCCTACTGCCCAGGATTGCACATGCAGATGTTTGGGTCGATGTTGCAGAAAAAAGCAAACATAGATGTCTTATGGACGCAACAGCGCACGGTTTTGGAAGGTGCCCCAACATACTGAGGCCATTAGACACACATACAAAATCAAACATGGTTATGATCGCAGATCTGGTTTTCCAATAGCCATGCTCTAAGGTACTTTACCTTTTATTTAACCACAAAGTCTCATTGAGATTAAAAAATTTGTGTTACAAGACAAACCTGGCCAAGGTAGCAGCCAATACAGTGTTACAAAATGAAAACAACAACAAAATGTTAAAGCACAACAACTCACAAACTTGCAGTTTGTCCCACATTTGTTTCTGTTTGCATCTTGAGCAAAGTGATGGAGAACTTTTCAAGTGTATCACTTTCTTAAAATAAGTTCTAATGGGTCAGAAGCATATTTTACAAGAGGAAATTAATTATACTTTAACAGTTAGATTGTACGCGGCAGGATACATGATGAGAATATATGTGGCTAATATTTATATAGTGCTTAGCAAATTTATCAGAACCAGAAGCAGCAACCTTCTTGCTCTACCTGCTGCGCCACCGTGAATCAAACAAGTATATATAAAAACTGTCCTAAAAGAGGTCAAAATCAACAGATCAGTCCTCTTCCAAAGATGCCAACAACAATTTGCAGTGTGCTTTCTCATGTGGTGCAAAAGTAATGTTTTTCTTCATGTTTGACTTCTTTATTTGTTCCATCGGGCAGATTTCGACCCGTCAAAGGAAGACAAGAGGAGCTGAAGGAGGTCATCGAGCACTTCAAGGAGCACGACAACCTGGACAAGGCTTTCAAAGCTCTGACATCCGGAGACTGGTCCAGAAATCTTTTCCTCCACAAGACGAAAGCTCAAGAAAAGCTCTTCAAGCAGCATGTAAGACGTTCAATCTCAGATGTCAATCTTTATTTGTGTTGAATATAAATTTATTAGAGGGAAGCTCTTGAGATGTAGCATCTCATTTTCAAGTCTGTATGGTTGTAAAGATGATTGTTATGCATGTATAATCAATATAACCTTGGATAGAGGAGCTAACCATGGTTGAGAACATTAACCCAAACTTCTGTGCAGGTGTTTGTGTATCTGCGGATGTTTGCCACCGACAGCGGCTTTGAGATTCTCCCCTGTAATCGCTACTCGTCAGAGCAAAACGGAGCCAAGATTGTGGC
Organism: Scarus forsteni; assembly: GCA_036419115.1. NCBI lineage: Eukaryota > Metazoa > Chordata > Actinopteri > Labriformes > Labridae > Scarus > Scarus forsteni. The sequence goes on from JAZDUH010000443.1 coordinate 4,150,277, forward strand.
AACGAAACAATGGTGAGGATCACAAACTGCCATCTTTTTTTATTTATTCTTTATTTTCAAATTCTGAAATGCAGACATCAGGACGCATCATGCACACGGAGAAGCAACCAAAGTTCTTCTGCGATCAGCCTTTTCTTTTTCTTATAAGAGTATAAAGAACTAAATACAATATGGGAGAGCAGAAGTGAGCACATAAATCAACCAGATACAACACAGAAAGTCTCAAGAGGCAGAAGGATAGAAAAAAAATATATGGATACATAAATACACACATATACTTTAAAAAACCATTGCAGTTTGCAAAGACTGCTTACTCATGAGATCTTCACCTCTACAAAGTCTGTCTGAATGGGTTTGACATATTTATCCCAGTTGGCCCACAGTTTACAAAAAACATCTTTTTATAAACGTAAACAGAAATGAATATTTTCCATAGTATAAATATCATTAACAGTTTCAATCCAGTCGTGTATTGTGGGGGGTTCAGGAAGCAGCCACCGTCTGGTAAGAGCTTTTTTGCAGGCAGAGATCAATATACAGAAAATGTATTTATCTGAAAATCTACATTTCCTAAAAATAAGGTGTCAAACTGAAGAGGTGTGTCTGTTTTCAATAATAGATATTATAGGGTTGTCCCAGTTCAACTTTTTCACCTCCAATATGATATCAGCAGGAATCAAACAGATTTTTATGACTTATTTTGTAGTATGGACTGTAAGAAAAGGCTTGATCAGGTGAGATTACTCAAACAGAGAACAGTAGTCAGCAATAGTAGGTATGAGAAAAACTGACCCATTTGTTATTAACCAATGGGTAAAATAAATTTTAGCCTTAAGCATAAATGTACTACAATTAAATAAAACAAAGAAATAAATTGGAAGACCCTGAAAAGTAACCTCAGTAAATCAAATAAAACAAAAATATATGTTTTTAAATAGCAAAATAACCACTGTGTTTCACTTAAACATAAGCATATTCTACAACTGAAATAAATAAATAAAAAATAAATTAGAATGGACTGCTTATATTGGAGATTTAGATGCAGGCCGATAAAATCCCATATTTGTTTATTTTCCTGATATTGTATCGAAAACCTGACCAAAATGATTTTATCTCCTTGGCATTCCCAGAAAATGTGTCAGTGGTCTCCTCCTGCAAAATACCCTCCGCTTTGGAGTTACAAAAAAACGAGTTTGGTATTTCCAACCAAATTCTCGCCACACATGAGCCCTTGTGCATTTCCACACATAATTTCACATACTAGACCGGCTTTCATCTGATATTGAAATATTACCATGTCTCTCCCATTTCTGTTTGACAAATTCTGTTGTGTTTTTTTTTTCCAAATTGCTAGCTTTAAGTACCAATGATACATTTTAGTATTGCCTTCACATCTTCTGCTTAACGCAGTTCTCACCCTCTCCTTCCTGTCGTTTCCCAGGAAAAGAAATGATAAGATCGAGTACCTGGTCGGCTGCATCGCGGAGCTTTCCGAGAGCGAGGAGAACATGTTGCTGCGGCACGGCGAGAACGACTTCAGCGTCATGTACTCAACTCGCAAGAACTGCGCTCAGCTGTGGCTCGGGCCGGCGGCGTTCATCAATCACGGTAGCAAACACAGATTCTGGAAAGAGTGACTTTCTAGTATATGCTGACATCGTTGGGGCTTATGATAAAACTAAGAGGGGTTATTTTTTTTATACCAAAAAGAAGTGCCCTGTTCCTGTCCTCACAACTGTCTCAAAAACCCCAAAACTCCAAGTCAAAAAATTTACATGAATCAAGTTTTGCCTTTATGTTTTCAAAATATGTTCTTAAATTTAACAGACTTTACCTTTTTTTGGTTTAAAATGTGCGCTGTTACTTCTCATAAAATATTGATGATGTAGTTCATATGTAGGGAGGCTTGTCTACATGAACACTGAAGGCTGAATTATTTCCTCAGCATTGTAGCATGAACCATCTAATTAATATTTAATGTGATTTAAAAAAAACAAATACAAACCTAAATATGTGCTCATGCAAAAGCTGAAAAGGCCCATCATCTTGAAAAATGTACGTTGCAACAACATGACTGGACTCAGTCGAGAATTTTTTTTTTAGATTTTTCACTTTTGAATCTTTTGCAGAAAGTAATTCAGATTAATCATTTTAACCAATATATTTCCCAGCCCTGCTGAGAGCAGCATCTTTATTAAAACAAAACCATTTAAGAGTCTTGCAGCTTGAATAATGGGATGTTGCCTCCAGTTTACTTTATTGAGCCACCAATAGATGTTTTTAGTTCATAAAAATAACTACAGAACTTTAGAAAAGTGATTTTTACAAAGTGCTTTGACAAACAGTCAAGAACGTATAGACAGCAAAGCAGAAGAGCTTCACCATGAAAGGAAATAAAAACAAAAATCTCCATTTAAATCAAGGAACCCATACAAACACAAAAGACAGAAGAAACACTTGCAAGGAAGTTTGTGAAGTGAACCCAGACAAAACAAGAACCCAGCAACATTAGATAAGACCGTGAGAATGAAAGAAAACAAAGGGACAATAATAACAATAGTAGTGATAGCAATAATAAAACAGAAGGACAGACATGAGCAGAAGTTAAAACAATAAAAAAACAAATAGATGATTTATGAAAACATTAAAAGGTATTTCAAGGTAAATCATGCAGTGCAAACAGGGGATGGTTTTGTATATCCTTTCATTTAAACCACTGTATTAAGTCTAAGATAATTGATAATAAAAGGGTCATGTGACTGAGTTAAACCCCTGGCTAATAGAAACAAACCCCAAAAATGCAAATATTACAGGATTTTTTAAAGGGCATTAAAAAGCATTAATAGCCATTTAATTGATTTTGCCAAAAATTAAGGCCTTAAATGCCATTAAAAAATATAATTAGATTCCCAGTGGCATTAAAAAATCCCTTCTATAGTTTTCAAGAATAAAACTAATATGACGTATATAATTATAAACTGGGATTTAATAGATATTACATTTAAGTTAACAGATCTTAGATTAGATTATATTGTGCTTTGATAATCTCTTTGGAAAAAAACTCTCAGGGAAATTAAGAATCAGTAGCAGTTAATTATTACAGATAAAAAAGATATGTAAAAAGGGAAAAAAGACATATAAGAAGAAATAATCAATCTAAATAGACTATTAATAAATATATGTAAATATAATTAAAGAAAATTAAATTCATTTAAAAAATCATGTGATCGTCTAAGTTCTCTCTGAGCTCCATAAGTTCTTTAAGTTCATTAAAGATGAGTATTTTTAGGGGCAGTTTTCATATATAAATAGTCTTTTACAAAAAACGAACCTGTGTAAATTTCTTGAGTCCACAGTAATGACATTAAAAATGTTACAGTATCACATTAAAGTGGTGTTAAAAGGCATGGAATTTGACGGGCCAATTTCTACAGAAACCATGCACTTCCTATTAAGCTTTTTACAAGAAGCAGAAATCAGATTTTTTTTCAGTGTTTGATCAGAGTTTTGACTGCAGAGGTCTTCACATTGACTAATCTCACACCTTTGTTTTTCACCTTTTCCTCCAGATTGTCGACCAAACTGCAAGGTGGGTTCATATTTGAGATCCTGTTAAAGGAAAAGAAAAGATGATGTATCAACAGCGGATCAGAAAAGACATGAACATTTTTGTTGTTTTTTGTGTAGTTTGTGTCGACAGGGCGGGACACGGCCTGCGTGAAGGTGCTGAGGGACATCGAACCAGGAGAGGAAATCTCCTGTTACTACGGAGATGGTTTTTTTGGGGAAAATAATGAATTTTGTGAATGCTATACATGTGAAAGGTAAGAGCAAGAACTTTTAACCTGTTCAGCCCCTTTTTTAAGCATTCTGCTTTAAAATAATGTACTCCATAAAGAAAAGAATGAATCTCTACAACTATAAGGTCTATTTGAATTATTCTAGTGTCTTAATATAGTAACACTTCAGAGATTTGTCTAGATGTGGAAATATCAGTATTTGTGTTACTGGGACAGAGGAAATGAAGATAGAAGTCAGAATAATCTGAACATTCAATCCTTGCCTTAAAAAAATCAAGTTTTTATTGTGAATATCTCTTTGGAATGATGCAGTTGCAGCTTTAGAGCTCTTTGAATGAATATCAAAATATGTGAACATTACTTCTGAAAAGTTTGAGTCTGATAAAGTGATGCAGAGCAAAGTTAGAGAGGTTTTACTACAGAGTGGTCAGGCCCAATCTTGGCACAGTTTGGCTCTATTAGTCACATTTGACATTTCTGATATACCAAACTTTATATTTCAATTTTATGTCACTTTTGGTTACCAAATTAGAACAGTTTTTTTCTTCTTCTGCTGATCAGTGGCAGTTTTTGACTGTTTTTGAAAGAATATATTAAAAAAATATGTTTTTTTGTTTGTTTTTGGTAAAAATCAACCAGAACTCTCTACATTTTCCCATTCGAAGAAATCCACACAAAGCAACCCAAGTTTGAATCAAAGTGAAACAGATTTTTCATCATTCATTTGCTTGGTGGTGAAGTTATGTTTGGTGTGTGTGGTTTTTTTTAATCATTTATCAAAGGAAGATCATTTTGTTAAGTTGGGCACACACATAAACTATTGATGTTTTTGTTCTGACTTTTCCCCTTTCCCAGCCAAGTACAGGAAACTCCAGATTATCTTCAGTTTTATAAGATTACCCTTCAGATTATCCTGAAGTGTGAGGTGTTATCAGTGAATTTGTCCTAATAATCTGTAGAATCTCTCTAGAGATGGGTGTGTTCAAATTTTTAAAGTTCAAATATTTTACTGCTGCCATATTTTAAATATAGGACTAAGTTGATATAATGTTCAGATGCTTCATGAAAGAGACTTGTGGCCCTTTTCCACTAGCACGCCTTGGCCCTACTCTACTCGGCCCTATTCAATTTGCAACGTGTTTCCACTAGCCCGGTACTTCCTAAAACAAGCTAGTTTTAGTACCTACTCCGCTCTGGTTCCCAGCGAGCTGAGTCGATACTAAAAGATGACGTCACTGACTGCCGGCTACTGATTGGTCAGAGAATGTCGTCATCGATGAGTCATGAGCGCGATGACCTAGCATGCTAGCGGTAGCTACCATGAGCTTACCCTCATACGTCCTTTCTTTGCAGCTCGATTGCTCTCGTCCTCGGCTTCATTCTGTTGTAAAGCTTCCAAAACTCTCCTGTGCTTCTCAAGGGGTATTTCTTCTTGCCACCTGCAGCCTTCTTCTGCTTTCCTTTTTTACTCGGTTTAGGACAAAAAGCCACAGTGCTGCTCACCCCGTTGGGCAGGCGACTGGGGCTAATGGAAAAGCAGCACAAGGCGAGTAGAGTAGAGCCGGGCAGAGTAGAGTAGAGTAGGGCTAATGGAAAAGGGCCATTAGAGACACTATTGTAGCAAAGTAAGTTCTTCAGTAACTTTAAAAAGCCAATACAATATCAGCCTGGGTTATATATGTAATTATGAGTTTTCTTCACATTTAAAATTTCTGTTTTTTGGAAATGAATGGCAGGCCACATTTGAGGTGGAGTGAGGTGGAGGGCCCCCAGTTGCCCACCCTTGCTTTAGGATAAGCAGTATTGAGCCGAAGCTCTGTGTCATGTTCGGTCAACAAATTCTTTTATTTCCACCTGCAGCAAAGTGACTTTCCTTTTACCTTTCTGTTCTCGTGCAGACGGGGCACCGGTGCTTTCAAATCCAAAGCTGGGCTGCCGGTGGAAGTGCCGGTGATCAACAGCAAGTACGGGTTACGAGAGACGGACAAACGTCTCAACCGGCTGAAGAAGCTCGGGGAGGGAAACCCGAGCTCGGACAGTCACTCCGTCGGCTCCCACACAGACGTGGACTCTCAGGAAATGCCAAAAACACATAAATGTAAGAGCTGTTTCAAAACTGTTTTATCCTTATTGTGGGGAAACCTGCTCAAAGTTCAGGGGCCTGGCAGGGGGATATGGGGCTGATAACAAACTGTTGGAGGCAGTGAGTGTTTATGTTAAGTTTTTACAGATAGTTTTGTTAAAGTATCTTTGGCTCATGCTTTGTTTCATCCTCAGAGTTACTTTTTAATTTAGTTTTAGTCAGTCTTTTGCTTAAAATGTCTTTTAGTTTCAGTCATAATTTATTCATTTAAGTTGTTTGAATGTTAGTCTAGTTTTTGTTGGTGAAACTTCACAACATTTAAGTCAACAAATCTGCTGTAAATTTAGTCAATTAAAATATAAAGCATATAGGATAAGACATTTTTAACCCAGCGGCTAAAATTTAAAACAGCTGGGCTCACATAAACAGTTTTCATTGGTTGATTGCTTGACCATGTCACCTTTGCTTTGTACCTTATGTTTGTATTTAATCTAAAAGACTGCTTCTCTTTGACTGTGGCCTCCTTTGGACAAGTGTTGAGAATAATCACATAAGCTAAAACTGTTTTTTGGGGGGGTTAAGTCATAATTTGATCATCTAAATTGTTTAAATTTTAGGCTACTTTTGGGTTATTAAATTCTACAATGTTTTAGTCGATGAAATCTGCTGTAAATTTAGTTGACTTGAATAAGTGTAAAGGGTAAGACATTTTTTATGTTTCCTTGAATTTCTTAAGTACTGTTGTACTCTTGGTTAAAATAAAACATCAAATAACCCTTTATTAAATGCTAAAAAAATCCTGGATCTACAGCCAAACTTTGATCACCACAAAAGTGTAAAAATTTCTTCCTTGTGGGACATCAAACAATCCCTGAAAATGTCGCTTAAATCCATTCAAAATTTATTTAGTTATTAGCAAAAATGTGGAAAATTGGCCTATCTCACATAATTCTTAGCTGTAGTTTTAGTCTTTTGCCAAAATATCTTAAAAGGTTTCGTCACAATTTAGTCATCTAAGTTGTTTTAAATTTAGTCCAGTTTTAGTCGATGAAATCTACTTCAACTACTACTTCTTTAATCCACTAAAATCGGAAGTGTAAAGTGTAGGGCATTTTTGTGTTTCCTTGAATTTCTGAAGTCATGTTTCACTCTTTGATAAAATGAAACGTCTAATAACCCTTTACTGAATGTTAGTAAAGTCTAAATGTCTAAATGAACAGAAACAAATGTTCCTCTTGTGTGAAATGCAGTCACCTTTATTTAGTCTACCTGGCAGAGCATCTCAGTTACAATACCAGAACTGACAACAAACAGTGATCCTGCTCTACATGAATATATCACTTCATAAAGAGAGCAGTTCTGATTGGATCACTCCACAACTTATCCACCACCACCAAGCTAAGGCAGCTGTGATTGGATGTCCCTCTGAACTCATCTAACGTTTCCACACAGCCAAAGTAGCTGTGATTGGATATATTCCTAACTTGTCTCTACTTTCTACATGACCAAATTAGGTCTGATTGGAATAAGTCTCTGTCAGACATTTTAATCTAGTTTTTATTTGTTGATGAAAATGTCGGTTAATTTAGTTTGAGTTTTTGTCCATGTGCTCTTGTTTTTAGTAGTTACTGTCTAGTTTTCATCAGGGGAAAATATTTAGCCATCAAAATTAAGACGCATATTTGACATTTAGATGTTAGGGCATTGATCAGAGCTTGTATGCTTTGAAAAGCTCTTAAATTCACATCAATGTTTTGTTGTTTATTTCCAACAGCTGCCAGAAAACGGTCTTCTTCGTCGTCGTCCTCTGGCCTGAAGTATAAAAACAGGACTCAATCCAGACAGACTTTGTCCAGAGCCCTAACTACCTCATGTTCTAAACAAGGTCGAGTTCACAGTAACAGGGTACCAAAGAGACTCAAATCCCAATCCAAGCCTTCACTAAGTAAAGTCCAGTTGCGGAGTCGCAGGAGGAGGGCGGAGCCTAAGGCGGCCAAAGGAGAGACTCTTCAGCTGGGTCTCAGGGACTCGAAGGTGTCGCTGTGTAAAAGCGTCTCCGTAAAGAAGGAGAGGGACAGGCAGGAGGTGGTGCAGCGAGGCTGCCTCACCCGACACGCCGCCAAGGAAAACGGAAACCTGTCGCACGTCATGAGCGGCGAGGGCAGCCACTGCTCCACCTACAGAACTCGCAGGTCTGCACGGACCCTCACAAAAACCCAGGAAACAGCAGGGGGCGTCAGACTGGAGGCCAGAGCCATGGACGGCCTGAGCCCCGTCCCTGGGGGGGTGGTGATAAAAACAGAGCCAGCTGACATGGAGGAATACCTCCGTCACGGGGTCACGCTGGAGCAGCCAGTGCTTGACTCCGGTTACGGCCGAAGAGGCTCGTGCAGGCGGAAACGTCTGCCGCGACCCCGGGCCGACAGGACGATTAAATGTGAGGACTCGTACAACGAGCCGTTCACGCCGATGTCGGCAGGTCACACGGCGAGCTACTCGGACTGCGGGAACGTCCTGCTGAGCTTCGCCGACAGACACAGGGACTACAACGGGGTCGCCAACGGCAGCAAATCTCTCCGCAGGGACAAAAGCAAGAGCAGCTGTCGGTCGCAGGACAAGGGCAAGAAAAAACGCCGGATCACGCGATACGACGCTCAGCTCATCCTGGAGAACAACACGGGGATCCCCAAACTGACGCTCCGCCGGCGGAGGGACAGCAGCAGCAGCAAGACCAATGACGCCGGCGACTCCATCGCCTCCTCCAACCTCTCCACCTCTGCCGTCAACTCGGCCTCTTCCAGCAAAATCAGCATCAAGTTCAGCAAGGACCACGACAAGGACAAAGGCAGCTCTTACATCGCCAAGCTGAATAACGGCTACGCCCCCGGCGTGCACAACAACTCCACCAAGCTGAAGATCCAGCTGAAGCGAGAGGACGACGCCCGCAGGTTATCGCAGACTAACGGGGACAAGAGTCAGAGTCTGGAGAGCAGGAACGGGGGGCATCGGACCCAGAAAGTCCTGCGGGAGCCTTCCTCTGAGGAGGAGGATGATGAGGATGGGGAGGAGGATGACGATGATGATGACGATGACGACGACGACGACGACTACTTTGACAACGAGTTTGAAGACGATTTCATTCCACTTCCTCCGGCGAAGCGGCTGCGACTCATTGTGGGCAAAGACTCCATTGACATCGATATCTCCTCCAGGAGGAGAGAGGATCAGTCTCTGAGGCTCAATGCATAAGCTGTGGAGCTCATCACTCCTGCTCCCTGTAAATAAAGATGACTCTGATCAACTGTGTGTTGATGTAAAAGAAGTACAGTAATTTAAAAACACAAAAAATTGCTGAAAATCAGAAAACCTGAACGTTACTCGAGGGCGCAGTTGACCTGGAACAGACCTTTTTCACTTCAGCTCTGACTTTTCGGGCAAATTTCCGAAGATACTGATGAAGTCGATCGGCTTTGTTTTGATTGGTGAGTTGAGACAAAGCGAGTTTGTTCCAGGTGAAACTCCTCCCTCCAGTGAATGCACTTGTTATATTCATAATGGACATGAATATTGTAGAAAGTGTACAGTATGGTGACTATCCCTCTGTCTCATAGGCAGGTTTTTATTGAACTATTGATTTTGTTTTGTCTCATAGTTTGTAATTTTTTTTGTGTGATAAGCCGCACTGAGCACAGTGTGGCGTGGTTGGTCCAGAGGCATTATAACACGATCAGTTCATACGGGTCGGGTGCCATGCTCCCATCAGCACAGCAGCTTCACTTTCATTCTGTGAGATCATCATGTGTCCCTTTAGAGTTGAATCATGTTTAAACCTGTGATCATGTTTGTCACTGAAGCAGAATTTTATGTTTTTATGGATGTAACCTGCACCAAAACCACGTCGCACAGTCATCACATAAAACAACAAAAATCTCAGCTGGCTGCCTGAAGTGTTTGCAGAAACAGCAGGGATGCCCCGAACAAGTCTTTGCTGCTAATATCGATCATTCATGAGCGGTTGGCTGATCATATTTAGTGTTTTGTTTAGCAGCTCTGTAGGGCGCTAGCTCCTCCTGTAGAGGGCAGCACAGCCTGATAAATTAGCACAAAAGCATTGACTGTAGAAGTTATTTGTTTTGCTGTTAGACGCGCTCTGACTATCAATGGACTTTTTTAACTTTGGATCACCCTACCAACAGATAGAAGGAATGAGATGAGACGGATTTAGGGCTGACCAATACTTAAAAAAATCACCCCCTGCTTTCAGATAGATAAAAAATTTAGACCAAAGCTGATTGTTGAACCATTTTACTAATATGATTTAAGGAATCATATTAGTATTAGTATATTAATCAAGGAAATAATTCCTACAACCTTCTTAAATTCCAGTTTATTTTATTACAAAACATTTTTGCAAATAATTTGCTCAATAATTGTCTTTAAAAAAACATTTTGGAAGCAAACACATAACCAAGATCTTCATGGCTGCTGCTTTAGCCAGGTTACTTTTTTAAAAGATTTATTTTCTTATTCTTGATAGGACTTAAAAACAGTATTAACCAGTTTGATAATGCAACTTTAATGAACTTTTGTGTCTGAAATATGAAAGTAGTTGCTGATGTTTAGTATTTACTGTTTTAAGTATTTTTTTTGTTTGTTTTCTTATTGTCGGTATCTTTTTATTTTTAAAAATTCTGGCTCACAAAAATCAAGAATCACATTGATTGGCCTACATGGTAAGTAGGGATGGGACTCAAAAATCAATTCCAGTTGAGAATCATTTAACAGCTCCATCAAATAATTGATATTTTGAGTCTTCTATCAATTTCTTCTGCTGCCAGGGTTCAGAAGCGTCAGAATTGTGGCTTCATGTTTTTTTAAAAAGGCATCTATTGCACAACCTCAAGTGAGTGGAAACACCAGCAACTTGCAGAAGCAGTTATTTATGCTGTGATGTGTGTTTGACATTGTTGCCACTAAAAATCTACAGGCCAATTTTTACCCACATAGAAGAATCTGCAGGAATCAATAAGGGATTTGATAAAAAAAACTGGATTGGTAGTAGGATTGTTAATGGCATATGTATCGATAAAATCTTATCAATTCCCATCCCTAATGGTAACCAAAAGTACTTTCCCTGAATTAAACAATTACGCTTTTTATACTTTCTATAAAAATATATTTGTTTTCCACAAAGAAAAATGATTGAGTGACCCATTCAAAATTCTGTGAGATTAAAACCTTTGGCCTGAAATCGTCTTCGTAACGACGACCCATTAGACTAAAATCTCCTTTTTTCTCCATTCACATTTATTTAACTTCCAGGGTCTCTGCAGCCAGCCTCCAGTGGACACTTGAGGAACTGCAGTTTTTGTCACTTCAGCATTGGCTCCATTTTACAGCCGTGAACGCTGCCTCTTGTTTTCTCTGTTTGCTTTCTTGTTCTTCTTCTTTCCAACTTCGATCAAATGTACTTTTCCTCGAGTTAATCCAGTCCGGCCAGAATTTTTATTTTTTCATTATTTTTTGGAGGCGTGTAGGCGACTTTGAATACATCACCATGAAACAATACCATAGTTAGTTTGGTTTGCTAATTATCAGTTGTCCACTGATTCAGCACAGGTTTAGAGTATTTTCATAGCTAATTAAAGTGCAAACTTTTGGCATGTGGATGACTGACCTGCAGCAGATGAGTTGTTGGCTTTTCTTCATGCTAACTCTCACTTTAATTTTACTCAGCAGTTCATTTGTTTGATTTGTATTGACTGGCAGCCTTTAAAACACTACAGTGCAGTTTGTTGGTGAGTAGCATTAAATCTTTCCTTCCAGTATTTGAATAAAAATCGTCCATCAATGATCGGTTCCTAATCTATCGGGGCATCCCTAAATGCATGTGAACTCCTTTTCTTATTTACAGACTGTGAAGATCATCACTACAGGTTAATTTCTGGGCTGTACATAGATCAATCTCACAATAAAAGCACACTCTGGTAGAATCAGAAATGATGGAAGGACCATTTTAGTTTGAGGAGCTCCTGTGTGATGGGAACATGGCACTCTGACAAATCCACTCATCGATGCTAACTATCTGCTTTAAAATGTCAAAGTAATGTACAGAAAGACGGGCTCGTCTCCCTCTCGTAACACGTTTATTTAATTATTTGATATTTTCAATCATGCAACAGTCCATGGACACTAGAGAGTGTGGAGGAAAATTGTTTATTATTTAAATCATGTCTGCTTTATCGGTGCTAATTTCCTCACAACCTCTTCTGTAAGATGGTGGCAGCATTAACTCTGAACAGGCACAAACTTTATAATTCCTGCTTTCTGAGCTGTAGCATTGAGGCTCACTTGTGTATAGTTTATATCCCGGTGCTCACACATGTTTGATTTTTGTTGTTTCTGATCTGAGGAGGGTAAGGGGCCAGGAGGAGAGCGTGGGAGGAAGATATTTGTCATTATGCACCTTGAGAAACAAGTTTATTTTAGCACAATTCATCAAAACACTGATGACTACAATCGCTGGGTGTCTTCACTGTTTTCAATATCCACTATGAAAAGGAACTTGTCCCTAATAGGTGCTAAAATCTTAAGTTTTAGAGGCAGAAAATGGGGTCTAAATCTTCACCCTTTTTGCTTTCTTTAAATCATGTTTCTGCAGCAGAGGTTTTATAAAGTTTTGCTGCTGGTGCTTTCAAGTTTTCATTAAGGAAAACATATTTTCAAAGCAATTTTCTTGGAAAAGCTTAAATTTCACACTTTTTGAAGCTTAAACCTGATTGATGAGAGTCAGAAGCTGTTATCAGGCAACTTTGTATGATAAATCGGGTCAAAATGTTAGGACAAACTGTTGAAATACAAGAAAAAATATTAAATAGTTTCAAAAATTAAGATGTAAGGTCAACAAAATAATGTTCATCTTCATTTATTTGTTTCTGTGTCTTGCCTCACTCCTGAGTCCATGACAAACAGAAAGACACCATCCTTTAGACTCTGGGTGTGGCAACAAGGAAGAAACCAGCAGAGCTTGCCACCGCTAATTAGCTTAGCTCCAACAATGGGAGTCAATGGTTAGTGTTAGCCTGTTGCTGCCTGCAGTCATCAGATACTCTTGTGCAACACACAGTCCTATGCGCCTTTTGTAACTCTCTTTTTAGTCATGTTTTGTTCATTATCTATTTTGATGCATGCTTTGTTTTGTTTTTTTTTACCTACTTACAAGCACATCCGTGGTGGTTTGTGCATGCACCCTGCAGTTTAGTTTTGTATGCATTTCTTTTTATTACAAAGTGCTAATTTTAGTCTAAAAATAGCTAATCTAACATGATGTGGTTTAAAAAAACGAGTCACAGCAAGCACACAGGAGTATTTGGAGCTACGTAAGAGTATATTTGATGACTGCAAGCAAAGGCAGGCTAACACTACCCATTGACTCCCAGTGTTTGAGGTAAGCTAACTGGCAGTGGGTAAGCTCTGCTGTCTCTTCCTTGTTACTGCAGCACAGTGGAAAGAATGAGGTCTGTCTGTCATGGACTCAGGAGTACGGAAGAGTATTGGGGTCATTTTAGATGGAAACAATAATTTTCTTAAGGTTGAGATAGAAGATGAAATGTCAACAATAAATGTGAAATATAATTTTCATGATAAACGTCAAAATGATGAGATTAAGGTAAAATGTCAAGAAAAGTTGAATGACGAGAATAAAGTCAACATACAATGTAATTCAACTTTTTTCCCTACATTTTGCCTTTAATCACAAAATTGTATTTCAACTTTATCCTCTTTGTTGTTGTCATTTCAATTTTAATGTTGAAATTTCGACTTTTCTTCGACTTCCCCAAAATTATTTTCTCCTTCTAACATGGCTCTAATACTCTTCTGTAGTAACGAAGAGTATTGGGGCCATGCTAGAAGGAAAAAATAATTTTCCTAAGATCGACATTGAAGTCGAATTTTTGAGATAAAAGGCGACAAGTTAAAAGTTGAAATGTCAACAATAAAGTTGAAATACAGTTTCATGGTAAAAGTCAGAATGATGAGATTAAAGTGAAAATGTCAACAAAAGTCCAGAATAAAGTACTGTATTTAGAAATTATTCTCAACATTTGGCTTTTTTTCTCAACTTTTCTATTTTTATCAAAAATTGTATTTCAACTTTTTTCTCTACATTGTAATTTTGATCTCCAAATTTTGAGTTTAATCTCAACTTCCCAAAATCATTTTCTCCACCTATCATGGGCTTTGTACTCTTCCGTACAGGAGTGATGAAAACAAAAACAAATTTTTTTGTCATATCCCTTTAATGTAATATTTCAGCTGTATTTTTTTTATTTTTTTTTATATCTCTTTGGCCTGAAAAATTAAAAAAAATTGGGATGTGCTCTTACACTTATCACTTGCAATTATTTAAAAAAAAAAACAAGAAAAGACTGCACATTTGCTTCATTGAGGTTTTCCTGCCTGAGCTGTTTTCCACGTTTGTTTAACCTTGCAGCTACAGACTTGTTTTTCTTAATTACAAAAGAAATTTGAGTTTTCTCACCCGCTATGGTTTTATCTGGCTGCAGCCAAAGGTCTACAAGCAGGATTGTAATTGCAGTAAATCCAGACTGTTGCTTTGTATTAATTGCAATGGTTTTATCGCAATAATTGTAATAATGTAAGTTATTACACAGCCCTAAAATCAACTTTAAAATCTAGTTTTCTCACCACTTCTTTTCTGTAGAGGTTCATAATGAAAGCAAAGTCTCCCTCCCTCCGACCCGTTTTTCTCATTTTTGATCACTCAGCATTTGGTGCCTTAACAGAGTTTTTGACACATTTTGACCAAATTTGTTGCTCATATTGTGAATATTTAAAACGCTGCCCCTCATGTCGCAGACAAGCCCGCCTCAGTCCTTCTGTATATTATTTTACTTCACATAACGGAGGTGAATCTTTATAAGGGATCAACTCAGACTGAATGTTAAGCGTGTCTCTCCCGTGTTAATAATAACATGTACTGTTCATATCACCAGCAGCTCGCCGCTCAGTCTGCCCCCCCGCCCCCCGTCTCCATCCTTCACTGTAAACTGTTCCAGATGTAACGTCTCTGTGCTCGTCGTCCAATAGACAGCTGTCACGATTCCCAACTGATTTAAAAAGTTAAAAACATGAAAATGAATAAAAAAAGAAGCTAAACAAATGTGAATAGTTTGCGGACATGTTAGCGTGTTGCGTGGGTAGTGGGAAACATGTAAAGAGAATTAAAATGGGCAGTGCGTATATTGTCCGATATGTAAATCATTTGAACACATCTTGTACTTATTTAACAGTTTTGAATACTTGAAGACTATATAAAGTTTCTTTGTGACTCTTGTTTCCTGAGCTTGTTTGGAAGTCCAGTTTTTTACCTGTTAAATGTCAAAAATTCAGTTTAGTTTGATGTCAAATGACATCAAAAAATTAACTATGAATCCAGCTGTCCATTCATTATCTGTACAGATTATCCCTTTCAAGGTAATGGGAGTTTCACCCTGTCCCAGCTGACACTGGGCAAGAGGTGTGGTACCAGTCACCAGCCAATCACAAGGGCCACATAGAAAGACAAACAACCGTTAACTCACACATGAATGCAAAGAAGAGTTAACCTTGCAGAGCAGACGGACCTGCCTGACTCTGAAATCCTACATATCTGTCTTGCCAGACTCCATAGTACAACAGCTTCATTTGGCTAAATGCTCAACTGCATGTTTGAATACAATGGCAGCTAATGCCGGTTAGCCTGTGGTCATCATGGTTACTCAGTTATACTCGACGAAATCTGCTCTCCTCAGAAGTTTACTTCAGTGAGGTTCATGTCACATATAAATGTAAAATGGTACATCCGTGTGGTATAATTTAATGTGAACGATAGTCTTAAGGTAGTTTAAGCTAACTGTTAACGTCCGTTAGCCATAGCGGCTAACAAGGGCAAACAACAGTTAATGCTGCGTTCCATTAACCTCGGAACTGGGAAAAGGGAAGTGGGACGTCCGAGTCATCAGTGTTTAAGTTACAAAGTCGGAAAAAGACATGCCGATCTACCAAGCTATTGTTAGCAGTTGTTTGCACGCTCTGTGCCGGAAGTGCTAATAAATGGATTCTTAAAGGAGCTTAATAACTTTTAACACTGGGGGCAGCCATCTTTGATTGTCAACTAGGGGGTGATGAGGTTTCCCCAAGTTCCCAGTAGGAAATTCCAACCTCAGGGGTGTTCCTGATGCAGTTTCCTACTCTGAACTCAGAAATTCTTTCCAACTACAAGCGGAACGCACCATCACAGTCATTAGCCGTAGTGGCTAAGTTAGCAGCTACGGCTAACGGCTGTTAACTGTTGTTAGCTGTTAGGCTTAGTCACTACGTATGCTACATCATATGTGGCAGCGCTGCTTGATATGGATTGGTCTGTGATGAGTGTGACGAGCCAAACGATCGTCCAATCACAAGCTGCTGATGTTTTTGAAGTGGCTGCCCCTGAAAACATTTTCAAACGGCTCTTTCCCAGATGGATTAGTGAAATATTTCCAATATGAAACTGTGCATCGGGCGTGTCAGATCCATGAAGAGTCACTGATCAACTTAATGAGCAGAGTTAAATTTACCAACTTTTTCTCACAGTTTTGTTTATTGGATTTTGTACGCAAAGAGCTCAAAGGTTCACATCAACGTGAAAAACAGCAACATTGGATCAGGGTGGTCAGTCTGGTCATCCTGTGGATCATGGTCATGTTAGTGCGTATAATAATAATCTCAGTCTTTAAAACAGAGTTGAGGTGAGGACAAAAGATACAACTAGAACAGCACTCCGCCAGCACCGCAGTCCTTATGTTGTGATTTTCACCATAGATATTAGTCCTGCCTTTAATTCATCTAAATATTTAGATTCCTTGGCCATGAAAACATACCATTAGCAATTGGGTTCATAATGATATCTATTTTAGTTAGATAGTAATTCACGAAAATCACATTTCTCGTGAATAACGCCAAAGTTTTTGAATATACAACAAATCTGATTGAACACTCCAGATTCCACAGTATCTTGGCTATATTTTGGCGTTTGTTGTAAGTCCATGCCTTTATTTGTTCCCTTGCTATGACACAAATTCCAAGGATATCTTAATTGTTCTTGTTCTGGATCAGAGAATCCAGAATTCTGCCGGGATCCAGATCAGTCTTTCATATCTTGGAGAACCTGTTGGAAACTTGTCCTGTATTTTTTTTTCCAAATGCCCTGACTATTTTTGATAAAGTAATATGCACAAATTCTGAAAATGGTCCTATCTCGCAATGTTAAATAATCCTCTAAAAAATTGCTGGATCCAGACGGTGATCCGGATCACTCCCAAAATCCAATCATTTGTTCCTTGTCCCAATCTGGACATTTCCTGAATACTGCATCGAAATCCGTCCATACGTTTTGAGTTATATTTCTTACAGAGAGCCGGCAACAACATAACCTGCTTGGCGGTGGTAATAAAGTAATAACTACATCAGTACAATAATGAGAGGCTAATTTATCAAACAGGCCTACAGCAGGATCTTATTCAGGAACAACCGGGAAAATTATAGAAAAAGGGCCCCACTCTTCTTTGACTTTACAAGAGGATCCTTTCAATGGTTACTATTTTTTTTTTTTTTTTTAATAATAAAATCTCTTTTAACCACAGTGTGTGGGAACGGGGTGATGTTGACTTCCGCCTCGTTAGAATGAGGCGTCAAACCAATAAAGTAAGAAAAGCGATTTTATATATAGTTGCGGTTGAAGTAAGGACACCAGGGATATTCTAAATATTATAGAATAGAATAAATATAATATTCTAAACAAAGACAAAGGACCAAAACATGTGGACATGGTTTTCAGGCATCTCGGGTTTGGATTTTACAGTCACAGCAGTCACCTTTATTATCCAAACTTTTCACACAACCAAAGCAGCTGTGATTGGATATAGTCCTAACTTGTCTCTACTTCCTACATGACCAAATAAGGTCTGATTGGATTAAGTCTGTCAGACATTTTAGTCTAGTTTTTATTTTATTAGTTACAGTCTAGTTTTCCTCAGGAGGAAGAAGGTTGACGAAAACTATGATGAAAACACTGTTAATGAGCCTGAGTTTGTTCTGTGAGTGGAAGCTGGAGAGCCCAGAGAGAACCCAGGCATGCACAGGAGGCAGATTCAGAATATTTCTTGTACGCCTGGGTATGTTCAGTTTACAGTGAGTGAGTTCTCGTGTGTTGTAGACACACAAAACAAAAGACAAGACAAAGTGACGACAGTGTGGTTAAAAAACAAAGAGGATGAGATAAAAAGCAGAGATGAGTTAAAACAACAGTAGGTAAAAAAGGCCTGAAAATAATCAAACCAGGCTAAAAGGGAAAGATGTGCCATTCATAAAACAAGATGAAAGAAGCAGTTGAAGGAATAAATCCATCAGTAATGTGCTGCAGTTTCCTTCATTTGTTATTAGCACAGTTGGCATGCAAACTCTGCACAGAAAAGTCCCTGACCGACGGGGATCAAACCAGCAACCTGCTTGCTGAGAGGCACCTGCACCACCTGCTGTACCGCTGGGCCACCCCACACAAGGTACGGTTTTGAAACATAAGGACGTGATCCAGTTTTATGATCTTAAACCTGTTTTAGTGTCTTTGTCCTCTTTGACCTGTGTTATGCCCAGCTCGTTGAAGAGCATAACAAAGAAGGGAGGTCGACACAGTGACAACGTTTGAATAAAGAAAAATAATTGATTGAAAAACTCAACAACTAATTATATGAGGTTAAGTCAGTTATCAGTAGTGTGGTGAGGGTGTTTGGGTGCTGTGAGACTATGTGTGTGAACATTACTCTGTGTTAAAGACAACCAAGGCAAACAGAACCTAACCCAAACCAAACCAAAAAGCCAAGATGGGTGCCTGGCTGGCACCAGCCATCCAAGGAGGGAGTGAGAGAGCCATCTTGTATTTCCCCCTGCTTTTAAAGGCTCAGCTCAGGTGAAGCCAATCTAAATGAGGAGAGGGAGGGGCAGGCAGCCCAGGAAGATCTGCTGCTTCTCCTGAACAGCAGAAGTGAGAGGAGAGGGAGGGGCAGGCAGACCAGGAAGCTCTGCTGCTCTGCTGAACAGCAGAGGTGAGAGGATAGGGGCGGGCAGGCCAGGAAAATCTGCAAGAGAAACAGAGGCCAGAAAAGGGAACACACACATATCCCGTGACCCCCAAGGCCTGTGGCCGTCACACCCCCCCCCATAAAACAAAGACTCCCACTGTTAGAGTCTTTGGGGTGTCAACATGGTGCTCTAGAAAGTGCATCTGCCATTACGTTTTCACTGCCCTTAATGTGTTTTACTTTTAGTGTATATGGCTGAAGAAACAGAATCCAACGCATGAGTCTACCATTAGCATTTTGCATACTGTCAAGGAATGTTAATGGGTTATGATCTGTATAAATTGTGACTGGCACTGATGGTCCCACATACACCTCAAAAAACTTCAGTGCCCAAATCAAGGCCAGTGTCTCCTTTTCAATAATCGAATAGTTCAACTGGTGACGGTTGAACTTGCGAGAAAAGAAACATACCGGATGTTCAACTCCCCCTTCCCCCTCCTGCAGGAGGACAGCCCCAGCTCCAACATCACTTGCGTCCACTTGTATCTGAAAGGGTTTATCAAAAACAGGAGCTGCAAGAACAGGAGCAGAACAGATCGAAGTTTTAACATTCTTGAAAGCTGTTTGACATTGAGGAGACCAGATAAAAGGAGTGTTTTTCTTCAAGAGGTTGGTCAATGGGGCGACCACAGTAGAAAATTTACAGCAAAAACTGCGGTAATATCCCACCAACCCCAAGAAACGCATCAGCTGTTTCTTACATGTTGGCACAGGATATTTATCAATGGCCTCCACCTTAGCCTGCACAGGACGAACTTCACCTTGGCCTGCAACCTTGCCAAGATAGGTCACTATTGCTTTAGCAAAGTCACACTTGGCCAAGTTCACTGTTAAATTTGCCTCTGCCAACCTGTCGAACACTGCCTTTAAACGCTGAACATGAGTGTCCCATGTGTCACTGAACACCACTACATCATCTAAGTATGCTGCACACCCTGACTGTCCAGCTAACACCATATTCATAAGGCGCTGAAATGTTGCTGGGGCGTTTTTCAGCCCAAATGGCATTACATTATAGGAGAATAACCCCCAAGGTGTCACAAAAGAGGAAATGTCCTTGGCCCTCTGGGTTAATGGCACCTGCCAATAACCTTTTAAAAGGTCAAGTTTGGTGACAAATTTTGCACTTCACACCTGATCAATGCAGTCCTCCACGCGAGGCATTGGATAACAGTCAGGCTTGGTGACTGCATTGACTTTTCTGAAATCTGTGCAAAATCTATCTGACCCATCAGCCTTATCTGCCAACAGACATGGAGAGGCCCAGCTAGAGCATGCTGGCTCTGCTATCCCATGTTCTAACATGTACTCCACCTCCTTCTCCATCCGCTCACGCTTTCCCATGGGCAGACGATAGAAACGCTGCTTGATGGGTTTAGCATCCCCCACATCTATGTCATGCTCCATCAGGTTAGTGCGTGACGGTGTATCTGAGAAGAGAGACAAGTGGGAATTAAGCAAATTCACCAGGTCTGCACGCTGAGTGTCTAACAAATAACCAAACTGGCTGTCTAAATGACTGAGGTACTCAGAATTGTTGAGTCTCCCTGTAAGAATAGGCTCAGCTGGAACATCAAAATCCTCAGAAGACAAAACTCCAACTGTTACTACTGACTTTACAGGATCACTCTCCACCTGAGAGGCAGAGTTAGGAGAATGGTAGGGCTTCAATAAGTTTATGTGACACCACTGAACTTTCTTCCTTCTGTCTGGTGTGTGCACTAAGTAGTCCCTATCTGACATACGGCACTTAACTGTGTATGGCCCACTAAATTTTGCCTGAAAGGGTGAACCTACCAGTGGCAACAAGGCCAAAACTTGATCCCCTGGCTCAAATATGCGGGATTCAGCTTCGCGATCAAAAAGCTCTTTCATTTTAACCTGTTTACAGCTAAGCTTTTTGTGAGCAGTGGCACAGGCAACATGTAAACAGCGACGAAAATCATTTACGTAGTTCAAGACATTATCAGGTGGCTCAGCAGTCTTTAAATCATCAGCCAAGACGGCTAGTGGGCTTCGCACTGTGTGTCCAAATACAAGTTCATTGGGGCTAAAACCTGTGCTCTCCTGTGAAACCTCCCTTATTGCAAGCAACAACCAGGGCAGGCCATCTTCCCAATCCTGAGATAACTCGGTACAATAAGAGCGCAACATAGACTTTAGTGTCTGATGAAAACGTTCAATTGCTCCCTGGGACTCTGGATGGTATGCACTGGAAACCTGATGTTTAACCTTCAGCTGTTTTAACACCTGTGAAAATGTACGAGACATGAAATTACTCCCCTGGTCAGTTTGTACCACTTTTGGGACCCCAAAGGTAGTAATAAATGAAGTCAGTGCTTTCAGTACCGGCTTAGTTTTGATGGAGCGCAAGGGGAAGGCAGCAGGATAGCGTGTACTTTTACACATTACTGTCAGTAAGTACTTGCACCCAGTCTTACTATTTGGAAGCGGACCCACACAGTCAAGAAGCAGATGTTCAAATGGTTTTTCAGTCACTGGAATGGGGTACAACGGAGCTGGCTTAATCAGCTGGTTAGGTTTTCCAGTCAACTGGCAGGTGTTACAAGTTTTACAATAAACTGCTACATCCATTTTCAAACGAGGCCAGAAAAAATGGCGGAGCACTCTGTCATAAGTTTTCTTTACACCCAGATGACCTGCCACACCATCATGAGAGGTGCTCAACACCAAATCTCTGAACTTTGAGGGGACCACAATCTGAACAACACTGTCCACTTGCACACCATTTACTACCCGGGCCCACTTCCTCAGCAGCAATCCATCCCTAAGAAAATAGCCACCCAAATCATTCCGAAGCTCACTTTCTGGGCAAACCAACTCAAACAGGGATTTCAATGTAGGGTCTGCAGCTTGCTCTTTAATACAGTCTGCTCTAGACAATGATGGAATAGCAAACAATTTTATCTGCTCCTTTCCCTCATCACTGTCCTTCACCTGAGAAAACGACTCCTGAGAGGGCTGAAAATAGTCAGATTTCTCTGACTCAGCTTTACTCTTTGAGCGTGTCACAGCGCAGGAAGAAAAAACTTTGGGGTACTGTTTAGCACACTCATCCTGTTCTCCAGAAACCTGCAAGGGTGAACACACACCTGTTTGTAATGGACTATCTTTCCACACCCTAGCCCCTGCTAAATCATTCCCCAAAATAATGTCTATTCCTTGAATTGGCAGCTGAGGACGAACGCCAATTTCCACCTCTCCACAAACCAGATCAGAGGAGAGATGAAAACGATGTGAATTAACCCGCACAGGAACCAACCCAACACCAAGGACAGGAGATTTTTTCCCAGTAGCAGTACAGGTTGAAAAAGGCAAAATGCTCTCCACAATCAAACTCTCAGTAGCCCCAGTGTCCCGCAAAATCTTAACAGGTATCTTATTTTCTCCATCCAAAGACACAAAACCATCCGAGACAAAAGGTGCATATGTTTCATCAATACCTTGTGATGGAGCAGTTTTGAGGGGAAAAACATCCAACCCCGCCCTACCAGTGCTTAAGGCAGAGGACACTAGGCCAGTTGATTTCACATATACACTGGTATCAGCTGATTTTTGACCAACTTTCTTGATTGGACATTCCCCTTTCCAGTGTCCCTTGTTTTTACACGCATGACATACCCTGGCTGGATCAAACTTCCCATCTGTCCCTGGAACATGCCTCACAGCCTGATGAACAGGCTCATGGACGACCCCTGGAGACCGACCAGGCCTCACCCTGAAGTTCTTCCTCAGCTGAACTTCTCTGCAGAATGAACCACTAGAATGTGTTAAAACATACTCATCAGCAAGTACAGCAGCTGCAGATGCTGTCTTCACCTTTTTTTCATTAATGTATGTAGCGAGGTGAGCTGGCAATGAACTTTTAAACTGTTCCAACACAATTAAATCACACAAATCTGCATAATTTTTTACTTCACAAGCAGAGCACCAGCGTGTAAAATGAGTCAGAATGTCCTGGGCAAATTCAACATGGGTTTGCTTGTCTCCTTTCCTCCAGTTCCTAAATTTCTGTCTGTATGCTTCTGGAACTAGTTCATATGCTTTCAGAACTGCAGCTTTAACTTTAGCATAATCCCACTGTCAACAGAACTAAGGGCAGAAAAAACTCTCTGGGCCTTACCTGTAAAAATACATTGTAACATCACAGTTTTGTGACTATCTGGCCATCCTCTAACCTGTGCAACACGTTCAAACAATGTAAAAAATGTGTCAGGATCTTTTTCATCAAACTTAGGCAAAAGACGCAAGCTCTCAGCAACATCAAAACCAGGAGACCCACCCCTACCAGCAGCAGACCCTGAAACACGTGCACTCCCTTCCTTAAGCAACTCCAGCCTTAACTGCTCCACTTTAGCTCTCTCCCTTTCTAATGCTAGCTCAGCCCTCACTCTCTCCTTTTCAAACTCTAGCTCTAATTTCTCCCTCTCTAATTTTGACTTCTCCTTCTCTAGCTGTAGATAATCAAATGACAAAGTACCCCCAAGAAACTCTGCACTGACTTGACCTGAAGCTGCTGGAACCTGAACCACCTCCAGAAGTTTGGCAGATACAGCCAGCCCCTCAACAATGCCCTTTAACTCAGCCTTTCTTGGTATTTTGTCAGGTTTTGACCACCCTAAATGGACTGCCAGATCAACTAAATCTGCCTTTGTGAACTGAGTTAAAGTACTATGTGATGGACGCTTTAGAAATTCAGAGACCAAAGTATTACTATGTTTATCCTCCATGTTCAACAAAGTTATACTGATTAGCTTAGCCAGCACATCAAAAAGAACAAGCTAAGGCAGTCTGAGTTACACAATATACAACTACAGCGAGATTGAGTAATTATGGAGCGCCCCCTCCTAACTACCTAACCCAAGCTGACTAACTGAACCCTAGTCTTCATTCGTGTACTGGCGGTGGGTTTTTATGCACCTACAAACCGTCTGTACTGGGGAGACGACTTGTCTCAGCCAATACTTCGGGGTGCTCCTGAGACAACTGCTGCTAACCACGCGGACACACACAAAAATAACAAACAGCCCTGAAAACAAAAAACCAGCAACCTCTCCTTGTGAGATGGCAACTGCTACAGCCTATCTGGGGGAAACACTAAATGCTCCAGCCAGACAACATAAGAGCGCAGTCACCCAGCCACAATCATCCCCACAGTCATATACTGCATAACCTCTACCTAGATAAAACAGCTAAAGCTCACAGTTAAATACACTAGAGAACTAGACAGTCCCAACCCTACTTACTTAACTTAACCATAAAGAAAAAATGTCACTGTGAGCCTCCCAACCCAGCCAAACTGCACAAACGCATCCACAGTTGTTATATTAAGGTTCAGAATCGGACGAGCCCCCACTTGTTATGCCCAGCTCGTTGAAGAGCATAACAAAGAAGGGAGGTCGACACAGTGACAACGTTTGAATAAAGAAAAATAATTGATTGAAAAACTCAACAACTAATTATATGAGGTTAAGTCAGTTATCAGTAGTGTGGTGAGGGTGTTTGGGTGCTGTGAGACTATGTGTATGAACATTACTCTGTGTTAAAGACAACCAAGGCAAACAGAACCTAACCCAAACCAAACCAAAAAGCCAAGATGGGTGCCTGGCTGGCACCAGCCATCCAAGGAGGGAGAGAGAGAGCCATCTTGTATTTCCCCCTGCTTTTAAAGGCTCAGCTCAGGTGAAGCCAATCTAAATGAGGAGAGGGAGGGGCAGGCAGCCCAGGAAGATCTGCTGCTCTGCTGAACAGCAGAAGTGAGAGGAGAGGGAGGGGCAGGCAGACCAGGAAGCTCTGCTGCTCTGCTGAACAGCAGAGGTGAGAGGATAGGGGCGGGCAGGCCAGGAAAATCTGCAAGAGAAACAGAGGCCAGAAAAGGGAACACACACATATCCCGTGACCCCCAAGGACTGTGGCCGTCACACCTGTGAGATTGTTCTTTTCACGTAAATGCGTTAAACACGGAGCAGTGCTTTCTTCATCCTCAGCAATGGTGGTGTCACCCAGGGTGGTACTTTTGGTTTTTAAAAGAACGTATGCTTCAGTAAACTAATATGTGGACTAGAAGTATAGACTAATTAAGACTGAACTCCATTAACTCCTTTGGGAAAGTCCCTCAGGGAAATTTAGATTCCAATAGCAGTTTAAAAGGTAGATAAAAAGAGATACAAAAAATACATATTAATATATATATATATATATATATATATATATATACATATATATATATATATATATATATATATATACATATATATATATATATATGTACATGTGTATATATATACACACATATATATTTTTATATATATATAAATATATATATATATATAAACAGTACAGGCCAAAAGTTTGGACACAGCTCAGTCAAACTGTTTTCTTTATTTTCATCACTATTTACATTGTAGATTCTCACTGAAGGTATCAAAATTATGAATGGACACACGTCGAATTATGTACTAAACAAAAAAGTGTGAAATAAATGAAAACATGTCTTTTATTCTAGTTTCTTCAAAGTATCCACCCTTTGCTCTGATTACTGCTTTGCAGACTTTTGGCATTCTCTTTAAGAGCTTCAACAGATAGTCACCTGAAATGGTTTTCACTTCTCAGGTGTGCCTTGCCAGGCTTATTAATGGAGTTGGACCATCAGTTGTGCTGTGCAGTAGTCAGGCTGATGCACAGCCGACAGCCCTTTTAGACAACTGTTAGAATTAATATTATGGCAAAAACCAATCAACTAAGTTAAGAGAAACAAATGGCCATCATTACTTTGAGAAATGAAGGTCAGTCAATCTGAAAAATTACGGAAACTTTGAATGTGTCCCCAAGGGCAGTCGCAAAAACCATCAAGGGCTACAACGAAACTGGCTCACATGAGGACCCCTCAAGGAAAGTAAGACCTGAATGAGAATGGACATTAGACCAGTAGAAATCCGTGCTTTGGTCTGATGAGTCCAAATTTGAGATCTTTGGTTCCAACCGCTGTGTATTTGTGCCATGCAGAAAAGGTAAGCAGATGGATTTTGAATGCCTGGTTCCCATTGTGAAGCATGGAGTCTATGGTGTGATGGTGTGGGGCTGCTTTGCTGGTGATACTGTTGGGGATTTATTCAAAATTGAAGGCATACTGAACCAGCATGGCTACCACAGCAGCCTGCAGCGACATGCTATCCCATCTGGTTTGCATGTAGTTGGACCATCATTTATTTTTCGACAGGATAATGACCCCAAACACACCTCCAGGCCGTGTAAGGGCTATTTGACCAAGAAGGAGTGTGATGGAGTGCTACTCCAGATGACTGGCCTCCACAGTCACCAGACCTGAGCCCAATCGAGATGGTTTGGGGTGAGCTGGACCGCAGAGTGGAGGCAAAAGGGCCAACAAGTGCTCAGCATCTCTGGGAACTTCTTTAAGAGTGTTGGAAACCATTTCAGGTGACTACCTGTTGAAGCTCATCAAAAGAAAGCCAAGAGTGTGCAAAGCAGTAATCAGAACAAAGGGTGGATACTTTGAAGAAACTAGAATAAAAGGCATGTTTTCTTTTAGTTCACACTTTTTTGTTAAGTACACAATTCAATATTTGTTCATTCATAGTTTTGATACCTTCAGTGAGAATCTACAATGTAAATAGTGATGAAAATAAAGAAAACACATTGAATGAGAAGGTGTGTCCAAACTTTTGGCCTGTACTGTATATACAGTCATGGAAAAAATTATTAGACCACCCTTGTTTTCTTCAATTTCTTGTTCATTCTAATATCTGGTACCACTAAACGTATAATACAATGAACACAACAAAAAATGCAGCTGGTCACATAATACTTTATGTCCTATTTGACATTCTTAAGCTTAATTGATTCCCAGGGTATATAAGAGGCCATTTCATGTCACAAGCAGCACTGCACATGCAAAGGCCTAGAGTGGTTTCCTGCTTACATTCAAGCCGTAGCACAACTCAGAAGTTGTCAGCTCTCACATAATGCCTAAAACAAAAGAATTATGTGAAGCCACAAAGGCAGCCATCTTGGCACTGCTGGAAATTGGCATGAGTGAGAGACAGGTAGCGAAAAAACTGAAGATCTCCAAGACAGCCGCTCATCATTACAACAAAAAACAAGGTGAACATGCCACTACCA